>PVLD010000288.1:0-319054 GCA_004027595.1 Dinomys branickii | reverse complement strand
TATCCTTTGGGGCTTTCTGCGTGGCCCGCCCAATGCGCACGAAACGTGAGACCACTGGGCGTTGCCGCCGCCAGAGAGCCGATCTCTGTTGGGAGTCGCCGGAGAGCTGTGCCGGGTCGGGGGGCGGGAGGGATCAAGCTGTCTGTATTCTCAGGCCGCTAGGACCCAGCAAATCTTTCTCTCCGCTCCCGGCGGCGTTTGGGGCCCTCCGCGCGGCCCGCCCGACACGCGCGAAACGTGGGATTGCTGGGCGTCTCCGCCACTAACAAGCCGATCTCTGTCGGGAGTCGCCGGGGGGCTGCGCCGGCTCGGGAGGCGGGAGGGATCGAGGCGTCCGTGCTCTCAGGGCGCTAGGACCCAGCAAATCTTTCTCTCCGCTTCCGGCGGCGTTTGTGGCCCTCCACGCGCCCGCCCGACACGCGCGAAACGTGGGATTGCCGGGCGTCTCCGCCGCTAGCAAGCCGATCTCTGTCGCGAGTCGCCGGGGGGCTGCACCGGCTCGGGAGGCGGGAGGGACCGAGGCGGCCGCGCTCCCACTGCGCTTGGACCGAGCCAAGCTTCTTCCCCGCGCGGATCGTCCCTGGCTCCCAGCGTCTGGGGCTTTCCCAGGTCTCGCCCCGGCAGCCTGGTCCGCCCTACCACATCTCCCCCCGGCATCTCAGAGAAATACGCCCAGTTTAAGCTTCCCAGCCGAGGTCCCGGCATTCACGCTCGCCAAGTCTGTCTCGAGCTGGTGGTGTTTATTAAGGAGGTTCGCTCCCTTGCTGCTCACCTGGTCACCATCTTCCCCGGATCCTCAATCTTGCATTCTTACATCTGCTAATCTGAGCAACTTCACTGAAGATAAAAATATGTAATATAACAACCAATGTTAATTTCTGTCATTTTGCTCTGAAACCCTGTACCATTCTTACTGTGTTTGTTTTGTTTTTGTCTACATTGTTGGTATTTTGCTGCTGTTCTTTATTATTATTATTCTCTTTAAAATAGAAAAAATTAATGATAATTATAAACTCAGAGATCAAAAAAACTCAATAAATCCAAAGCAGAAAGCAATCATAATAAAGAAACAATTGCACCAAACTATAGTATGATGTTGAACTGAGGTCTAATCCATATTAGCAGTTACTACTATGCTCCTGCTCTGGTTTTAAAATTAGGACTAAAAGTCTGAATGTAAATGTTCATGGTAGCTTTACTTATAACGCTGCCAACTAGAAACTGGCAAATTTGCAACAGTTAAATGCATTGTGGTAAACTTATATAGTGAATACTACTGAGCAATGAAAAACAGTGATCAATTCATACATAGAGTGACACAACCACGTTCAGTTTTCAGCATATAAATAGCCAGTTTCCCAGAACCATTTGTGAAAGAAGCCATCTTTCTTCCAGAAAAATTACTTGGCTTCTTTGTTAAAGACAAGGTAGCTGAGGGTGCCTGGAATTGTTTCTACATCCTCTACTCTGTTCCACTGATCCACCAATCTGGTTTTTTTTCAGGGGGGTGGTGCCAGTATCATGCTGTTTTTATCACCATAGCTTTGTAGTATAACTTGAAGTCTGCAATTGTGGTGCCCCCCTGCCTTCTCTTTGTTTGCTATTCTAGGTATCTTTTGGTTCCATGTGAATTTTAGCATCGCTTTCTCAGTTCTGTGAGTACTACTGGTATTTTGATTGAGATTGTTTTAAATGTGGATTGTCAAAAATTTTAATTGACTTAGAAACTATTGGCTCTAAGTCCAATAATCTTAAGTTCAATAATCTTAACCAATCTATTTTTATCTTTCTTATGTAGATTTAAAAAAATTTTTATAAGGTCACGTTTTATTTAAGTAGAGCATAAACATTACAAGAATCTCAAATTATGTTGAAAATGCTACTTTCAGTAAGATTTTATCTATAACAAACTATGTAATAAAAATGGATCGGAATGGGTAAAATAATAAAAATAGAGTTTATAGTCATCCCTCCATATATTGCAGTTCACTTATTGAGGCTTCACTATATCACAGGTTTTCTAATTCTGTATCACAGAGTTTTTGCTATATAATGGGATTTTGCAGTATATAGGTATTTATATAGAATTTTATATGTTGTTAAAATTACATATATATGAGTGTAGAAAGTGTTTAAGAGCATATGAAATGTTTATAAGAGTGTGGGAAAGGTTAATAAGAGAGTGGGAAAGGTTTATAGAAGTGTGGGAAGGGTTTATAAAGCCTTAAAATATATATAAATAATAAATATAATGCTGCTACTTTACAGATTTTCCCCTATCATGGGGGTCTCTGGAACATAATTCCTGTGATAGGGGAGGGATCACTGTACTTTTTAAGGTGAAAGCAGCGTGTTTTTTTCTTTGTTATATTTCTGATATTCTTGGCAGAGTACTGCTGGTTCCCCAGAGTCATTGTTACAACTGTGAATCTATCTGGAACTAAAAATATAAATGTTGTGCAAGGCTGGTTTCCTTTAAAACAGTAGCAATCACTTTCTAGTTCCCGACTCAACCTAGTATAATCCGATGAGCATGTCAAAGTAAATGAGAAAACTATGTCAGTGTCTACCAGATGTTTTTTTCCAAACACCTTGCCACAGCCACCTTGAGAATTCGGTGGAATCCCATCATACAGCCCCTTAGCGTTAGCCATCAGGTGCATGTTCAGCACCAAGGACACCAGTCACAAGGAACAAAACGAGAAACACATAATAGTAAGTATTGGCAGGAAAAGGTAAGGTGTTGTCACTTCTCTGAACCTCTGCATGATATAATTCATCCGAACCAGGAACACCTTTTGGCATTATAGTCATGGTGTTTCAGTGGAAACGATGTTAGAGCTCAAAAAAGATGCAAAGAGAGGCACCAAATTATGTGTGTAATAATAAGACCTAAGAGTAGCTGTCTTTATTTCTTATAAGAAATGTAAATACAGTGTCACTAAATAGATCAACTCATGAGATACATCTTCTGAAGGCAATGTTCTGAATTGTTTTTTCTTTTCAGTTCAGGCTAACTTTATTACCCACTCCCTGGCTGACACAAGGAAACCCCTGGAAGGAGAATAGGAAAAGGGGTGTAACCGTTGGGGAGAATTAGATCTCTGAGAGAAGGATCCAAAATGTTCGGATTCTGACATTTAAAATGTGCTTGTGTATCAGTGAAATGTCAGTATCCAAATATCAATCAATAGTCCTATAATGGCTTATAAGAAGACATTGTCCTGAGAAAGGAGAATCCAAATTATTCTTTCATCTCCCTCAGTAGGCCACGAATCAAGACTTGGGCGCCCTCTCAGATTATAAGCTCTGGTTTCCCACAGAGTAGATTCCTCCTGCCTGTCAGGCTTAGGGTGAAGGGAGACAATGGCACGGTGAAGGGCTATGATCTCCTCCTGTTGGACACACGGCATTAAGACAGAAATGAAGGAGATGAAGGAGGGGAGGAGAAGGGAAGGAAGGAACTTCACTTGTGCGCTTTCTCGGCCCTCCACCACTGACAACTTAGAAGTCACCTTTCAGGAAAGTTGTCTTCAGTGTATACAGATAAATCAAGGAAAGCACCAAGGGGAGAATGGCCCTGTGCCAAGGAGGGACAGAGATCAGAATGGCACCATTGTGCAGCCAGATGGCTTAGGGGGCTGTGTGGCAGGAAAACAGCAAACCCTCCAAGCCTGCGTTCTGGGAAGGGTGTGGTGAGTCACAGCGGAGGTCGACCGCATGGCCTGAAGCTGACAGAAAGAGCGTGTGGCAGCCCCAGGGAGCAGGCAAGAGGTGAGGGAAGGCTGGGAGGCAGAAAGCACCTCTGCACCCCACATGTTAGAGGGGCCGCAGACCGTGTTACAGCAGCCACAAAAGCCAGCGTAGTGAGAAGCAGACTAGATGGACAAATGGCAATAGATTGAAAATGTTCATCCTCTTCCCCTCTTGCAGAGACGGTCAAGAATGTCTGTTCCCAAAAGATGAGATACCATCGCACAGAACAGATGGACAGAGGGCGGGAAGCTGAAATTTCTAAGAGACCGAACATTTTTCTTCCTGGAAACTAAGGACCACCTCAGGGTTATTGGATCAGACCAGGAATTAAACCAAAATAGACTTCAAGTTAATATGAGGAAAGCAAAAAAAAAGGACATTATATTTTCTCTGTCCACCTGAATCAGATTTTTGTCCTACTGTTAGGATCAATCTGGAAGCAATTGTTTGAAGAGAATAGATGATACAAGTTTGCAACGTTACACACCCTTGGCAGGATAAACAAGAACATTACATCAAAATTAGAATTTGAGAACTAGGGTGCCCTGCTTACCGTCTGGAAATTTTAGTTTGAGGCTGAATAACAGGAAATGGTTATTTAAAATAAGTCATTACTCTGAGTTATTGTGAAGGCTGAAAAATAGAATGAATATAAATTTAGATAAGATATGCACAGAATTTATGGGTAAAAAATGACAATAAGAACACCGAGTAGACCCAGAAAGACTAACTACAGTAGTAATTCTCATATTTTGTGTATCAATATATAACATAGTATAATGTGGAGTAACAAACACCACAGCAGAAGGAATTTTGATAAATCCCCTATTCATATATCATAGTAGTTTAGCACAGGTTGAAAGGTAGGTTTACAGGGTCCCATGAAGAAATATTTTAAGCAATCTTGAAAGAAAAGAAGCACAGAGATGCACAGAGAGAAGTGGGGAGATCTACAAATCAGGCATTTGCATATGTGAATGAAGGGGGTGTAGGTGACAAAAGTCGTGGTGAGGAGGGGCAGTTCGCAAAGGACGCTGATTGGAAAATAGTAACAGCAACCAGTCTATGTAATCTGCATATATTAGCTTATTTAAATCTCACTGGGACCTTCTGAGGTAGCTGCGAGTGTTGTTAGCACGCCTGTTTTATAGACGAGGAAACCGAAGCATATAAAACATTCCCACTGTCTTCAGACTCAGGTCTGCAGCACAGGCTCACCAGCTCTTACACACACGATCTTGTCTTAGTTCTGCCTGAATCTACCATCCTAAAAATTGAAAGGAATGTAGATTTTAAAGCAAGAAGAAATCTGGATTTGGAGGAAATAAGGACTCACAAGAAATTTTTGACATCTTGGTGCCCAAATGGGAGAGTAATTCCTGTTTTCTGCTGTTGTGAGAAATAAACACTAAAAAACACTTTGACCTTCTAAATTAATGAAAAAGCAATTCCATTTTGGGAGTTTATACAACAGTTCCAGCGTGCATATGTATGAAGACATATGCACAAGCATATTTACTGCAGTGCTTGTGTTCACAAAGACAGATCAATCTAAATGTTTAACAATAGAAAACCAATTAAATAAATTACAGTTCCTCCACTCAATGCATGATATCCTTCAAAAGAATAGAGAAAGATCTGTATGTTGCATAGAATGGTCTCCAACATCTATTGTTTTCGTGGAAAGTGAGGAGCAGAAGAGTCAAAGGCAGATTTATTCCCATTACTTAACTTGCCACACTGCTCTTTCTTCTGCTATTTCCCAGTTGAAACCAGCCCCTGTGCGCTGTGTCTCTGGGCCCCTAGGTCTTCCGGGTGCTGGTTGGATTGGTCAGTGTGAACCCGTAGCTTAGACCAAAAGGAGAGGAGAATAAGGTCAGAGCATTTGTTTCTTCCTTGCCTTGTGCTAACTAAATCACTACTCCCCTCCTTCATGACCACTTCCTGCCAAATGCAAGGAACCACTCAGCTTCGTGCTTCCTCTGAGCTCTGTGTAGGTCTAGCAGCTACACTGCTACCAGCTCAGTCAGTTACAGAACTATTTCCTTGTGGTTCCCTGTATAATAGCTCATGTATGTTATTTGCTGATAATTTCTTTGTAAAGAACCTGATCTTTCATTTCCTAAATTTGAGTATCCTTTCAGTTTCCTTTTATGAACTAAATGTGCTACCATTTTGATGAAAAAAGTGCTGGACATACCGAAAAATACACCCTCAAATATGCATATGTAAAATTATACATGGAGTCTATCTGGAGGGCAGTGTGTCCTAAATGCCATCAATGACTGTCAGGGAGAGGAAATGTCCTAAAGATTAGAAAGGCAAGGAAGTCTTCTTTTCCAGCTACATACTTTTATATTGTTTGGGTTTCTTACCATGCCATTGTATTAGCTGGGAAAAAAAAGCAGTAAAATGAAATGTTAAGAAAACAATCCCGCAGAAATTCAAATTTTACCTCCATGACAGGAAAAATCAATGAGGAAAATGTTCTATAAAGCCCAAAGCCTAAGGTAGAGACTATGTGTAGATTGAAACTTAATGCATATTCGTTCAGTTGGATTGTACATGAGTAGAAATACGTTCTCCCCAAATATTATTCTGCAGGTATTTTGTTGGATCTAACATAGCACTCTTAGCATGGAGTCTCTATTTTTAGATTGCTGCTAAGTTATGAAAGTTTTCATTTAGCTTAAGTTACAGATTCAACTTGCAGGCTAGCCCCAGTTTTCATTTGTATTAACTATACCAATTATTCCAGTTTCCCTTTGACTTTGGGAAGTGAGACTCACCAGTGGTAATGAGCGTGGGTCACTCCAGGCCACAATAAATGAGGCCTCACGGTCAGGACTTAAATTTTCCATCACATCTTGAATCAACAGTTTTGCAAACAGTGAATGCAAAAATTAACTTATCTTTCTTTTCTTTGTTTTTTTTTTTTGGCAACAATTTCATGAAGGCATATGCTTCAAACTCCAATGACTTCACTTCAAATTGAAATTAAGGAACATCTTGAAGCATAGTCATTTGATAATAATCTGCTTCAAAATAAGCAGCATGCTTCTCTTTAATACGCTCCACATCCTTAACATGTGACTGAACAATGCAGTAAATGAAGAAACGAAGTGCCTCAAAAATAGTCCTCAAATATATTCCAGTTCATGTTTTTTTAGTGGTTGGGTTTCTTTGTTATTTAGGTCCCCACTTTACAACTATCTGCAAATGCCACCATTTTCTTTTCCTTTGCAATGATGTCAAACACTCTGAAAGAGGAGCTGGGTTTCCGCCAAGGACTTACTCCAGCCTTCAGTGTCTCTCATCTTTAAGACCTGATTGTCTCTCCTCGCCCCCAGGGACCACCAGCTACCCTATTATCAGGAAGACTGACCCTTTGACAGACAACCGCAGTCTACAGTCCACCAAATTGTCACCTTAGAGATGTCAGCGGCATCGAGGAACTAATCAAGACCCAAAGGTCAGACAGACAAATGCATTAATACATACATAACCTCTAAAATGCTTGGTGGTTTTTTTGGCTTGCAAAAAAAAATTTTTTTAAGTTTCATTTGACATATTTATTGCCTTTTTCATTACAATATCTACACTGCCAGGACTCTCAATACATGGGGTTTTCCACCCTGTGAGAATGCTGCCTATATTTCCTTTGCAATCCATTTCATAAGGTGTTGAACTAGAAGGAACAGTCTCCTGCCTCCTTAAACAGCCACTATTATCCCCTTAGTCAGTTATAACTTTCTGAATACCAGTTAGATGTGCTGTTTACTAAGAAAATTCCATAGAACAGCTCAAACCAAAAGGTTTGGATATTCAATATGAAGACAGATTTTTAAAAATTCAAAGTAAAGGGTGAATTTGATAGATAAACTGCTTGACAGCTTGAATTAATCTAGCTTTAACTTCATGTTATTATGCTTAAGTTGGTTTATACTGTTCGAGCGTCTTTAAATTCACATAAACCACTAAATAATAGCTCGATTTTTTCATGGTAACTTGAGTTTTAACAAATAATAATGATAAATTACAGCAGTAATTTATTGTCTGCTATCTGTCAGATACTTCACTTGAATTATTTCTATATTTACCATAATACACCAGGGCAAAATATCACTATATCGCACTTTACAGAAAGAGAAAACAGGTTTAAGCAACTCATAGCACAATTTCATTTTTTCCAGTTTCCTTCAATACTTCAATCTGCAATGTATCAAAAGTCTTGTTAGTAAATCAAGCAACCATTTTCGCTGGTTACTTGTGAATTAGAACCAATGGATGAGCCAGATGTGGTAGTACATGCCTGAGATCCCAGCACCCTGGGAGGCTGACACAGGAAGAGTGCAAGTCTAAACCCAGCCTGGGCTACCCAGCAACCTAGCAAGACCTTTTCTTGAAGTAAAAAAGTAAAAGGGGCTGGAGAATATAGCTCAGTACAACACCTCTGGGCTCAGTGCTCAGTACTATCAAACAAGCAAAAGCAAAAAAAAAAAAAAAAAAAACAGATTTGGCAGTTGCAAGAATGATATTAAATGTCAGTGAAGCTGGGCGTGGTGGCGCTCGCCTGTAATCCCAGCACTCGGGAGGCTGAGGCAGGAGGATCGTTGTGAGGTTGAGACCAGCCTGGGCTACAAAGTGAGCTCAAGGCCAGTTTAAACCGGATGATGAGACCCCGTCTCAAAAAAGACAAAAAAAAAAAAAAAAAGTCAATGAAAAAATTTGGTATGGATTAATTCACATATCTTAAAAGATTTTGCTCCCAAGAGCACCAACATTAAGCTGCTTTTAGCAATTAAATTGATGGACTGAAGCTGTAACTTACATTCTGTAAGTTTGTGGTGCAAAATTGAAGCACACATCACTCATAACATTGTTAATGTCAACATGAAAGAGATTCTATATTTTAGTCTAAAGACCTGAAAAGGTACTGCTGAGTTACTGATCTGGTTCCAAGGACAGAGACGCACCTAATGGACCACTGTCCTGCGACCTTACTTACTTACTACATCTTTTTTTGACTGTAAATCAAGAGGGCCAAAGGGTTACATTTTGTCAAAGATGACTTCCTTGTCCTCTTTTCCTAGCGGCAAAATGTTTTTGTGTGTAATAGGACAAGAAGTCTAGATTATCATCTAGATTACCATATTGCTTGAAGTCTTTCTCAATGGCTTTCATGGCAAAGAAGAAACGAAGAAGCTTATTTCTCTTGCCATTTTCCATGCTGTTTAGTCCCTATCTGGCAGCGTGCCTGGAGCATGAGGGTTGGTTTCTAGATAGATCTCTAAGTCTTCTCCTTGCCAATTAACATCACTCAAATGCCCTCAGGATCAGTGGGTGTTGTACGCTCTGGGTTACACCTCTTTTCATTCCACTTCCAGAAGCAGAGCTCCTCAAACTGATGCTTCTGCTAATGATGCCAGCAGCCTGACTATCTGTCTGTCCCTAAAGATAGAGTGGAACTGACAGTAACTCTTTTGTGAAAGAAAAAGTAAATAACCCAAAGCTAAAGTCTTACATATAAAACAGAATTACCTCTACCTAACGTGAGCTAAGCACAAATGCTCTACGGAGGATTCCAAGTTCTAAGAGTGAGATGATTTACATGTAGCAATATTAGACCTCTGTTTTGCTTACATAGTTTGGCACGGAGTTCTCAGGTAGTTGTTTTGCCTTTAGTCACGTGTTTTCTTTCATTTTGCTCTAACAAACACCCAATAACTTTCTCATGCTACAACAGTTCTACTTTAGTTCTTCCAGTCTTTCTAAGAAAATAATATAAAAATAATATAAACTGGTATAAAATGATTTATGAATAATAACTTATTATATAATATAAATGATTTATGTATTATATTAAATGTTATATTATCATAGCAGTTCCAAAGGAGATAGGTTCACGTAGATCTTTTGATTTCAAAAGAATCCATGAAAGTAATAGAATATGATAGAACATGATAGAAAATGACAGAACAGAACATGAAAAGTACATTTTAAAATTAGAAATTTTAGTCAATAGAAAACTAGACACTTAGGAGGATATTCAGGTGAAAAGAATGCATTTCAAAGGTATATAAATAATCAATGGAAATACTGTCCTGGTAAGAAAAGAGACTGTGCTCTAAATGATCATTTGACCTCTGTTATCTGCATTTAAAAATCTGATTTGATGTGAATTAGAAGGGCATGAAAGCTGACATTTAGGTCACTTGAGGTAGACTGGACTTTATAATTCCTGCAAGTAGTAGTGTATAACAAATACACACTGCAGTATATATTTATAACAAATACATAGCCTTGCACATTTTATGAGCAGGTGTTAATAATGCATATTAATAAAGTTTAGTATGTTTTATGCACACAGTGTGCACTGGTCTAACCCAGTGTCCTTTCATCTATCCCCCCCTCTTTCCGAACCCCCAGCAACATCATTCTATAGGTTGACATTTTAAAAAGTGAGAAGAACATGGGCACTTGGCTTTCTGCATCTGGCAATAACATAATGTCCTTCAGTTCCCTCCACTTTGTTTTTTGTTGTTGTTGTTGTTGTTTTGGCTTTTTAAAATTTTATTTTAAAGACAAAAGAATGGAGACATATGAACCAGAAAAGCCATAAACAATACAGAGAATACAAAGTTATACAGAATATAGTAGGGAATTAGCACTGGATGTTGTATTACATAGTTATCTTCACATTAGTTAACACAAAAACATTAAATGAAATACCAAATTATAGAGAAGATAGTAGGGAATTTGCACTGGATGCTGTATAATATAAAGTTATCTTCACTTCTGTTAATACAAAAACGATTGAGGAAATACATAATTACAGAGAACATAGAAGGGAATTAGCCCTGGATGCTGTCCTACTTAATGTTACCTTCACCTTTGTTACTCAGTTACACAGATGATGGCCCATTTGATCATTCAATTTTTCTCCTCCCTCATCTCCGTTGCCCTACCACTCAATCAGTCATCTTCCCTGTGATAATAACTGTACTTCTGGGTTTATCTATACCCCTGGACTCTTGCCTTGGGAAGAGATACAGCTGCCTCAGACTATACTATAGCATACATGGGTGTATACAAACTGCCATGGTTGGAGGTGGGAAAGCACATATGCTCACAGCGGACCACCCGGCTCCACCCTGTCATTGTGCTATGGGTGGGGGCAGGTCCAGTCCATGAGGTGCCCTGAGCGGGGCCCTCAGCGGAGCAGCCACTAGGCCCACTGTGGAGCAGCATCGGGGCCCACAGTGGAGCAGCCTCAGGGCCCACTGCAGAGCAGCATCGGGGCCCAAGGTGGGGCAGCCACGGGGCCCAGTGCAGAGCAGCCACAGGGCCCACCGCGGAGCAGCCACAGGGCCCACCGTGGAGCAGTCGCGGGGTCCACAGCGGTGCAGCCGCGGGGCCCACAGCGGAGCATCTGCGGGGCACGCGTCCCCATCAGGGCACCCTCTGTGCCCCTTTTGGCTCTGTCCCATTGCCTTGATGCCAGAGGCCCTTTCTTCCCCTCCCACCTCCTCCTGATCTCCAGCATTACCGTTCCCCACCCTTTGCAGCTGGGCAATGGGTCTCTGAAGCTGAAGCTGCGAATGCTGAAACGAGGGCATGGGCCAAGGGTGTGCTTTGAGTGGCGACCTCCTCCTCCATCTCCTCACCCTCCGACTGCGCCATGGCAGATCTCCGATCTCCTCCTCCAGAGGAGGTTTTGCTTAGGCTTTCCGAGGGTTTCAGTTCCCATTTCAGATCCTTCTCGAGTTCAGGATATCCACCTCTTTCCTTTCTGTCCTTCACATGTTGCTATATTCCTATGTCTGAGTGGCATTTTTCTGGGAGGTTCTCTCTCTGCTGCCTACCTGGTCGCCATGGGTTCATACGAGGTTCATATATGCAAGCAGTATGGAGACACTCTTGTTGCTCGTGTTAGTAGTTTGGGGTGAGTCCCGAAGCCTGTGGACTCGTCCCATTGCTGTCAGGAACAGGTGGTGATTGTGCAGGCCGCCGAGGCTCAAGGTGCTCACAGAGGGCATTCAGGGTGGGAGCTGAAGCCCAGTAACTCAGTTCATGCTTCCTGCTTGATGTTAGAGTGAGAAGGGCGTGGGGCCATGTGATCCACCTCCATCTGCAGCTCTCTCTTGCTGTTGTGCTCCAGTTCCCGTTTGTTCCTTGGCTGGATCCCTGGGAGTTGCTGTGGCTCTGATGTAGCTGCCGATGCACCCCACCGCTCCCCACTGGCAGCTGCCCATACAGTGGAGAGGCAGGAGGCCACAGCCTCGAGGCAGGCATAGAGCTGGGTGTGGTGGGGTGTGTACCGGCTGCTCTGGCTCCACCTTGCCTCCAGGTGCTGATTAGGAAGGTTGCTGAAGGATGGGGACTCCGCTTCAGTGGCTGTTGCAACCTCTCATCCTCACACTGGATTTGACAACAGTTCCCAAGCACCATTGCCTCTTTTCCTGGCTGCGCCTTCTCCTCTCCAGACCTGGACCAGCTCTTGGAACTCCGCTCTCCCCTGGCTGAGTCGGGAGGCCTCCATGAGCGTGGGTCTCCGAAACTGAAGCTGCGATTGCTGGAACGAGGGCTTGGGACAAGAGTGTGTTTGAAGCAGTGGCTTCTTCTTTCTCCGTCTCTTCTCCCTCCGACTGTGCTGCGGCTGCCCTCCGATCCTTTCCTCCAGGAGAGGTTTTGCTTGGTCTTTCCTAGGGCTTCAGTTCCCATTTCAGATCCTTCTTGGGTTCAGGGAACACACCTCTCTCCTTTCTGTCTTCATATTGCTATATTCCATTGTCCGGGTGGTAATCCTCTGGAATTCTCTCTCTGCTGCCTACCTGGTCGCCATCTTCCCGGAAGTCTTCCAGTTCCCTCCACTTTGGTGCAAATGACAGGACTTTCTTCTTCTTTGCCTCTGAACATATGTCATTGCGTGTATGTATATTTCCTCTGTCCGTTCATCTCCTGTGGGCACCTTGGTGAGTTCCCCATCTTAGCTACTGTGAATAGCATCCCACTAGAGAGTGCGATTGTTTCTCCAGCCACTGGTTTCATTTGCTGTGAACAGAGGCCCAGAGTGGGGTTGGTGGATCAGACGGCAGACATACTCCTACTACTTTGAAGAGCCTCCTTACTGTTCTCTATATAATGATTCAGCTCAGTTTCATTCCCATCTACAGTGGATGAGAGATCCTGTCACTTCACATAGTAACTGGCTTTTTTTAACTGGAATGAGGTGATATCTCATTTTAGTTTTATCTGTGTTTTCCTGATGGCTAATGATATTGACTATTTTTCATATATTTGTTGGACTTTTGTACTTCTTTTGAGAAATGACTATAATTTGCCCACTTTTACATTGGGGTACTCATTTCTGTTGCTGTAGTTAAGGTTTTTGAGTTCTTTATTAGGCCTTTTTCAGGTGTATAGCTGGCAAATATTTCCACCCATGCTGTAGCTGGTCTCTTCATTCTGTTCGCTGTTTCACTGCTATGCACAAAGCCTTTAAATTAGATGGACTCTGATTTGACTATGCATGCTTTTGTTTCCTGTATCTTAGGGATAATTTCTCCCAAAGAATCATTCTCTATAACAATGTCTTCTTTTATGCTTTCTTCTAGTAGTTCTATAGTTTCATGTCATACATTAGGTGTCTGATCCATTTTGAGCTGGTTTTTGTATAGGGTGAGAGATGGGGGATCATTTTTAAGTATGTATGTATGTATGTACATTCTATAAATACATTTTATAGGGTCCCACAATGTAGTTCAGGCTGGCATTGAACTCACCATGATGTGGCCCAGGCTGGCCTCAGACTCATGGTAATCCTCCTGCCTCAGCCGCCAGAGTGCTGGGATTATAGTTGTGTACCACTATATCCAACTTCATCTTTAAGTCTTTTAAAGACACAAGCATAGAAAAGAACAATGAAATGAAACTTAGTAAAAGTTATCTTATTTATGTTACATTTTCTGACAAAACGTTCAAGTATATATGAGGAAAAATCCTTCTGTAGACAAAAGGTGTAAGTAGTATATTTCCCTGATCCTTGAGAGTGTCCAGGAGACCTTCCAGAAGTACATGCCTTTCACTTGACCTTCAGCCTGGTCCAGGAGCAGACAAAGGCGTTCCTGAGCATTCCTGATTCAGACAATAGGATACGTGAAGCCACCAGAGAAGGAAAGTGAGCGGGGTACCAGTTCCCTGCTGTGTTTTCCCATGGCGTGTGTCCGTGTGTGCACGGCTTTGTAAGACGGAGTACTTAGGATGATAGAAAATCCTCGTGAACTTTATTCTACAAGAAACAGGAAATACTGGAAGGTTTAAAGAACACTTATATGTGATACAATTCACTTTATTGATGCAAACAAGCTCTAGTCAACTAATAACCGTTTTTGCTGAGCTTGATAACCTGCTTGCCAGCTGTTCTCCAGTCCTGCTCTGAGGCGAGCTGCCTGTGCTGGCTGCAGCTTTGTAGCCACAAATGAGTCACTGTGTTGATCTTGAACCACAGGACTTCTAAACAGAAACCTCAAAGAGGAGATGAGCTACTTCATTCTATTCTGGTCTGGAAGGAGAATTGGGCTTAGACACAAACCACCAGGGGCTATGTGGCTGGCGTCCAGAATGGAGATTACAGAACGGAGAGAAGAGATCCCTTCCAGAGAACGGCCATTCTCGTTGGCTCCTGTTGCAGTTCTTAAAGCTCTTTCTCCCCCTACCTCCTCCTCCTCTGAGTTTTCTCCCCAAGAGAACAGAAAAGTTGTAAAGAAATAACTTTTGTCTATCTGAAAATAAACCAGCATTTTGTCTGTGCTACCTCCTCCACAGAGGTGCCAAAGTGCATGGAAGCCAGCGGCCCTTAGCTGGACTGGAGGTTACGACGCTTAGCACACGTAATATGCCAGAGTTCATTCGGCACAGTAAAAGTTGGCGATAGGCTGTCTGAATTGAGGTAAGGTATCACCTCTAGTGGTACCTGGCATTCCATGCCATGAAACCTTCCCCGCATCCCTGCCAGTGTCGGGGGCAGCAAGCTTGAATATGCTGTGTATTCCACCCCCATGTCTAACACCTCATGCCTGCGATAAGGTCCTCCTTCACCTCTTCAAATACTGTAAATATTTTCTAATTGATGGTGGTGGTGGTTAATTGTTATTAAACACAACAGCAATTTTTTCAGCATTCACTTTTTAAGGTTTTTATTTTACAATAAATTCCAACTTGCAGAAAAGTTGCAGGAGGTGCATCAACCCCCTGGTGTTTTCTTTCGCCATATTTACCAATTTTTATTAAAGAGTTTTGCAACACTGACTTTAGTATTCATCCTCTCTTCCTCTTGACAGTTTTCCTACAGAGTCCCTTGTAGGTCTCATGCTAATTTACCCATTTACATTTCAGTGTGTATTTCCTTATGGAATGACAATAGAAAACTGAGAAAATTTGATATTGAAATACTACTTTTAGCTAATCTAGTCACAATATTCTTATTTCTTCTGTTTCATCCTTTACAGCAATAATGTCGTTTATAGCAAGATTTTCCAGTACAGAATCTAATTGAAGATCAAAGTTACAGTTGTGGTAACTCTTCAGTTTGCTGTAATGTGGAGCGGTCACTTGGTCTTCCCTTTGAAGCATCAGGCCAGGTGTTTTATGGAGCGGCCCTGTCCTCCATCATGTAATGTGTCATGTGACTATTACATATCGTGTAATATGTCATGTGATTACATCCGCCTTGGCAATTGGGGTAGAAACAGAGAGTGCAGCTGTTCTCGCGGTGTAATGCTGGAGGCTCATTACCTTTTTGGTGATACTAGCTTTGATCACTTGCTTAAGCTGTCCTGTAACAGTATAGTTAATATTTCGTCCTTGTGTCACAAGTAACTTGTGATGACAGATTTTGATAACATATAAACATTGTATTTTCAACAGCTTTGCTCTATTAAATTTAGCAGCCATTGATGATTTATGCCCAAATCAGTATTTTCTCTCTGGTGGAGGCAAAGCGATGATCTTGCAAAACATTTCTTCTGTAGTTAGTCGTTGGCATGCTATGCTAAATTAAAGCTTTTTCTTATTTACCTGTTTTCATAGGCTCATGGATTCTTACATTTTCAGTAAATAATAGTAAATTATTCCAAATTTATCTTGATGCTCTAATTATCCTGTTATTTGTCTCACTTCCCAAATATGCTCCCTGGAAGCTGTCTCTGTGTGTCTTGACAAGTCCCTTCCACCATTCCTTTTCCCGAATGAATACTCATCACTTTGAGACACTGAAGATGTTCTGGCTTCATCTTGTAGCTTTCCTGCTCTAACCAGAAACTTAGAAGTCATATATTTAATACTATATAAATAAATCATTTCTCCATAAGGTTACAGGATGGTACCGTTATTATTTATATTACACAGAAGGCAGAACTAAGCCATAGGGAGGTTGGATAAACACCCCTAAGCCATAGAACTGTGAAGTGGTGAAGCCAGCTTGTTGGTACCTCCAGCCTTGCCCTTGACCCCGAGGCTTGGCCATGTATACTCTCAACAAAAATAACCTAATGATGTACCTCAGAAACCAGCCATAAGCCAGGCATGGTGGTGCACACCTGTAATCTCAGCACTTGGGAGGCTGAGGCAGGAGGATTGTTGTGAATCTGAAACCAGCCTGGGCTACAGAAGCGAGCTCAAGGCCAGCCTGGACTTCATAGTGAGACCCTGTCTCAAAAAGCAGGAAAAAAAAAAAGCCATGAATCTCTTCTAGCACACAGCAGTTCCTTGGCATCTGGTATTCACACACTAAATATCTGCTGGAGCGAAATGAGTTAAACTGACAAAAGACAATGAATAAAACCTATCCCCGTTTTCTCTCTCCTTTTTTTAAGTGATGTAGCCCAAGGAGCATAAGAAAGTGATTCCTAGCATGAAGTGAAGTGTTTTCACAGCTTACACGAGGGCACTCCCAGAACTACTAAAGCCTGCATCAAGGTACCCTAACCTCCACGGCCAGTCGGCATCTGTGTATGCGCTCTGTGTAGAGGAAGGAGCTTCTACCCAGTGTCTGAAACTCTGATGTAATTATCTTTCATTACACTCTCCCGCCTCTCAGAATGGGTTTTCTTCCTCAAATAAATTCAAATCCTGCTTCATAACTTTATTGCCTGCCCACCTGTGTCTTCAATGCTTTCTTAATCGACTTTGGACACAATTTGCGCTCCCAACTTCTTACCCACTATTTCTCTGCACACCCTCAGACCTGGAAGAATCGAAACATCTCACTGCCTCAGAGCGTGCAGCTCCCACAGGGAAAATTATGCAATGGTATGGACGGCCGGCACCGTAAGCTCCCGCGGCAAGGCTCACCAACTTTTTGACCTGATGTTGATCGATTTCCCCACCAATTCCCCCAAGAGTGATTCTAAGCCTTTACCTCTCTGTCCTTTCTGTGCTCTTTGCCCTAAGTGCCTCCCACAACCAGCAGAAGGTCCACTGTTAAGCCAAATCTACGTTATCTTCTGGCTCCACGCCTCCATCCCGTCCTTATTCACCCCTGCCTTTACTATCTTCCCTCTTGTCTCACTGAGTAAGTGATTCTTACAAACCTGATTGCCTGCACGCCAGCCTCTATTATAACACAATAGTATTCCCCCATCCATTTCTTTCCTCTCTAACACTCTTCTTTTGTTAGTTTTTATACCTTCTCTTGTATTTATTTGTCTTTGACTACATACATAAACTCAGTTTGTGTCTATGTGCTTTATTGGAACTGAACCCAGGACCTACACACCCGTTTATTTTTAATTTTTTTTTCATTTTCAGACAGAGACTCATTGAGTTGCCTACGCTGAACTCAAGCTTGGATCCTTCTGCCTCAGCCTCCCAGAGTGCTGGGATTGTAGGCATGCACCATCGTGCTTAGACAGTTCTCTCTCTTCTATCTTAAAAAGCAAAACATCGCTTATCCTGTATCTTCCAATTACCACCACTTAGTTTATAATTTCCCCACGTGCAAGATTTTATTTTATTTACTATTTTTAACATGGAGGTCTTGACATGTTGTTCAGGTTGGCTTGGAACACACATTCCTCCCGCCCTCAGCCTCAGGGCTACATGGGAATACAGGTATGCACCACCAAAGCCAGCTGCTTCTCCCTCTCGTCCTCCTCCTCCTCCTCCTCCCCGTTTTACCCAAGAACAAGGAATCCGGGAAGGATTGACTGACTGACTGATGGATTGATTGTGATGCTGGGGTCAAGCGCAGGGCACCACACATACTACCCAAGGACTTGCTCTACCACTGAGATGCACCTCTCTCCCTCTATTAAAATAATTAAAATTAGTTTACACTGACTTTCCCACCCCCCCCTTTTGCTCCTCAACCTCCCTCAGTCCGCATCTGTCTATTCCACTCCACTGAAACTATTTTCTTTCTCCAAGGTGTCACCCATCATCTCTTAGTTGCTAAACCCAGTGGACACTTTCCACACTTTATCTCATTTGACTGCTTCTTTTCTCTCTTATTCTTTTTCACTTCCAAAAGTATTTATAAGATATTGTACATACTTCCCCAAACAAAACATATCCATCCTTGTGCCCCTAGAATACACAGTCTAGCTAGGGAAACAGACGTTAAACAAATGATTCTGTGACTCATTGTAGGTGAAGTGTAAGTGTGATAATGCTTTGAATGAAATATCAGCGTCACGAGGAGACTAGAATCTATCCTAACCTAGAGAGGAAATGGTCAAGCAAACATCCTTGGAGGAGTGCATTTCCACTCAGCTCTGAAGACTGAGGCACAACAGCCAAGTTAGAGATGGAGGTGGTGGAGAAGAACCTTCCAGGCTGAGGAAGCAGAATGTGCAGAATCTCCAAGGCGACAAGGCGATTCCAGACAACTCAAGCAGCATACAGATGCGTGATGCGGCTGGATGAAAGGGAGCAAGAGGACTCCAGATGGGGTTGGAATGGGGGGACAGGAGTGAAATCAGCCAGGCTTTAGAGCAAGTTAAGAAACGTGGACTTTGTCCTAGGAATCACTATGCAGGATTTTGAGTAGGATGGGATCAGGTTTGGCGCCAGGACCCCAAATTATCACACTCAAACAATGGTAGCCTGGATTTGGGTGGTGCAGCTGAGATGGAGAGAGAGAAGCATCTAGGTTAAAGATGGACTTTGGGGGCATATTTATCAGGCACTGGGAATTAAGTGGATATAGGATCTGTCAGGGATGCACAGAAGATAAGACTGGAGCATAAAACCAAAATTTCTCACATAAGCAACTGGGCGGAGGCTCACTGAGCCAAGAGAACAAAAGCCTCATCTCTCCTCCTTGCTCACAGCCCGCCTTCCAGCCATCAGGGACCGGTAGGATGTGTTCTCTCTCCCCCTGAGGTTTCCTTAGACACGCTGTTCCCTCCAGGCGCACCTTCCTCCTCTCTTCCCTAACCCTTATTGCTTCCTAAGATTCAGTTCAAGCACCAGCTCCTCGACAAATCTTCCCCCTCCTTCCCCCTGGGATATGTGTCTGCTTCCCAAAGGTTCTACCTGGCCCAATAACTCCCTGGAAGCATCTCTAACTCAGAGCTTACTGCAACATAATCTAAGTTGCTCCACTAGCATGTAAATCTTGAGAACAGAATTCGCCTCAGTAGGATCAGGACACAGTAATTCTTTGCTATATACTTGCAAGAAAGTTTCCTGTGTGTGCCATGGAGCCTGTGACTGTTAGAGCCTGGATGGACTTCAGGCATATTCCATATGAAATTATTTTATAAGCAAGAAACCTGAGCCAAGTCACAGAGCTGCTATTTAGAATCCTGGTTCCCTATCTAGTCATCTGCTCACTGCCTGAGAGCCCAACAGCTCAGCAAATCACTCAATGACCTGAACGCAACAGTGTACTCCGTGGAGGTCACTTAAAAGGTGGAACGGTAAAGGTAAGCGCACAAGCGCACACTGGCAGTCACCTGACGTGACCTTACAGGATAGAGCGCAGCAGGGAATCTGTACTAGCAGAAGTTGTTGAACTTCCGCATGATTAATAAAAGTGGAAGCTGTTTAAACTTTGTAGATTTTTCACAGGTGGCCCTGCCTAAGCTGGAACGGAGGCAGGGTATTAGTAGCCTATCAATTATAATGCTATTTATTGAATATTCATAAAAAATAAGAAGATAAAGACCCTCATATATTAACCCATTTAATGACCATGTAAAATTCCTATCACAATTTTAGAAGCATTAATAAAGTTGCCATAGAGGTTGTCAGTAGCTAAGCCCATATTTCAATCTGGGCATTTGGGTTAGGGTGTAGCTCAGCGCTAGAGTGCTTGGCTGCATGCACAAGACCCCAGGTTCAATCCTTAGCTTTACAAAACATGAAGAGTCTGCCTGGCTTGAAGTTACTGCTTTTCTCATCATGTGTTCATGCAACTCAGTGTGAAGGTCCTGAGTTCAATCTGCAGAAAGATTGAAAGTAGAAAGGAAGGAAGGAGGGAAGACAGCTTTATAGATGGATTGATCGCCTCATAACTTTATTTTCCAACCACTTATTTGGACCTGAAAAGAGAAATATTTGCTCATTCGTGAATTAGGCTCCGTTATATTTTTGGTTTTAGAGGAACAAAAGGAATATGTAGCTGGGTTTCTCTGTGCTCCGCTGTATACTTTGGTGGCAGTCCTAGCTAAGATTCTCAGCCCTGGGAGGCAGGGATTGAGTTAAGGTTTTTGCGGTGTCTGGACAATGGTGTGTATATTGCATAATACATAAACACTATTTGTAATTATAATAAGACTGAGTTCTGGAAGAGGTAAGCAAGGGTATAAAATTCATCTTCTGTATGGTTATTATTCCATTTATATGAGAAGTCCACTAAATTCACCAAACCATATCACGCCACATCTGTTTGAAAACCTACCAGTTTTCATGAACATTAAATAAAATTGGTTAGATTCAATGATCATTTACCATATTCATGCAAAAATAATGAAATTGAAGCATAGCAAAGAGGAGGCCATTGATAAAGAAAAAAGTTTTAAATGCCAATAAGTTTGACATGTTATGTTTTTATGCTTGAAAAATAAAATGTCTGCTCTTCTTGCTTCAGAACTCTCCATAATTAGAGGGCATTCTTGTGTGAGAGTTGTTTCCTTTCTGGCCTGAGTATAAACCTAAGTAATAGAGATTATCAAAAGTATTTATACCTAACAAAAGTTAGGTATCTTTAAGGGAAACTGCTTAGGTAAAAATCTTTACCACAGGAAAAGCAATAACGCCCTTAAACAGGATGGAGACAACGCCGAGGCTGGGGAAGGGGAGATGGCAGAAGAGTGAAAGGAAGTTCTCCTAGCTGTATTTTATAGGTAAAGTGGATTCTACTTGGATTAGCCCTTCTAAGTTACTATGACAAGAGGGTAAAGGGAGGTGGAAAGGAAACTTTGAGTGACATTTTTGACAGCAAACTACAGAAATAACAGTCTGACAGAAGAGGCCATCATAAATATAAGATCATCTCAGGCATGAATAGGATTGCCCTTCATGTAAAGATTACGGAGCACATGTAAGATTCAATTCAGGATGAAGGGAGGAACCAGGTGGGAAGGTTACCTAGAAGCAAGCTAAGGCCAAGGAACTCTGGTTTTCAGCTTAAATATTCCTGTTGGACATTTTTGAAGCATCTTGCTTAGCTTTTCTTATTTCTATGTTTCTCGTTTGATTGAGCTGAGTTATAACCAATAAATAGTGAAGGTTGTATTTCTATTAATACAAAGCTTACCTCATGCCAATACCAAGATCTATTTATCCTGTAGGTAGAGGACAGATCTCACTTCTTACCCAATCAATACTGAGATCACAGATCAACAAATCTTCATATTGACAAATATAACAGTCAATCCCTTATTACTATTTAATAAGAATTTCCTTGTCAGTGCACTGGAAGGAAAAATGTTTTTAAAAGTCATCAGACAGTATTATAAATACAGCTGTAACTCAAAGGGCAGAAAATGGGAAAGTACCACGTGATAAAAACTGGCCTCAAGTTGAGGGCTTTGGGGTCTTGTCAGACACTACAGCTTGGTAAGTAAAACGGGTCAGCTGCCTCCGCCAAACTTCCAGTTCTTTGCCAAGGAGGAAGAGGTGTGGACCAAATGTTCCCCAAAGCCCACCTTTTAGCTTTGAAATCCCTGAAAAGCAAATATTCTATTTTGAATTTTCATTAGGTTAAGGATTTTCTAATCAGCTGAAACAGGATGACTAACCCATAACATGTTCCAGAAAAATATGAAATGACATGTTGAGGAGCATTTAAATTGAACAAAACAGATTTGTGTGTGTGCCATTATTGATATACAAATGTTCAATATGTTTTACTGTATCTACTGCATGTGATTGATAGGAGATGCATCAATTTCAAGGTTTGCGAATTTAAGTAAATTGTTGTCAATGGTATCGCTTCTTTAACAAATTATATCCTCACAGCAAAAAGACAAATTGAGATCGGATATACATAAAGCAGCAATTTAGTACAAATATCCACTTACAATTGTGCACAAATATGTAGTTGGTAGTTTTGCAGAAAATTTGAGGAGCATTTTTAAAATCGCTTATGCTTTTTAGAATGCTTAGCGTTTCTGTTTTGAAAACAACTTGCCTTCCTTTTCTAAATGTGTGTGTAAAGCTGGCTCTGATGTCAGCACACGCCACTCTCACAGAGCTGGGTCAGCTCCTACTCAACGGCCCTTGCACCGAAAAGAAACTGGGGATGTGATGCGGAGTTGAACTCTTTAAATCTCAAACATTCACCGCCTTCCCCAAAGCACACTAGAACACCTCCATGTATAATCAAGATGAAAATGTGGTTTGTCATTTACTGAATTATTGTTTACTTTGGCCTTTTCCCTTTCTACTTTGACCCTATCTGTCTGTGTCATTCATTTACATTTTCCAACTTTGGAATGAACGCATGAGTAAGTCTGGCACATAAACAAGAAAACAAGCAAAGAAAGAGAAAATGTAAGAGGGGCATTGTGGGCCACGCCTATGCTCCCGCTGAGGAAGGAGGATGGGGACTTCAGGCCCAGAGTGCGCAACTTAATGACTTAGCAAACCCCATCTCAAAATAAAACACAGCTGGAGGTGAACTCAGTTTGAAGGTCTTAGGTTCGATCCCCAACACTTCACAAGCAATCTGTCCTCTCCTTCCTCCCACTGCTGTCTTCAGTTCCCCTGTCGTTCATCGCTGTATCTAATTTAGATCATCTTTTAAACCTTCTCTTTACCTAGGATGTTTCAGGTTTCCAAGATCATTACACTAACTAAAAATAGTTTGAAATTTGTTTAAGTGCATGCAGTAAATGTTCTCAATTTGATTTAAAATATAATTGAATGTGGAGTAAAAAAAAGTAGGAAAGTATCTTCACAAAACTTATCTGCCTTCCCTTTAAAGGTTTTTAAAGGTTGGGATGGACGCCACCAAAATAAATTCATCTTCAGCAAGATTAGCCACCAAAAACCAAACCAAACCAAGTAAAAAAACCAGAGTGACTGCCTTGATGAGGCCACCCTGGGTCTAATCGGCAAGTTTCCCTTTAGGTCATGTTGGATTTGGAAAGACTGGACTCTCAGTGAACAGACTGGTCTGTCTCCTAAGCTTGACACCCAGGGTTCATGACGGCAATTCCTGGCACATTCATAAATATTCATACCTCGACTAACGATTTGCAAGCCAAATTTATTTGGCTTTTTTTCACCCCATCAATCTTATAATTAATAAGGGTGGTGGCTCTTGTTTCACTTTCCTCCAAAGGAAAGATAAATGAAGTGAAGAATCATCCCGTAAATTTAAAGAGTGCTTCTTGCTGATTAAAAGCTGATGCTATCATAGAATGGTGGAGGGTAGGGTCAGCTGTTTCTCTCACTGCTCTTGGAGTGAGCGCTGGTGATGGACAGAAAGGGAAGTGTTTCCAGATGTGCAGAGTGGCTACAGGGGCCTTGATCTGAAGAGCTTGGCCATCTATGAAATACTGGAAACACCACCTAAGAGAACGCTGAGCTATTCCATCAGAACAAGTTGGAGGGTATATATGAATATTGCTCTTTTGTTTTTTGTTTGGCTGCATGGTCACTGAACATAGATGGGCAATGGCTCCAACATGACTTTGAACAGCCCGTGTATTTCTGCTTAGAAATTCAGAGGTATCTTAGAAACTCTGTGAAAATCTAGTGATTATTGTTTCTTTTAAGTGATTGCCTTTCAGTTAGCATAGGAGAAATATTTCTAAATTTAACTGGAGGGCCTGGGGATTTAGCTCAATGGTAGAATGTTTCTCTAGCAAACAGGAGGCCCTGGGTTCAGTCTTCAGCACCAAATAATTAAAAAGCAAAATAAAAAATGAATTTAAATCTCCACAGAAACATTAAAGGAGAGATCTATCATAACACAATTTTACAAATAAATCATGGGGCGTGGTGTACATTGTCCACTCCCAGTAGATTTTCTAAGGCCATTTATAGCAAAGTAGGAAAGTCAAATTGAACATAATTTAGAAACAAAATTTTGAACTAAGTAACTTGGACCTATCAATCGCCTGTGAACTTCTCCAATTGTACTTCCCTTGAACATTTGAAAAGTTGTGAGGCCCATGGAGGAGCTGTAAAGTATAACTACCTTTGCTCTGTTGTGATGGGCAATTATTACCTCTTTTGAGTAAATGATTTCATCTATATTAAAATCAAGCGACTTGGATAAACCCAAGTGGAAAAAACTTAACCCTGAAGTCAGAAAAGCTTTAGTTTGTTTTAAGGGTGCATACTTTACACATATAATAATGTATTATTTTGTGAGTTAGTGAGTTTGTTTTAGGAGCTTTTCTCACCTGAGATACTCTTAAGAACCATCTTATTTACAAAGGCAGTGCAAGGGTAAATCAGGCACTGGTAGCCTTTCTCCTTAACGCTTGCGTGTAAGTGTTTTGTTCTTTGACAGTATATTGTGTTCAGGCCAGTCCTTCAAACATGTCTAAGCACAGTTGCAAAAAGATACATTTTACGCCTTAATTTGAGGTGAGTACAATTACACATTTGATTTACTATCCCCAAAAAGCTTTCTTCTCCCTCTGCAGACGTGTACAAGAGGAGGTAATGAGGGAAAAGTGAAACCCGGTCTTGGGGCCACTTGCGTTTCTCCAGACCTGTCCCAGCCCTGCACCCCGGAGGTAAGCAAGTACAGCAGCAGCGGAGCCTGGCCGAGTGGCGCCATCAGGACGTCTTTGCACAGAGTTCTCTGCTGCTGAGGCTGCTGTGGCTGTCACTGTCCAGGTTTCTCCCCGGGTGCTGGGTGGGCTGGGAGGTAAGGCTTCTCTGCTCCAGGCCCAGGCCCTGCTCCACCTTGCTTGGTGTGGGGCTCTCAGAAAACTCGCTGTTACTGGAAAGGTTGCTTTCCTCCCCTATTCTACTGCTTTACAAAGGCAAAATCAGCCCACCCAGAGCAGGTAGGCCTTTCAGAGTCTGCTGCTCCTCTTCCAGGCCACTCAAGCCACCCAGTAGTACCTCCAGGCCTGCCCTCTGCAGGGACCGGGCACCGAGCAATGGAGGTGAGGCAGAGCAGTGTGGGGCAGACCCACAGTTACTGCTTCTCCCAGAGTAGGTCTGCCCGCCAGCCAGAAGCAGATCTTCCATGCTATTCCCAGCCCCCAGGTCCCGGAGCAGGGTGGGCCTAGCACGGCCTGCAAGCTCCTCTGTCTTTAACAGGTGCATAAGGCTGAGCACCTCAAGAACCAGCCAGCCTGGTTCTCCTGGCCCCGGAAACTTCACCGCTCGGTGGCCTCCTAGGGGCTTATCCAGAGAAGATGGAAGGGGCAGATCCTACTCGGTTTCTCCAAATCCTGGGAATCCTTGTGACCTGGGAATTGGATCTCTTCCTAATGCGCTTCCCAGAGCGTGGGGAATGCGCCCCCCCCCCATGCCTTCCCCAAAGCCCCAGCCTCCTGCAGAGGTCAGGGCGGACAAGGGGCCTGACCGCCTCTCCCGCAGCTCCCTGCCTGGCACCAACCGCGCTGTCCCTCAGCCAGAGTGCCCCCAGGGGTGCGTCTTTGCTTCTTAGGGTCCTCTCTCGTTCCCACTCTCCCTTTTCCTCCCTAGTTCTAGTTGCAGAAGCGAGGAGCAACGGAGTATGAAAGGGTCGAGCTCTGTGGGTGTTTGTGTGGACCGATGCCCAGGTCACCGTGAGTGAGTGTGTGTGTGTGTGTGTGTGTGTGTGTGTGTGTGTAACAGGAAAGAGAGGCACAGGAGGAAAAAAAAGGTGAAGGGAAGGAGGAGGAGAAGAATCACAAGTAGAAACTGAGAGGAAGTGGGTTTGTAAAACTCCAATCCGAAAGGGGAATAGTCACCTACAGCTTGAAGTTCCTTTAACCCTCCCGGCGTCCCAACCTGGCCGCACGCGGGTGCGTGGCTGGCCGAGAGTGCGCGGAGGTCCTGACCCCAGACTTAGGCCCGGGACAGCCAGCGCGCTCCCCGCCCGGCCGCCCGCTGCCTTCCTCGAGGTGAGCGCGCGGGAAGTACCTGCTGAAGATCGCGCTTGTTTTCTCCAAGAGGGGAACATCTAAGTCGTGTCTATAGTTTTTATCTTCTTAAATCACAACTGAGTAAGGTTTGTGCTTACCACCCAGTCTGAAGTGTTCGGGCAATCCCCCGCCAAAACCCCACTTGGAATGGTAATTTGTGTAACGGGTAAACCGGGACTAATTTGACCCGCGCCTGGACTGGTTCCTCACTCTGACGGAAGTGAGCCTCCCAGTGTATTAACAGTGAGTACGCAGCCGCAGCAACGTCTCAGACGCGCCGATTTCGTTCTACTTTGAGCAATGAATGAATGAATGAATGCGCTCACATAGCCCAAGAATCGACTTCTGTGTGTGTTTAGGAGAAATACTTTGGACTTCATCACTCTATAGTACACAGACTAGCAAAATAGGAGAGGAGAAAATTGAGATTACCTCGAGAGGTGTGGAGAAAGAGCGGAGAGCAGGAGAGACGGGGAGAAATGGGACGGGGCCAGGGGGCGGGCGCCCGCGAGAGAAGGGGCGGACGCCGGCGGGAGGACAGCAGAATTTCCCACGTGCAGACCCAGGGCTTTGAAGCCCTTGACCTGACTCTTAAACCCAAGTGCATCTCACAAAACTGGTTCGGATCGCATTTCTGGAGGTCTCCTCGCCCCGCGTCCGCGGTCCCCGGGGGTTTAATTCACTCCTGCCCTCACCGCACAATGACTTTTCAACCTGGAAAAATAATTGCATTAGAGCAGATTACTTATAACCGATAGTTATCCGTCTTTTTCTGTTCGACAGAAGTCTATTAAAGTCAGCCCGGCCATTACCAGCTGAGCTCTAGAGCGCGCGTTCATTAAGAAAATTAAAATACTTTTGAACCTCGGGCAAAACCTGCTCAGATCACAGGAGCCTGCGTCCAATCCCGATGTTTTCGTGAACCCGATTTTCCCGCGAATCACTCTCTGATTTTTTTTAGGGCGACAAGCCGGGCGTGCTGACAGTTACTGGAGGAGAGGGAGGCCTGAGCTCTGGAAGCCGCGCGTGGCTCCCGAGCCCCCGGCCCCGCCGCCCCGCGCAGGGAGGCGGCGCCGCACACCTGTGCGGGCGTGGACGCGCCTGGCGCCCGGGGGAGGCCGGGCCGCGGAGCGCAGCAGGCGAGCGCGTGCTCCCGCGCTGACTCCGCGAGGCCCACGCCGAGCGCACGTGTTCGCACACGCGAGCGCGCACACGCGCACCCTGGCGCGGCGGGAGCTGCCCTCCCGGCCTGTCACACTCCCCGGGCTCCGGCCTCGCCTGGGCGCCTTTTGTCCACCCGAGCGCGGGAGCTGGGCCCGGGATCGGACGTGCCATTGCCTGGGCCTCGAACCGGGAGGTCCCGGCCCCCGGGCGGGATCCCCGGGCTCCTGGGGTGCCTAGTGGGGTTTCTTCCTCGGTTCAGTAAGAGCCTCGGTCCGGTCGGAGACCCCTTGAAGACTCGGAGCAAAGGCTCCGGCTCCTGCTGTCTCCTGCGGAGCAGCTTGGGCAGCAGGGAACAGGTGGGAGTCGCGGGTGGGTACTGGGGCAGCCTGTGCCTCCCCGCCCGGAGCCTGGGCCGGCAGCGCCCTCGCTCTCGCGGATGGGCTCTCCAGTTCTGCCGCCCACTGGAGCCTCTCCCGCCCGGCAGGAGAGCTGGCTGCGCGGCTAGAAAGGGGTGGGTGGCAATGGTTTTACTGTGTTATCTGAAAATGTTCTGGGTCTGAAGAATAATTTTAGCACGGTTAATTTTTTTGTTGCTAGCAGTCTCTCAGCATTTGACTTCTTAAAATGCTGATGGCCGCGCATTGGTCTGAAAGGTCCACCCAACTCGGGGCTCTAGGGAAACGCTTCTGCGGATTCGGGGGCCTCCTCTCCTCGGCTCTGGGGGCAGACGGGGCCCTTCCACTCTTGTCAAAACGCCGGGTAATGGCGCTCCCACCCCCCTTGTCTAATGAGGCTGTGGGGGCTATTAGGGGAAATAGCAGCTCCGCCACCACCCCATCAGCGCTCAAATACGGGATTAGGGGGAGTTACTTGCAAGTGTGTAATATTGTTGTTCCTTGGCAAGTGTCTAAATCCCTTTCGCACAATTTCTATTTGTTTCAAAAGCCTACAAAACTCCAGTGCCGGGGACAAGTAAACGTCTTTTCCATCTCCACAGCTTTCAGCTTACTAAACTGCTGAATATCAAAAAACATTTTTTTCAAGGAAAAAGAAAAAACAAACACACCTACACCACTGTGGTTAGTGTTTTCTTCTCAAATGTAGACACATCATTCAATTTCTTTTTTTCTTTGTAGCAAAATATGAGAAAATCAGCAATGAACAGCAGTCTTTTTTAACACCAGCAATTCTAAGACGTTGCTTCTGTTTTCCCTTCTTTACCCTTAAAGCAAAACAAAAACAAAGATTAAAAAAAGCGAGAAGGAAGAGCCGCTGTTCCTAGTGGAGAGTTTTATTTTGTTGCCACAATAAGGGATGGGGCTGTTAACAGCTATTTGAGATGATAATGCTTAGTGATCTCATTCTTTTAATCATAATCTTCAAGTGGTTAAAGATTAATGGCAGAGGGTATTTTCTGTCTCCTCCTAAGGACCTTTGCATTAATTTACTTAGAACACTGACCAGACTGTCAGTGCCTCCAAATTTTATTAAGTCCAACTCAGACAAACACAGTGAGATTTCCATATTTTCTTGATCTGTGAGGGTACATTGCTGAAAATGTTTTTATTTGGGTTCAACAGCAGTGAAGGCCAACTCATTCTGTCTTTAATCTTTTATTGTGTTTATACAGACACACATAGAGAGGTATGTATATTCCATACAAACGCTTGCACATAATATGCACACACATTTACATGGATTCGTGTGGTCCGCAACAACTGCCCTTGCACTTCTGAGCTTAATGGGGATCCTCACAGAAAGTCAACTACAGGGATAGATCCTGCTCCCCCAAGTAGAATTTATGTTTAAAGCAAGTTTGAAAGCAATGAACTTCTTCAAAACAGACCCCCGAATGATAGCCTAACAGCTTGAATATAAATATCTAAGTTTATCTCGGTTGTCACACGAGCCCCAACAATTGCTCAACAGAGCTGCACCGAGGCATCACTTGTGCAGCGTGAAGACCGCGCTGTCTCCTACCTCCGCCTGGCTCTAGGAGCGCACCTCCTCTGGGTCCCTGTCCCCGGCCAGGCCAGGAGCGTCCTCAGAGAGGGGCAGGAGTTGGGGTGGACCGGGGTTTCTGCAGATGAACGAGTCAGAGAGTGGATTTTTAAGCCGAGGATCCAGGTATTCTGGCAAGACATGAAAGTCAGGAGCCCCCTTAGCCCTGCGTCCTCCCTGCCCGGGGCTCCTTCCCCCGCGCCTCAGTTCCCACACAGATCTCT
Organism: Dinomys branickii; assembly: GCA_004027595.1. NCBI lineage: Eukaryota > Metazoa > Chordata > Mammalia > Rodentia > Dinomyidae > Dinomys > Dinomys branickii. The sequence continues at coordinate 289,359 of PVLD010000288.1, read as the reverse complement.
GAAAAAGCAAAACCGAAAACTACCCCCGGAACTAAAGTCGTTCCGCGTTGCAGATTTGCACGCTTCGTGTGGGAGTCTCACTGTGGTTAGAAGACTGTCCCGCGCCGGCGCTGCTTGGCCAGCGCCTTTCCCAGGAGGGGAGGCTGGCGGCGGAGCCGGCGCGTCAGCCCGCCCGAGATAGCCCGGCTCAGTTACCTGTGCGCCCCGCGCCGCGCCGGGCTCAGCCCCCCGGAGATTGATTGGGAGGCCGCGAGGACGCGTCTGCGCGGGAACTGTTGAAGAACAACCCAAACACACGCACATGGGAGCAGCCCCACACCTTGCTTTGGACGTGCAGCACCGAGATCGAGTGTCAAAGACACTGCCGCTTTGCTGGGGCGCACTTAAGCCTCTCTTTCCGTTTCCAGCAAAATGGAGAAGCCCGGGGCGCGCCAGAATACGCACACGCGTGGGAAAGACCTGTGGGGGGGGTGTTTGTGTGTACAACAACAACTTCTAACCAGAAAAAAAAGGAGGGAGAGGACGAGGGAGGGAAGGAGGAAGGGAGGGAGGGCAGGGGACTCGGATCCTTTTCCGTCAGGCAAGGGTCACTCCAGACACCGTCAAGGACCGCTGCATCCCCAGAGCCAGCCTCCGCACTTTGCTACAGCCGGGACACTTCTTTCTCAGGAGCTCAGGGTAGTGAGGCTGCCAAATATTGTTCTGTGTTGGCCGTTTTTCCCATTAGCTACCCAGTAAAAATTCTGCAGTTATGTATTAAAACATTTCCTATTAAAACAGTTCAGCAAGGGGGAAAAAACTACAGCCAAACCCCACAGAAGAGCGATTTAGCCCAAGGAAATGTGTCCCTTGGCTAAGGCTTGGGTAGTTTAGTCCCCCGAGGCCAAGTGAAGGTGGGGGTTCCTTCATATTTTATTATTATTTTTATCACTTATTCATTCAAATGTTCGGCCTTGACAAGCTTTTTCCCCTGCCGAGGAGTTCTGCAGCAGAACTAGGAGGGAGTGGGGGAGGCAGGCGGTGGAGGCTGGGGGTTGCAGAAACGTTTCGCTTCGCTGGGGGCTGACCCACCGCGCGCTGCTCTGCCGGCCAGCAGGGGGCGCTCTGATGTTATCTCTGGGCCAGACCGCGGAGTCGCTCAGAGCTTGCACGACAGGCTTGGCAGCTTCCCGCAGCTGCAAAAGGGAGGGGAGGAGGGATTGTAGCTCCGAAAGCCTCAGCAGCTACTCCAGTTGGGTTATTTACCCTCGGTTTGAAATATGTCCACGCCTCACTTTACCCACCCATTCCACTTACAGTTCGCCCCTCCCTCTCACCCTCTTTGTTTTCATGTGTATCAACGCAGCACATGTATAATCTCCCTAGTCTTGAAATATACATTAATGCAACTTATTAGAGGCGACGATGAATAGTCAACATTTTTTTCGCCTGTTGGTTCCGCTGATCCAAGCAGGATTTATTCGCAGATCTCACGTCCCGGAGCAACAACGCGTGATTTTTTTTCCCCCTTAAATAAAATTGGTCAAATGTTGACAACCTTTAAGCCAATCTAACACTCAAGATTAGTGATGGGAAACTAATGAGAAAATATCAGCTCACCCGGCCCGAGGGCTGCCAATTAAATCTTCGCTGATTGAAAAATAAAAGCGGACTTGGGGTGTGAGCCCAGCTCAACTTAAACTATTAATTTAACATGTTGCCAGGGTGCGCGCCTTCTCTGCTAAACTGCTTTCCGCAGCCGAGCTCCTCTCGCCCCTCACCCTAAAAGCCAAATGTTATTTCTCAGAATATTTCAAGAGGCCCAAATCAGAATGATCATTTCTTACATGGTAAATATTAGGCCTTTAAGCAATATGATTTAACTAATTAGAAAATTTACATCATTAAGTCTCAGGGAGAGAAAAAAAGAGAAACAAACCTGCCAGTCATTTTAAAGGAGACAGGCACTATTGAAGTGTGAAGAAATCGGCTCTAATTCAAAAAGGCAATCGGGCAGAAAAAGCCCTCAACATTACCCTGCTAGTTATTAATCAGGAAGGGCTCTCTCTCCTCCCCACACCCCCTCCCCTCTGCGCACTGAGTTTAAGTTCGGTTTTTTTACCAGTGGCTCATGTCATATCTATATAGAGGTTTTGTCTGCTAAAGGATTAAAATTTGAAAATGTTTCAATATGAGGGAAACAGAATCTTCAAAGGGAAAAAAAATATTCACAGGATCACCTCTCTTCCAAACAAGTACGCCCGCTATGATAAACAATTCTCACGCCCCTCTCTAGGTTTTCTTTTAATTCTTTCTTCTTTCTTCCCATTAAATTCCTATTTTGAAACCTGCTTGGTGAGAACTAGATAAAGTCTTTGTGTTCTGCTCCCCTCCCCCTCCTTTCTTGCACCTCCTCAATCCGCCAAAGGGAGAAACTTAGACTGAAAGCGGAAAAGTACAAATGCATTAACAAAGCCCCACTCGCTTGCTAAAAAGGCCGTGGTCTAGGCTTACATGTCAGGAATCTAAGGGAAGAGGGACCTGCTGGCTGGGTCTACAGATAGGGATGAGGCGCTAGAAATCCCCCCTACCTGTGTCTTCTGCACATACTACGTGGGTAGAGAAAAAAGGCAGGTAGGTGAGAATTATTTTAGGGTGCGCTGTGGCGCTGTGTGGCTTTGTCTGTCCCACTCATTTTCTATTCAGCTTAAAACAGCAGTCTCATTATATCTAGGTGCCCCTTCCCATAATACTCTTTCTTCAGCCCTCGGTGCACCACACACATAGCCCTGTCCCCAGCCTGCTCATTCCCAGCAAATTAGCTGAAGAGGGAGCAGCAAAAGGAACTTTGTGAGTACTTAGCTCCATTGGAAACACAGGCCCTGCCTGGCATCTCTGGGGACCTGCTTTCAAACTAGGCTGCATTTAAAAATATAGAAGCAAGCTGTAGATATTCCATTCCCTTTGCTTAAATTTCTCCTTAAATTCTGAAATGAGGTCCCAGGGCTCGTTTTGCTGCCCCGCCCCGTTTTCCTCTCACTCCGGCCTAGCCTGGCCTCCTCCATTCTCTGCTCCGCCTTCACTTTTGGAAAGTTTCTCTGCCTCGCCTCTCACCAAGTCCCTGGGCCTTCACAGTCTCATCTCTGGGCTTGTATGCTCCGGCCTGGAGCAGCTCTGCTGCCTTAGTTCAGCACCGCGCTCCGTGATCCCTGATTCCAACCTTGCAGGACAGAGCAGTAGCAGATCTGGGCCATTAACACAGCACAGTTAATTCTCCGCGGGAACTTTCACTAGGTGGGACGTGTGCAAGGAGAAAGCATCTGTGAGCAGTGTGAACTCCTGGGGGGGGGGGGCTTGCTGACACAGAGGCCAGAGCACACACAAGACATGGCAGAACTGGCGAAAGACCCAGTGCGGAGATGTACTTGGAGAAATAAGAGGTAGGGAGGAGGGCCTTGGGAAGCGAGTGGAACGCTCTCCAGCGCACCTCCTTTTCTGCCCCTCCCAGAGCAGATGTGGGGTCTAACACGCTTCCCGAGAAGAAAGATGGATGAAAACAGACGCTTCGGTCACTTTCAGGGGGCAGACGCGGAGGCGAAATACTCAAGACAATGGCCTCTGGCGTGGATGGCTCCCCTGGCGGGATCTCCACCCTGCGCCTGGTCCCTTGAGGCATTTGGAAACTCTCCTTACCTTGGTTCCTTGATTAGATCTGAAACCACTGGATGTTCCTGGGCTAGGTTCTCTGAGAGGGGGAAAAAATTCCACGAGAATCAACGGGTCTCCTTCATCTAGTCCGAAGTCAAGAAACATTACAATAAAATTTACAGCGCAGTTAACAACTCGCAAGTAAAGCATTAAAATTCTCTTTAATTGAGAAAATATTGATTTTTAAGTCTAGAAAAGGCGAAATCGTATTTTAGGTACCAACTTTCAGGCGAGAATACACCTTCTTACGTCGTAGTATAATGGACCCACCCCTTACCCCCATTCCACATCACATCTTTAATTGCGCTACTTTATGAAGTGATCAAGACAAAAGATAACCCGACGAAGGCAAACACTTTGTATTTTCAAAGAGATCCAGAGTAATTTCTTTTTCCAATTATTTATAAGAAAGATTGTCTCCGGTTTTGAAACAGGAGGGTGGAATACCCAAAGGGGAGAGGGGAAATAAAAAGAACGGAAAACCACAGAGCAGTCTAGAAGCAACTCACATTAGCAAATCCGTTGATATTCTCTACCAAAGGAGGATTGAAGCCAACACATTTGGAGAAAATGCATTCAGAGACAAAATTGCATCCTCCTTGAAACGAAACAAACCTAGGTCTATTTTCTTACTTTATTCCCCGTCCTTGGGGGTGGGAGGTGCAGAATCCATTGGTGGGTTGAGAAGGGAAAGAAAAATCAGGCTTTCTATGTTATTTCTGTATCGGTTTTTGGTATTATAGAGGAGCAAAGAAGTTTTTGTGTGGTGGTTTTTCATTGATCAGTCACTCTGAGCTAATGTAATTATCCTCATCAATAGGAGGCTGCAGAGAGAATCATTATGTGGGTGACATTGATAAATGATCGCCCAGGAAAGGCCTCTCGCGGGCAACCCCCACGTCTGACCCTCCCACACACAATGTAGTCATAGAAACACCTAGAGGACCAGGGACCGAGGGAAGAAAAGCCCGGGGCGGTCGTGGTGGGGGCGGGGCGCGTGGGCCCGGGTCCTGATCCAAACCAGCTCCGCGGCACAAACAGCCAGCGGCAGGGGGGACCCTGCCTCCCCGGCAGCGACCCCTCCCGCGCACAGCTGCTCACAACAAAGTGCAAACCCGACCTCCAGACGGACCCATTCCTCCACACCTCTCCCCATGTGCGAGCTCACCACCAACAACATCTGATGTTTGCCGAGACACACACTCAAATAGGTCTCTGCAAAGGAGTTCAATAATTAGGTCACAAAGTTGTAGGCATCTGATTCTCACCAGAGCCTCCCCCCTCTCCGTGCAAGGAAAAAAAAAAAACAAACAACCAAACAACAAACAAATCAAACCCGTCTGAAATAAAACAAAGACAGCAGGCGGGCGACCCCTCCCCCGGCCTGCACCCCGTTATTTCCTGGGGGTCCCTTTCCTTTCTCTTCACCTCGTCCTAACCCAGCGCCCCTGATCATGAGGATCATGGATTTCGTGGTTGTTCCTATCCGGGGAGAGAAAAAGATAAAAAGAAGGAAAGAAAGAAAAAGACACACCCCCCCATTTTCATCTTTGACTGTTTTATTTAAGCCATACTCTGAAAGTATGAGAGCAGTAATTGATTCATAATGATCTAGAAGTCGATGTTGGAAGGCGGGGGTGGGGTGGAGGTGCACGAGAAGTCAGGGGGGCTGGTGCTGTTTATTTATTTTATTCCTAAAGCTTCAACCAAAGTAGCTTTGACACTGTTGGGGCTGGAGGGGAGGAGCTGTTGGGCTCCGCGGATCATCCATCATCCCTGTCACCCAGAGTCTGCCCGGAGGAGCCGCAGACGCAATCTCCCTTCTGTCTCTACACCGAAACTATTAATATTAAAACCTCCCTTCAAACATCGCCCCGACGGTCTCCATTCTCATCACCATCTGACCGGCCTCCCCCCTCGGACCCGCGTCTCTCCTGCAGCACCTAGCTGCGCCGCGCGCCGGCGATGCCCGCAACTCCCTTACGCGCCCGCATTAGTTGGGAGCACGTTTGCCCGTCTAACCTCACAAGCAAGGCCAGGAGAGGGGCAGAGGAGCCCTCTGCACCCCAGCCCACCCCAGCCCACCCGCCTCCCGGGCCCCGGAAGCATGTCCGCAGCCAGCCCCAGCTCGGTGGCCGCAAAGCCAGGGCCATTGGGCGCACCCAGGCCCCGGACACCGGCCCTTCTCCCCAAGTGGCAGCTTGTAGCGGAGGTCCAGGCTCCTTATCAAACTGCTGGCCTGCAAGACTAATGGGGAACTGGTGGAGGATCCCTGTCCAGTCCCTTTGAAGGCAGGGCCCTCCTTTGACAGCTGCTAGAGATATTAGCCACATTTCCCTTCCCAAATCTGCTCTGGGTTAACAGGCCCGCGGGGGCATGGGGGTGAGGAGGCCAGGAGGATCCTGAGGGACTCCGGGCTCCTCGGGACAGACAAATCTAACCAGGGCGCTGCGGTGGGGAAGGGGCGTGTGTGCTGACCTGGCCAGCGGGAGGGAGAGAGGGTGGGCGGAAGACACAGGCTTTCCGGGTCTTTTCTCTTTTTTTCCTTTAAAATGTGGCTTCTTGCTCAATTCCCAAACCTTAACAGATGGCGACTGCAGTTCTTTCAAAATTTTCTTAAAGAAAGGGAAACCTTTGGAATTTATTTCTGCTTTTGCTTTTCCATATAAATAAAAAAGTGTTTTTATATTATTCTTGTTTTGGAGAACATAAGCAATTTTATTCAGACTACAGTATTTCCTTTAACACTATATGGTTGTCAAAACACCATTCCCAGTTTCTTTGCTTTTGACAGCTGAGTCTTTCTTAAATATACCCAAATCGGAACTCTTTATACTAAATAGTAAACCCGAGATGGGAGCAAGTGCCTTCCGAGGTGGTATCAAAAGTATTCTGAAAACTGGGCAAAACTATCGTCCTGCTGTCTTGGCGTGGGGGGTGCACAAGGAAATGCAAACAAAACTATTACGATTATCATTATTCTTCAATATTTCTGAGGGTTAAAGGTAATGTGTAGTGTGTGGATTTGGATAGGAAGCTACGCCTGAGATTATTTTCTTCATTAAACATCAACAGAATGCTCTGGCTTCTAATCTACAAAGAAATAATAATTTCACAAAACATTCCCTCAGCATGCACCAATTACCAAGCAAACCCTACAGCATTTACTTTATTCAGAGGCAAGGGAGAAAAACTGCCAAAGTTTTTTTTTTTCCAGCTGATGTGAGTTAATTTATAAATGGGGAACTTGTCAGAGTTTAAATAAGAGCATGTAAAGTAACAATATGCAAATATTTAAATTTTGCATAAAGACTCCATGTAAAATGGGGCAGCACAAACGAGAGGGAAGCTACCTCTCCCTTCCAAGTGGCGCAGAACGGTTCCATTAAGAGTGCATTTGTGTCGGAAGTGTTATTTCTGTGTTTAAATAGCACTGCACTAATTAAATTGATACATGTACTTATAAAGTTTTCCCTAACTAAATATAATGCAAAACGATAGCAGTTTATTTCCTTGGTCACTTATATAGAACTTTCATGAATGCCATCGAAAGTGGAAAGACAGAGGCCTCTCAAACAACACACAACTACGGATTTCTTCCAACTTAAAGTTTGTTGGATTAATGAACTATTTCCCTATCAAAGTAACATCACATAGCTAGCCAAAATTTACATTAGTCACTCAAAACATAGGTTACAAAGTTTAGGAGCTAAAAAATTCCAGGGTGGTATGCAAATATCCCCCGCCCCCGCTCTTTGCACACTCTGGCAGGCATTGTTTGTGTAATATCAACAAGCTCTCAGCACAAGAGATTTTGAAAATGGCATGATATAGTTTAAGAAAAAAATTTAGTTACCAAATCATCATACGGGCATTTGCGTACGTGAAGGTGTCTGAAATAGACACCATAATTTACATTAAACATTAATGCTTAACTAATCTTTAAACTCAAGATTTCAAACCCTATAGTTATTTACTTATCCATAAATGTCAGTAAATTTTAATTTACATACTCCAGTATTTTTGGTAAAATGGGGTGAAACACAGGCAGAAAAATGAACTTTGTGAAGAGGCCTTATTTTAATGACATAAAATTAACCCCCAAAAAGTGCTTTATTCTGGCAGACAGTGCACATGAAAAGCTACCTGGCCGTAGTTTTAAGCACTATGCATTTATAAAGGAGGACAGGCACGTTGAAGGTGGTTGGTCTTTCATCCTGGTTCCTAACACACGCACAATTCCACACTATTAGAAATTTTCTGCTGGTGGAACTTACAGGCCAAATGCACACTGAAAGGCTACAGATGGTGACCTTCAAAACTGTTGGCAAGTTTCAAATATACCTCACTTCTGAGGGTGGGTCACCTACTTTCTACACCACAGACAGCTGGCATTGTGCAACCTTGCCTTACAACCATTAAAAACACCAAAGCCTAACAAAAAATCAAAAATGAAATATTTATTACCGCATTTTGTGACTTAACACCTTTTTTTTTAACATAACGTCACAGTCCTCATACAAGTATTTTAATGTAAATTTGACAAAGCTTAAAGGTAACAGCATTTTCTTCTAGTGAGGAACACGTGCTGAGAAAAGAAGATTTCATGGACATACAATACCAATTCCACAGCAGATCTGATACTAGCAAAACATTCTTTTTTTTTCAATTGAGGTAAACACATAGAATATCTAACATGAAACAATTAATAGACTGAACTCTGTACGAAGTTTGTTACAGTATTCTCTTGCTCCTTTTTTTCGCCCCCAAGCTTTGAGTTTCTGATAAAGTCCTAGTGTCGGTGCAGTGACCATTAATAACTTTTTTTGTGTTGAGAAAAAGCTGCCCAACTTAAGATTGTTTTATCCACAGCCAAGGCAAAGGACTCCCGGAAGAAGCTCCTACTCTGTCTTGAAATCTTCACTGGCAAGCTCTTTGAAGAAGAGTCCCCCAAAATCGTAATAAGAATTGGCTTATGAAGCACAAACTATAAAGATCTGTTTGAAACTAAAGGACACGTATGCAGAGGAACAGAGGCTGGGCATGAAAACACATTCTTGAAGCTGGAGCCGGGGCGAAGCGTTTCGTCATCAGGGTCTCCAGCGCTGTTCTCTTCTCATTGGCCCAACAGGGTGAAAATACACCACAGTCTCTCCTGGATAGTGAATTCGCTGATGAACCAAAACAGTCATTCTTTTGGGAACAACACACATAGTGTGGAAAACAAGGATATATTTTTTTTTTCTCTTCTAAAACTATTTGAGGCAACATAACGGAGTGATCAACAGAAATGTACAAGTTTAACTTAGTTCCTATGTTTATACTACAGTAGTTATAACTCTCGGAGTCTTTTTTCCAGAGGATCTTTACATGGACAGAATTGTCTCAGTGAGCCCATGATTTCACATTTGTGTTCTTGCTGCATTGGTCCTCTGTTGCTTGATGAAAAATGACAAAAGTAAAAAATAATCACAGCTGTCTGGAATTTCATAGTAAGTGTCAACATCTGGTCAAAGTTCAGAAAGTCTTAAAATAGTTTTTGCGTGTGTTTCCTTTTTCCCTTGAGTTCCCTTATACTATTGGGCATGAATGTCCATGACCTGTCCGCCAACATTGGGATCTACAGAATTTAACATTGTGGGGCTCTGTGCTGACATAGTCATTCCAGGGTGGGTAGGGGGTCCTCCGTGCATCATCATGGCTGGGTGGTGGGGATGGCTTGGCAAATATGAATGCATTGGGGGTCCGTGTCTTAACTGAGTAGGGTGTGGGGCCATCTGGGGAGGAGTGTAACTTGGCTGCGCCATACTCATCCCCATAGGACCACCCTGAGAAACGTAGTCCCCTGGCATGCTCTGCAAACCTGAAAACAGAGAGGCAGAAAGAAAGCGGGTCAAATTCCTAAACATTTTTATACTTTACCCATCAAAGATGAAAAGAAAAAAAAAACAACAGACACTGCAAATCTTATATCTAAATTTAGCTGCAGATTCTTGCCAATGTTTGCAGACATTCAAATTGTAGTTTGCATTTAATTTCATCGCACAGCAGTATAATGCAACACAACAGAACTAAATATTTAATGCAACTAAATGTCATAAAGTGGAACTGTTTTTCAAAATGGTATTCAGTACATTTCTTTGATAAATGCAATAAGCATATAAATTCTGAGTCAAGTTTCATCAGTTAGCTGTTGATGTATCATTTATTTTTCTTTGTTGCATTTATAGATATGGACAAAAATTGTAGATACTCAAATAAATTGACATCATACCTATATTTCTTCATACAAATCTATTATAGAAAACATTGTGGCATATTCACTTTAAAGGGACAGGCTTTTATATATATTTAAAATGAAGCCTCTTTTTGGAATTAGAGTCATTCTCGCAGCAGAACACTCAAGAGATCGTAAGGTCAGAGGTAAGAAGTCAATGTGAGGTCACATGATATGCCCACTCATTTATTTCTGAGCATCCCTTCCCCAAAATGCCTTGATCTGAGGAACCAGATACAACACTTCTAGAAATTCTTGAGATACACCAAATTTGAAGTTACGACCGAAATACAGGGAAGCCAGCAACTGAAGAACTGTGATTTCTCTTGTAAGTTACCTGTTCATTGAGTGAACGTTATATTTACTGCTGCACCTCTCCAGAGGTAAAAGGACAGCTTGATTCACCTCTGTTTAACCTCTAGTACGTACAGTTGAGAAGCTGAACAGATGTTTTTTGACACTGTAAGCTGGTAATCTAAAGGCTTATACGCTGCAGTCGTTTTGTTAAGTAGATCCGCAGTCCATTATTAACAGAAGTGGCAAAACCATCTAAAGACAATAACGCAGCCTGCATAGGCTCTGCTCTCTGTTTATTCTACCACAGCAGCCTGCTCAATGGATGATGATAATTAAGTACCAAATATACCATATTGTGCGGCTGCATAATCAAATCAAGAGAGGATAATATTCTTCTGTATTAAGCTATTAATGTAATTGGTCATGAAGCATAAAATATGTTATGTAATTAAATAGGCTAGAAATTATATGGCCTATATTAAGAATTATCCAAGCTGAGCAAATGTTTTCTCTATAGCTGTTTTAGGGAACATTGCTTTCTACATTTTTGACTGCATCAGTAGAAGAAGGAAGGAAGAGAGTCGCCTTCATTGGCGGCGTGCAAGGGTGACCCCCTAAGGTCTCCCGTGAAGTGTTGGCCTCTATTTGCATAGAGAATGATTTAATCAAGGTACGTGTTGTTATGTTCAGCCTCATTAAACAAGGAAGTTTCAATGTTATATGCATTTTTTAATGCTCTGGTATCTTCAGCAAAGGATATATCTCGTTGGCAGACTCTGAATTTTTTTCAGATGTCAAAAACACTTGAAGCTTTAAAGTCTAATGGGTTTCTTAATCCAACTGCAGTCACTGAGCCTCAGTGAAAAATCCATTCCTTCATATTCAGTTGCTCCTAAATGTCTTTCCCTTTAAATTTATTGACTGACTTTCCTGTCTTTCTGTCTCATGTCGAAAGTCAGTAGGAACATGTAAAAAATAATCAAAACACACCGACTCCCTGGTGAAGAATCAATGGCGTCACTGCCGTCATATATCTAGACTAGGCATAATGAACTGCAGCATTTCATCTTTGCATATAAGATAATTTGGGCATCAATCGTATCCTGGCAGATTTATGTCACTCAAAGGACAGTTCTACTTTTCCTTTTTTTTAATCGCTTCATTGAAGCCTGCTTAATTTCTCTCCGTCAACTGTTGCCCCCGAGATGTTATTTTTATTCTTAAGTGTCTAATATCTGCCTAATGTCTGTGTTTGTGCACACCGGGGCCATGGTGAATAGGCGAAAAGGCAGTCCCACCTGCTTAAAACACACGCAGGCTTGTCAGCTGGCCTTTTCAAAAGTGCATAGCAGCGTCATCTGTGCCTTCAGAGATGGGTGATATATATTTAAAAACAGGTCCTTAGTTTGGAAAGGCATGCAGTTATGGGCAAGGAAAAATAAAACGGGGGCAAATTATAAAAAAAACTCAAATGAAGTCTCTGAAGTGACAGTGAAGACAGATCGCACCGCTGTACTTACTTCCCCCTCGCTTTGCGATTGCTTTACATGGTGAAGGTTACATGTAGTGCCATTGCCCATCCATGCCCATATTCATGCCCATTCCACTCATAGGTCCTAGAAGGGAGATAAAATCCGAGAAGAGGCCAGAAAATCAGCAATAATTGATGGTGAAAAAATAGGAGGAGACTCAGATTCCTTTTCACTTATTGCCTTGGTTTCAAAAGAAAAAAGAAAAAGGATGTGTATGGGGCAGAGTAAAATGGTAACTGTTGTAAAATATTTACTTTTTCCAAGAGGATTTTCTCCCCCACCCAATATAAAGGAAGCAAGCAGAGCAGGCAGCAGGCAAATGTTAAACCTTCCACGAGCGGGAGAGCAGAGTGGGCGAAGAGGCTGGTGGAGCACGTGACACCTCCCGGGACACCCAGAGGAGGGAGGAGCGGACCTACCTGCAGGCCGGATCCCCATGTGTTGCTGACCGTCCAACACAAAGCTCCCCATGGGCTGACCCTCTGGACTGTACGCCGCTCCTTGGCTTACTGAAGGATCAAGAAGAAAACCTGATTGTAGTCATTCGAGGACACAGAGGAGAAAGAAGAAAAGACATACCACACAATCAGCAATTGTTCCCTCTGCAGCACTGTAACGTTACAGTAACAATGTGGTCGGCGCTTTACAGACTGGGGTGCAGCTCGTATGTACTACGTTTTTGGGACTGGGTAGAGGTAGGTGAGGAGTGTTACAAATATTTTGAGGGGAAGACTTCCCCAGCCAACTTCTGGAGCCCTGGCTTCTTTATCTGTTTCTCTATTAGAGCGAAGGCTGGGGGGGGGGTTGGGGTAGCCAATAGGCAAACCTTGTAAGGTGCGACTGACCTGGGATTTTGTGATCCTGCCATCTCTAGGGGCATCAACAGAAAAATGGTAAGATCGTAAACAAACATTTGAAATTTGAATACACTCTTGAAAAGCTAAATATACTCAATTGGATATTTGCCTTTTTATCCACACCAAAGATGAAGCAAACTTGGGAAATACAATAATACAATTGTTTTAGAGTCTACTTCAACAGGGCCCCCTGGCCTCTAGGAACGGAACACTATTTCAGTGTTAGTGGGAAACTTTTGCTAAAGAATGACTAATTTCATAAATTCTTTAAACAGAGACCATAACTCAAATCTCTGTCAAGTTTAACACCCCTATGAGTGATGCACTCGTCACCACAAGGAAAACGTTTCTTTCCTATAAGCCTTATTGAGGAGACCACCATTCCGCAGCAAACTAAAGAAGTAACTACTGTTTCTAAGTGGAACAATGAGTAGTGCACGGGGAGGGTCTGACTGTACTGTATAATAACTGTTTTGGAGAAACGTAGGGATATTGTGAGAATAACCCACGTGTAATTCAGTGGGATGCATGTGACGCATTTTAAACAATGGTGATAGTCTTTTAATAAAAAATAATGCTGGCAATACAGCGTGTCAGGTTTTAACGGAATATGAAGAATAGTCAAGACAGAATGGGTTGAATAGGTATGATGTGTTTAACTGTAGATGCTCTAGGAGTGAAAGCAAAGCACACACGAAGCAGCTGGGGGACAAGGAAACAGAGTGTGCTAGTGAGTGGAGTGGGCAAGCAAGGGGCAATTCCCGAGCTCACCGCCAAACTGCTCAGGGAAGTAATAATACCTGTGCCCAATTCCCAACTCAGAAAGAAAAGAGAAAGCAGTTTTAGTAGACTTGGGGTGGGAAATCTCCAAAGAGCACCAATTAGTGAAGTTGCTTCCGAGAGGGGAATTCTTGGGACATTAAAAAAAAACCAAATCTCCCAGCATGCTTGGTGGAGTCACTTATTTAGCAGGTGATGAGGCTCCTGCAGAATAACTAGGGGAGGCTTTGTGCCTGAGGGACACAGATACCAGGGGGAACTTGCCTGCTCGATTTGACTGGTCAATCATGGGCTGTACTATTCTCCTTCTGGCGTTGATGAACCTAAAATAGAACAGAGAAGTCCTGTCACCAACCTCGGTCTCTGTGAACAGCTCTGTGTGCAGGCTGCAGAGAAAACCATGCAGGCAAACGTCGGCCAGAAATTCTCTCTCTTGTGGCAAGGCAGTTTCCCCTGCCAGCGTTCAGCCAGAGCTGACTGTATCGCCTCTACCCTCCTGGCCGGGCCAAGGCCAAGCAAACTTGCTATGAAGACTCAAGAAGGGACAAAAGTTCTCCACAAGAAATCTTCTAATCTGCACTGGTGCTGGTGGAATGGGTAGGAATCTGGGCAGAGTTCACAGGCTGGAAGGTCCTTGCCTTTCCGCGGACTCCCCATCACAGGGGGACTCAGCTTCCCCTTGCAGCTGGTCTTAAATGGAGACCAGGCGCTGGCACTCCACTTTCACAAGGTATTGTTAGGTCAGCAAAGCCATCAATTAGGCTGTCTGAAGTTTTATCACCAACACAGCAGTAATAAGTGCTGGCCAGAAAGATTTCTGCTCTTCAGTGACTCCTGCAGCTTAAGCCTGTAAAGTTAGGGGTCATTCAGAGGTCAGTGCCAGCTGGGGGCGGACTTTCCAGCCTAAGCTGGGACACCCAGGGCAGCGGATAAAGTAACTGCCCACCATAAACCCAGCCACCTTTCAACCTACTAGAAAGACAGAGCCTCAGGTACACATGGTTGATATTAGAGCCCAAGCAACGTTCTCAAATCAGGTGGCGGCTAAATCGCAGGAATGTAAAGGAGAAGCCGTTATTTTGTCTAAGAAGCCTGGATCTAATTTTGTTGAAAATCCAAAAATAAGTGCCTACTTCATGTTACTTTAATGTTTAATAATGCCCATCAAATATTCATGTATAAACAGAGTAAGATGATAAGAAATCTCCTTTATTTCTCCAAATTTAATAAAAACAAAACAATTTTCTACCATTTGCTAGTTACCCTTCTCCCTGTGCTTTTAACGATGTGTATTCCCCACGTTCTGAACTCACGCACAGGCTTCACTGGCCTTGCATTGGGCTGGGGAGGGGGCGGTGGCAGGGAGCACATGGCTGGCTGTTTCTTCAAAATACACCTACTGATACCATTTCTTCAGCATTCCCAGTTTCAAATCTTAAGCACAAGGGGACTCAATGATTAATGAGTCCACATGAAGCTACAGGCAGGAACCGAAAACTCATTCTCTGAAACGAGCCAGAAGAATCCTAGCGTGTGTTGGCGGCCCTGGGCTCCTGTGAAGTTTCAGGCCTCTGGGAGGACCGGCAGCCCACACAGGCCTCCGAGAGGACTCTGGTGGGAATACAATCAGGCTGAGGAAAGATGGCCACGAGAAAACCAAAGGAGTCTTTTGCATACGATGTCTGTTTGCAAAACAGTGAAGTTCTTTATTACTTCAGAAAGGAAGGCTCAGTTGTCAAAAGTGTCACAGCCCCCTGGCTTTGGGGAAGACAGTGACAGGTAACTGTGCGCAGGGCTGACACTAGAGGGGCGCTGACGCCGCGCATTCACTCCCACCTGTCACCTCAAGCGGTGCTGAGGAGCACCTGAGCGGGTCACAGGGACTTCCAGAAGCAGCCCTCAAATCAGAAAGGGACTTCATTATCTACGCTGTCCGCACCGCTTTGAGGGTGACCAAGGAGGACTGACCTGGTATCTCCACCCCTGGGAACCCTTTCTTCTCTTTGGGCTCAGGTTAAAACCAGCAGAGATGCTTCGGCCAGCCTGTTCCCTCCGCCCGGAGGTGCCGGGTGGAGGACACACGTGGCCGAGGCCGGACCTCTTTTATGTGCTACTAATCCTGTGTGCGTGTGTGTGTGTGTGTGCGTGTGTGTGTGTCTGTGTGTGTGTGTGCGTGTGTGTCTGTGTGTGTGTGTTTCCTTTCCTATAGACTGACTCCTTGGGTGAAACGGATCGCTATTTGTTCCCTTTTTAATTTTATCCTTTTACTCCTTTATTATTTACATCTGGAGGTTGCCCCCTTATTTATGTCTCTAGTTCCCCCAAACACTCCCTCACTCACAGAGCTGCAAGGCACCATGGTTCTTAGTTCTCAGCAGGAGAACTCCACACTGTCTTCAAACAAATAATTACGGGGAAGGTTAGAGGTTCACTCAAAGGTCATTTCTTTGGATACTCGTCAGAATGTTTACATTAGTAAAAACGGGGTCCGCTCAAAAGGTTGCTCAATGGGGGCTACACAACAAGGCAGAACATTTAAAAAGCAGCCTGTGTGCTAGCAGGTCTTTATGGAAGCGCTGAACTTGGAAATGCCACGCCAGTACCACATTTTCAAATAGTTACCATGGTGTGGACTGGATGTTCACTAGCAGTTACGGCAATGGCCTTTCTTTGCCCATTTGTGCAAAACAAGTGTGAATAGAAGCGATGAGCATTTTCACAAGATCCTTTTCCAAGGGGTCACAGAGATTTTGCTCTCTTCCCTTGGGCTCCACGGAGCCTCTGCACTTTTGTTCTCAGACAATGTTTCTGATCCACAGTGCTGTTTCTTGCCAGATTCATAATTCTACCGCCACATTCTTTCAAATCACACAGAATTTAAAAAACATATGGGCCCCAATTTTTTTTTCAGAAATCTCTTAACTCCTCGCCAATTGTCAACGCCCCGATCTTGGTATATTTCCTTAGAACTATGGGTATTATTATTAAAATCACCAATGAGCTGACTGACGGTAGGAAAAGTTTGACACTGGAAACTGAGATTACAGCTCTCTCCCTCTGCACGCTGTGGACCCACAGGACAGTCTTAGAAAACACTGTGCACAAATCTGCACGGGCTGGAGCCATTTAAAATTTCAGATTAAAATCAAACAAGGAATGGTTTTCTTTTCTTTAATATTCCTAAGATGAAATTTCCATATATGTTCTTTCCCCTAAATCCCTTGACATAAAATTTTTTCCAGTTACTAATCTATATTTTTTAAATGACCCTTTTCAGGGCTCCAGTAGTAAAAAGAATACCAAGTTTTGATTCTACTCAAAATTGGAAGACTAATTTGAAAATCAAGTCATCTTCAGCCTTATAAGGTCCAATCTCCATTCACTTGGGAAAACGCAACTTGCTGGTTCAAAGACAAAAGACTTGTCTTAAAAAGGCTCAAAAGTTTTCTTGGATATTAAGTGGGCCTCACAAAATAACATTTTGATGAGTTAAGTGTAAATGAATCAGACACATATGGATTAAGTTATCCTTGAATTTCACACGGGTTTAAAAAATAAGGGGAAAAGAGGGTCTTGGCAAAAAACATTTTGGACTTTGCCAAACCCAAAACATTTGAAAAATTGCTGAAGACATCCAACTAACCAAAATGCAGCAAGCTGCACCCAACTTTAATGAAAACCCCCCATAAGTTATTTCCAATCCAAAGACTGTTAGGTTTTTCATCTGTATCTGATATTAAAAAACCCTCTAAGTTTTAATGTCATCCCAGAATGATTCTGAAGTTGCAGACATATAATATACTTCTCTACTGGTATAAACAATTTAACCCTAAATGAAGAAGTCTTCGGAGATATTAAACAGTGCTTTAAAGCACCAAGTTTTGTGCAACTTGCCCTTAAAATGTGCTAATAAACCTGATGCCTTATCCAGATTTCACTTAGAGAAAAAATTTTATTAGCCTCATTGTGACGTTTTTTAAAAAAAGGGCCTACAGATAATTCCATTAGTGACCCCTTAGGGAATGAGTGCCCTGAAGTACGCTAGTTCCATTGATTTGTATCGAACACAAAGTTAGTACCCAGGCTCATGCAAAAGCCTGCACAGTACCCACTAATACTACCTACTCTCTAAATTCTACCTCCATAGAACTGCATTTGCATGTGTGATCCTGAAATATTGTTTACTAAGCCTGGTAGCTTAAAAATAACTTAATTATAGAAGTAAATTCAATGACTTTCCAAGAATCATGAGGGCTAAGTAAATCAGAGAAGAAAAACTACATTAAAAAAAAAAAACCACTCCAGATAGCAAATACCATTGAAATCTCACCTTACTGTCTTGCTGGAGAGATGCCTCCCACAGACTTCCCTGCCACCGCCCCCAGAAAAGCCAAACTTTTCAGTTTTGCATACTTTTCTGCAACTGAAATCTGACCAGGAGCTTTCTTTTAAAGACTTTTCATTCCCAAGCATGGTTCAAATTGATAGAAGCAGACTTAGGTGTTATTCCTGATTGTTGGGTCCCTGGCTCCTCCCCTGTAAGTGGCTGAGAAATCCCTTCTTTCTGGTTCACTTATTGCATGCCACACCTGGTAACCAACTCCTCTGGGAGGCATTCCTTTTGTTAGAAAGCACAGGCCTCCCTGGGGTCACCTGGAATCCCGCCAGCACTCAACACTCTGAGGAGGCATCAAGATCCCTGAACTGAATCCTTTGTGTGGATTGGTTTGGTCAAGAAAGGGGGCTGAACTGTTAAAGAGCGATCAGATCGATTTGGAAAAGTGTTGTAGGTACTTAGGTGACAAGAGACCTGTTAAAACATTTAAAACTTCTGCTTTTCCACTTTGCCTACCCACCGTCTGTCAGCCATGACCGCTTCCTGACAAAGATGGCTCTTGGTGGGTGCTTCTTTTCTGTGCTGTGGTTATGACTAAAAGTAGGGCTTTCTTGGTAAGAAAACTGTATTGAAATAGTTAAACTGGTGAATTGGGCAGGTTTAGCGCTGTTGAACGTGTACCTGGGTACAGGAATGACTGAATGACTGAATGACAGCAAACAAGGTTTTCACAGGGAACTAGATGAGGTCCCCTTTTCACAGATGAGCCTGAGCAAAGTAAGGCAGATGCAGGAGATCCCCACACTATTTAGGGACACTTTCACAGATCAAAATTAATTTCCCGGAGCTATAGCTTAATTTGTAATTTCATAGAATATACGGTTTGCCCACCCTCCAACAACACATGAAGTAAATACTAATGCATTTACAATGTGAAAACATGATGTTAATATGGAATTACAAACATCTTATAGCTTCGTGAATATAGCCTGAGGATGTTCATGCTGGCATGAGAGGCCCTGAGTAAAATTATCCAGATGCTTATCTTTTAATACCTTCTTCCAATATCCTGCCCTTTGTCCCTTTATCTAACTCTTTTCTAACATTACAAGGAGTCTCACAGGTTCTTCACTAAAACACCCACCCTTCTTAATTGCTGTTCCATATTTCAGACTTACCAAGAAGGACCAACAAAGACGAACTCCTGATCTTTGTCATTCCCTCACGGTGTGACGTTGGGCAAGTCTTCTTAACCTCCCCAAGCCTCAGTTTGTGCCCTGTCTTGGGAGAAAACTGCACCTTGACTGTATTAAGGATTAAGGGAGATGTTGTATTTAAAACCCTTGGTACAGTTCCTGGCACATACTAAGGCCTCATTAAATGTTAGCTTACAGTCAAAATGTACCTATCTATCTATTGCTCCTAAAGAGCTCTGCTCTCTCATGGGTAATAATTCACAATAGGTGGTGATTTTTAAATATATCCATGCTGGGCTGATAACAGGGTAATAACATGTTGCACTCCTATAAGGCACACATGTCCACAGCTTAATTCAAATGTATAATGCCATGGTGGGGATTTCACACACTTGATCGCCCATCTGCTGAAGGGCAAGATGGGCAGCAAAGGGAGCTCCTTGGGGATCCCACTCCTGAAATGGTTCTCTAGATCCTTGCTCCTCTAAGTGTGTTTGTGACCTAGCGGCATCAGCTTCACCTCAAGCCTGTCAGAGATGCAGAAATACAATAGTCCCTACTTAACACTACTGAATCTAAATCTGCATTTTAAAAAGATCTCCAGGGACCTATGCACAGTTAAGTTTGGGAATCCCTGGTCTAAGTCACAAACCAGATTTTGCACTCTGCCTAAGAAAAGAAACTTGCAAGAATCAAGTTTTAATTGGGAAGGAAAAAGAGAAGAAGGAGGGGAGAAAGAAGAAGACGGGGGTGGGGGGAGAGAAGGGAAGGAAGAGGAAAAGGGGGAGGAAGAAGAGGAAAGGGAAGGAGGGGTAGAAGAGAGGGAAGAGGGAGAAGAGAAAGATAAACAACCCAAAACACACTATTCTTTTCAGGTATCTCAGATCTAAACAGTCTTTTAACCATTTGCCCTGGGTAACAATTTATAATTGAATTCACTTTACTCATCTGTGCCTCCTAAAGGAAAAGTTGGGCCAATAAAACGTTTTTGTGGAAATTGTTAACAGAGACTATCTCTCAGGAACAGAGAACTGGAAGACGGTAGGACATTCTTTTTTCCTCACAAAACTGGGTAGTTCGAGTTTTTAATAAGTGGTTGATTTGATATTTAAAAGAATTTTTAAAGGTGATTGAGAAAATCTGGCATCTCATCTGACTAAGATGTATATAGCAAGTTTAGAGGGTTTTTTTGTTTTTTAAATAAAAACATTTGAGAGGACAGAGTGGTAAAGTACTTGCCTAGCGTATTCAAGGCCTTGGGTTCAGTCTTAGCACCATAAACAAACAAACAAAAAAAGTATTTGAGAAATTCCCCCTCAGATAGGGAATTATCTTTTATATCCTTTATAATGCTGAGCAACAGTAAACACTATTCCATAAGTATAATCACACCCAGTGGCGTGTAACAAAACATCCCAGCAGGCTGTCGTGTGGAAGCACAGTTACCCTTACAGAATGCTATCGGATTTTTCAGAGGTGGCTATTTATCATGCACTATAAAAGTGATCTTTCAAAGCTACTTAAAAGCCAGAGAGAAGAAAACACTTAAAACTTCCTTAGCTATTCATATCTAGGATCTATCCTCTTAAAGATAAAATACTAAGTCAATAGATATACGTTGTAGTATATTACCTCATCCTGGGCATGATTTATTGCAGATGGAAATCAACTAGAAACTGAATTACTTTGAAAGTTTTACTACTGACATTAAAATTCCAGATCTGAATACCTCCACACTTTATAGTGCTTCTGAAAACAACTTTTTGCAGACATGGAAGATGGATGGACAACGTGATGCAACTCTCTCAGCATAAAAGTGGGAGTAATCATTTTCAGAATTACCAATTTCTAGTTACCTGTTTATCTATTTGAACACTATGGCCTGACCGGGCTTTGAAAATCACTCATAATCAGTTACACACATTCTTAGCCTATTCTCATTATGTTCTTAGTCATTTACTAATTCGCTCCAAGAGGAGAAGATCCCAGCAAATCTAGTATCTTTTTAGCTTTCATGATCATCTTTGATTGAAGTATTAATTCTCGATCCTACTTCTCATTGGAAACCACCTAAGCACTAACTTGCCAAAAATGCGCCAAGCTGTTTAGCAATTATGTGTTAGGTATGTTTGAAGAGATCAAGGTGCACTCACATGCCCTGTGCTATGGATACATCTCTGATTAGCTTGTCATCTGCTCCGAAGAAGATGTCGGCTGATTCTCCCATACAGTCGAGCAGGCCAGCTGTTAGCTGCCTGTCAAGCCCTCAAGTGGACAAGTAGTCCAGGAGCAAAAATGTCACTCCTTTGATCTGGCAAGGAGCAGCTGCTGATTTATAGAGTAGGACTTTGTTCTTCCGTTCTATTTTACTTTCTTTCCTAAGGCAGAACCAC
This sequence comes from Dinomys branickii, assembly GCA_004027595.1. Lineage (NCBI taxonomy): Eukaryota > Metazoa > Chordata > Mammalia > Rodentia > Dinomyidae > Dinomys > Dinomys branickii. Next base: position 268,004 of record PVLD010000288.1, on the reverse strand, counting down.
AAAATCCAGGAGAAAAAAAAAGTGCCGTTCCCAGAAACATCAACAAGCTCTGACAACTGCAACAGGGTTTTTCTTGGCCCTAACAAAGCTCTCAGGCATCTCCTTTGACGCTCACCTTTCCCCCTCCCCTTCCCCCACCCCCACCATCTTTTGCAATGCGGTAGTTATTGTTTAATTCAGCTTCTGTAAGTGGAATGGACTGTGGCCAGCAAGCCTGGGGCATAAACACACCTGTATGAAAGAAGCCTTATTGTAGCAACCATCTACAAGCAAGCTCGCATGAACCACACGTTCTTGAGTTCAGAAAGAATGCTCCGTTTTCCCTGACAGCAAATTTTACCCTAAGTGGGTCTCTATTTCTGGTGCCACCAACCTGTGATGACCACATTTGAACTGTTTCCTCTCCAATGGCATTGCACTCTCTCAATCAAACAGAAAAAGATTAGCTTTTTTTCCCTCTGAGAGCAAACAGATTCATCAAAAATATTTATCCAGTGGCTATAATATCAATCACGGGAAGCTGAGTTAAACATTAAGAAAAGCTTTAGCAAATGCAACAGCAAAGATGCCATACTGTTGATTTCATTACCACGGATTTATACTGACATATGTGTTCCCTACAAGGAAAAGAAAATCAACAAAGTCTACATAAGTCATGCACATTGCCTTACTTAGAATTACACTGGTTTAAAATTTGTCATCTTGTTCTCCGTGTACAAACCTGTCAAGTCAGAGATGTCCCATCAACCAAATGAGACATGCAACAGTGCAGCTTGGAGAACCATGACTTTCTCAGTCACGTGACTAGAGAGAAGTCATCAGCCACACAGATGCATGGGTATGAGTCTGTGTGTTTACAAAGCACTAACCTTTACCAGAGGTGAATTTATCAATACTTTCCTAGATTTTCTGTGCATTTACACACCATGAGGAAGGAGGGAGAGAATTGAGATTGAGACTCCAATGTTCAGTGGTAGAGCACCTCATGTCTAGCATGTTCAAGGCCCTGGATTCAATCCCCGGCACTTCCAGAAAAACCGTGTGTGTGTGTGTGTGTGTGTGTGTGTGTGTGTGTGTAGTGTGTGAATATATATTATACATATGTATGTATGTGTATATATATATATATATGCACATATATACTATATGTATGCAATGCATATGTAATGTATGTATGTATACTTAAAAATGCAGGCAGTGCCTTAAGAAATTTTTACACTTTACAATCACAGAAACAAACAGAATAATCACAATTTAAGAACACTAATTATGCCAGGTGTGGTTGTGCTTGCTTGTAATCCCAGCACTTGGGAAGCTGAGGCAGGAGGATCATTGTGAGTTCAAAGCCAGCCTGGGCTACAGAGTGAGTTCAGGCTAGGCTGAAATACACAGTGAGACTCCATCTGAAAAAAAGTGAAAAAAAGAAAAAGAAAAAAGAACACACATAAACCAAGTAAATCCACATTCACTAATTAGTGTAGTGTTGTCAGTTGAAATTAAAAGAGGTTTGTCATCAAATTCTTTGAGGGAGAAAGCTGAGCCAGATCAGAGCAGCATAAACAACTGGAAGAGAGGAAAATAAAGAGAGGCTTGCCGGGAGGCACTGCCTCCGAGCAGGGCAGACTCTGCAGTGGAAGGAGAAGGAGCTGAACGCAGCCGGGTGCCTGCTCCCGGCTTGCGCACACATGGTGAGAACCAAGTGTCAAGCGCAGAGGCTGTGCGCGGACAGGGCTCTGCGTTCCCGAGGATGAGCTGCATGGAGGAGAACCTGGAAGCTGAGCAGGTTGGAAGTTCTTGTCTGATTCAAGCAAAAGGGGAAATAATTAGCGTAGAAATGAAAATAGGACGGGACCTCTGACTCTTGCATGGCGGTAAGAGGGCCGGGGAGAGAGACACATGTGGACCACCCTGAGAGGACCAATCTGGGTGTCTGTGTTCGGTGTATTACACTGTACAGTAGATAAGAATTGGGAGATGGTTTCTAAAAATCCTATTTATTGTTTTAGGGTGCTGCAAATTCAGTTTTCCAAATGTTACCTTTGAGTTGACTGTGGGCCTTTAGGGCGAAGAAGCCCGCTCAATACAAAGGACGGAAAAAGAGTGATGTAACTTCAGACAACCCAGTCTCTGCATATTTCTAAAATATACGAACATTTCAGAGCTACAGAAACAAGTAGGAGAAACTATTTGGCTACCTCTAAAAAATTACTTCATCTGTCCTCTAGACTTTTTTTTTGTCCCCTGGATTTTTATACAGTCCTTCATCTAATCAGAGCTGGCCAAGCCGACTGTCAATAAAATCTTTGTAGCAGTGGCCTTGCTTCCCTTAGGTCTAGTTTGCCTTTTCTTTAATTCTGTATAATTAGTGTGATGAGTCATAGAAGCTGATGATAATTACACACATGTCACAGTATATGTTGTGACATAACTCTGTCCCTAAAGACAGTCCTTGTAGAAATGGAATTTACTCTAGTTTTAAAAATTGGATATAGGTGTATCTGTGTCTGCCTGTCTACAGTAAGCCCCTGACTTATGAACGAGTTTTACTCTGGGAGAATTGTTTAAGTCCGATTCATTCCCAGGCAACGGTGAGTCCTATACAGTAGACCTGTGAAGGTTTGCTTGAGTATTTGTAAGTTGGGACTTATTGCATACACCTATCTGAGATTGTACTTTTAAGCAATAGCACATGACAATCAAGGGCAAGTTTTCTCTAGAGAGTGACAACTAATTTAGAGGACAATTGATAGCAGAAAGTGCTACATTTAAAAGAGACACTATGAAGTGTGATGGCTTCCAAATTGTGTCCTTCTTTCAAACCATATTTTTCTTTTTAAGTGCGCTTTTAAGGTGAAAAATATAGCACTTCACCCAAAATGGTGTGGAAACAAATGGTTCTCAAGTCTCTGTTCTTCAACAGCTGAGACCAAACCACCCCAGCACTAGCCATCTGAAGCCACTTGGAGGGGGGATGCTATGCATGTGAATGTCCCCAGGGCCCTTTCACTGGTCCATGGGGGCTCCTTTTTCTAAACAGCAGGAGATGCTTCAGAAGACCAGATCAGGCTGCCAAAAGTATTTGGAGTGACCAGGCTCTTACCCTTCTTTCATTTCTCCTGCTGGTTTAAAAGAAAGGATGTCACAGAGGATACATTTGGAAGGTGGGAACATTCTTAGGGCCCTTTATCAATACCACTGCTTCCTTTAAATTGTAGCTTGGTCTCTTGTTGAGAGGCTGAGATTTTAGCACTTTTAAAGGGAACCATAAGTGAGAAATCTCCTAGGTGTTAAGCTTTAGAGTGGCTTCAACCCAAAATATGAAAAAATGAGATTAGAACACAGAAAGATAAGTAATATTAAGAAAAAAGATCCAACAAATAAAATTTCATAAATATGCATATATGATACATTCTATTTAAACCAAATGCTATTTAACCAGTTTATACTGGCATCTAGTAGAGGTGCCAATGAAGGGAGGAAAAAATGGAAGATTTAAAAAATTTTAGAATTCACTCGATATAAACTATGGTTGTTACAGCGATATATCTAAAAATAATCTTTAAAATTATTATAAAGCACATTCTATCAGGAAGCAAAAATATTCTATTCATAAACATGACTTAATGTCCTCACATTTCTGATGTTCAAACATCAAAAGCCAAATTCGAAATAAAATTTCCTGTCTTTTCTTAATAACAAGGTAAACATCTTTTGGATTTGACAGCCAGGTAGAATCCTGTGTCTTCTCCAGAGATGTTATATGCAATCTTTCCAATGTGACGGTATTATTACCCACAAAATTTTTAGCATCATCCCGTAATCATAAAAGAGATAAAATATATCTTTATAAACCACAAGAGACCTAGCAAACCAGCAGCTATGCCACATCTGCTTTAGTCCTTCAGTATTTTAGCTTTAGAGGGTTAGCTAGCGGTTCCCTCATACCACCCCAATGTGCAGAGAAATAAAGACATTAACCTTTGATTCTGACATTCCATACAAAGCTATAATCTCCACATTTTACTAAGATGCAAAGACACTGTACTGCAATTTGAAATAATTTTTTAGAGCATATTCACATTTCGCATGTATCAGAATTTCATAAAGTGGTTTAACTTAAATTTTAGAAATAGTAGTGGTCCTGTTTGAATTATCTTTATTTTCACAGTATAAATAACATCAACATCTATCAGAAAATTATTTAATTTAGCACTGTAACTGGTTCAACTGCCAAATACCTTCTAGAGTCAGGTAATGTACAAGCAGCACAAAGGTAATTAATAAGTTTAAAGTTACTGTGCTCACCAACCAGCGCCACACTATTCTTCCTGCCTGTAATGGTCATTTGGTCAACACACTCTTCTTTTCTGACAATGTCCTGAGATAATTTACCTGGTCCCTGGTCTGATTAAGAAGTACTTCCTCTGTCACTAGCACCCAGCTAACATACCCACTACAGCATGTATTCAACGCCAAGATCACAGTGTACTTGTCTGATTGTTCCCCTAGTTCATTTTCAAGAGTACATTTTAAATTCTTTGTTAATGACAGTGTGTCACTCAGAGAAAACATCCTCAATAACATGTTCAATGTGTGAATAACCGAATGAGTGCATGAAAGCAGGGCTTTCATCTTGGAAATAATTTAGGATTGAGAATATAAGATCTCTGAGGGAATCTCTTTGTCTTTATTTTGCAAGTGGCATCGTTGGAGCCCTGATTCCTTAGAATAGGGCATTCCTCCTAAGAGGGGAAACACCTCTGGCTTTTCTTAGGTCAGGTCGAGTTATTGTTATACTAAAAAAACCCCAAAGACTAGAGGGCAGTGATGGTGTGTGCCCATCGGGGCATCAGAGAGGGCAGGAAAATCTCACTGCGGGTGAGCAGGAGGGGAAGGATTTGGCTGGCAAGAGCTGGGTCTCGGCTTCTCTAAGCTGGGGAGTGATATGCACAGTAGGAGATGTAACTAGACTAGGTGTGAGAAGTATGTGTCTCATGCAGAGGACAGACTGCGAGTAACAGGAACTGAGGCTGATGCGGTCTATGGGGGACTTTGTGGTGTGTGTGTGTGTTGGGGGAGGGGTACGGGAAGTGAAGAAGAAACACAGAACAGGAAGCGAAGGAGAAAGATTTGAGAGATGGAGAAGGAAAAGAAAACAGAAAACTTTCTTAAAGTACTTTTTTCTTCGTACTTTCCTAAGGATCGCTGCCCTCCAAATATGCTCTGAGGGACTTCAGTTCAGTAGATGTTTCTCCAAATAGAAGCCCTAGGTCAAATAAGTACGCGTAACAAATGCCAAGGTAACAAAGAGAAGCCACTTCCTCCGCTACAGGTTGCGGCAGACTTTAGCAGGCCGATAATTGTGGATGTATAACAGAGGATTTCACTCCAAATCAATTCTAACAAGTCATTAAGATTTTGAGGAGCATTTGTCATCTAACTTTTAGCAAAAATGTATTTTAAAATCATTTATCCGTTTAAAAATAGAGTTTCCGCCTTTCTGTTTCCCTAAGTCCGGCTCACACGCAGGACCACTTGCAGGGCTCTATTTTTTATCTGTACCCTGTTCACAGTTTCATGCCTACTCTGAGGTTTATAAAACATGGTTACTTCTGTAGAGTCCTGGCCCGGAAATCGTGCGGGGTGGAAAGGTTCGTCAGAACTTCCCTGTGTGTAAGGTAATTTGATCATTAGGAGGTGATTTCAGGCTATGATGTTGCTCTTACCCTTTCCTACTTTACTTGCATTTTCCTATTCATTGATTTTTTTTTTAAAGAACACTAATGTTAGGTATTTTGTTATGCTTAAATTTTTGCTTCAAAAGAACAGTTAAGACACTAAGGAGTAATGTGAGGTATAAGATACAGGTAGTGGGCTGGGGCTACGGCTCTGCAGCACAGCGCCTGCCCAGCAAGCATGAGGCTGTGAGTTTGATTCCCAGGACCGAAAAAAAGGACAATAAGTACTGATAGTATTTTGTTTCAATGCCATCTGACTCTCTTTTTAGACAGACTGGTGACTGGGCTCAGGCCGTCAGACTGTAGCGGGTCTACAACACGCGCTGGGCACCCGGGAGGGGGACGTGAGGAGGTGGGAGCTGAGAAGGGCAGTCAGGAAAGGAGGAAGCACTGGTTCGCAGAACGTGCGTCAGATGCTCCTCAGCCTTCTCCACCCCTCCGTCAATTCCACTCTCTTGTTTACGGAGCCCACAAGTACCAAATCAGCTTTTACTTATAGCTGTGTTAAACGCCACCTGCCTGCCCTCTGAACCTCTGTGTCCCGGGATGAGGTCAGCCTGGCGCAGGGCTCTGGTTCTCTAAGCAACCCTGTCATTCAGCCTAACAGCCGTGATTCACTCACAGGAGGCAAAAATGACTCACTTGTTGGGCTTATTGACTCCAGGGAGCGCGGCTACTCTGTCATTACCATGGAGTGCGAATACCCCGAGCTATGTTTTGGTCCACATAAAATTACTATTTGCTGTGAAAGACTGGCAAAGCAATTCTTAACATGACGGGGGTGAAAGTCAGGCAAGCGCCATCATGGGCTTTTCCTTCCGTTTAAGTAGAAGCGAGCAGTACAGAACTCGTTCTGAGTCTGACCCACTTATTTAACCTTTTAGTCACTTTGTGGTATTAACATATATTAACTGGCTATATAAGCCCTGGAAAGGGGTGGGGGACAAGCCTCATACCAAATGATGGTTCCATTTTCATGGGTAACCTCTCCTTGGGTGGAAATGAAACCCCAATATAAATGCATTTTAGGTCCATACAAAATCGAGAAGGAATGCCAAAAATCAAATGGTGAACAACAGTTCTGCAAAGACCACGGCAACCATGGAGTGGTTCGGTAAATTACACACGAGAGGAACTATTTGAAAAACCAAATAAATTTAATTAAATAAGTTACAAAATTATTTTCCTGTCTCTTATCTACTCCCCCTGGTTAATACCCATGACACACGGATGCTGCATAATTGCTCTTATGGAATGCTGCAGCTCAGGGCCGTAACGAGCTGCCTTTGCACAGAGGCAGCAAAAGTGGTTTCCCCACAGAGTTATCTTCTCAATTATTTATACTTGCAACACTTTCACATAATGGCAGTTTTAAAATCAAACAAACAAAGCAAACCGTACAATAAAGGAAGGAGACAAGAAGGAGCAGGGACCTCTTCATTTCTTTTGAACACCGGAAGAGACAAGCAAGCCTTGCAAAGTCAACTGAACTGGGCTCCTGGAGAAGTCCCAAGGGCCTCGCAACCAGAGGACATCAAAGAACTGAGGATCACCACCTTGGTGAGGGGTTTAGCAAGCTCTGTATAGCTGCGTTACTTCTAGACTGTCACATCTGAATATACACAGGAATGCAAACTTTATGTCTTCCTCTTCTAAGTTTGTCTCTCAAAATTCCTAGTCAGAGGATTTGCTTCCTCTCCTCATTCCTATAAAATAAGGTGCTAAAGTGTCAAAATGATGTAAATGCACACAAAGCAGTGGCCTGTGGAGAGACTGCCAGTTTCCACGGCGGTTATTTCCACCATCCATACCTGCCCTTGGCCAATCACTCAAAAGCTCTTATACATGAGAAGGAAAAGCTACAAGGTCTTTATACCATACACAGGTATACAAAATCCCAAAGTATAGATTTAAATACTAAGGCCATCTCTAATGCTACTTCTAATACTAAATTTGAGCCCCTCTGAAACGAGCAGCTTGCTGCTACCGTGAAACTGTACGTTACTTGATTTCTAGCACCTGGCTCAGTTACCTTATGGGACAGGTGGTCAGTAAGTGGTAGCTAAGTGACGTTTCCAAGTTAATCCACAGATGAGGTTGAGGAACTTACATTTAAAAAAAAAATTTAAAAAGAACTTTTGACGAGATATATATTAGGAACTGTATGCAATCAGATGACCTAGCTTCACATTCTCCATCACATAAGCAAAGCTTCCAGCCTTTAGGAAGTAGTTGATAGTTATTCCATCAAGTAATAAAACTAATACATGTGTGACTAAAGATATTCACCAGTAATGCCAGTGAAGTACAACCTTTCTGTCACCTGCAGCTATTTCAAAGTAACAAAATGTTAAAGTAACCATTCCCTTAATAAAAGTAACTTTTTCATAGGGAAAGGGTATACAAGGAGTTACACATAATTTTAAAGGCCTCAAAACTTGTTTCCTACAGTATGCTTGCTTGTAACGCACTGGACTCACCCACATCGGTACTCATTTTTTTGTAAGTGTAACTGCAAAGTTTAAATCTCTTGATTTACTACATTCAGAAAAGGAAAGCTTAAGGAGAGTTTCTCCCATCCCCAGGCACAAAGATAGTTTTGTGAAACGTGAGTAGGAAATAATACACCAAGAGGAAAGGAAATCACATTACGATGCACAGCCCAGGGGAGGTCATCAGAAGGGTGCAGGCAGGTCTGAGCTGGGATCCGTCATCTCGCTACGCTCTCCTCCAAGCAGTGAGTGAATGAGACAGTGGAACACAGACACCTGCCGCCACTCCAAGTTGCTCTTAGCCACAGGGAGCTAAGAAGGAGCCTTATTTTGTTGACTTCTTTCTGCCAAAGGGATTGGAGTGTGTTCGATTCTGAGGTGCAGCAACCGTGGAGTTGTAGAACCAATGCTCATTGTCAATATAAAGTTACACCCACCTTCAGCACTAAAAATGCCCTTTCTGTGTGTGCGTGCGTGGCTGTGAACCGGGTGCAGGAAGGCCGTGAGGGGCACAGCGAGAAGGGTGCAGATGATGGTCAGTGTATTCGCTGTGTGTCCTTACATAGGAAAATGCAAACCTGAAGAGATTTTGACATCCTGTAATACAACCTGTGATGTGCATAACAGTTTTATAGTTTTCAAAAATGCTTGCAAGCTGCATGTGGCAGCACACACCTGTAATCAGAGGGAGGCTGAGACAGAGGATGAAAAGTTACTGCCCAGCCTGAGCAACTAAGCAACTGAGCAAGTCCTTGCCTAAAAAGAAAAAAAAAAAAAAAAAAAAAAAAAGAGGGGCCTGGGATGCAGTTCAGTGTAAAGGCCCTGGGGTTCAATCCCCAGAACTGCCAAACCAACAAACTCATGAACTGCTATGCCATTAATCATTATGCGAAACATTAGCTGAATGTTGATGTCTAAGAGACAGATGGGTCATTTTCATATTTTCACATACAGACAAGTTTAGAAGGGAGGTCTCAAATTCTGCGAAGGGATTCCACTCCACTCCCACTGCCAATGAAAACCAGTTTAAAGGTTAGTAGGTTATGGGTTGGTGTGACTGGGCTCTAGGAGGCTTGGAGAACAAAACCAAAAGCTGAAGTGGCACTGAGGTATGGCTTCCATAGCTGTGAGCGCTCCTGCTGAAGGGAAAAGTGGCTGTTGGTGGCTTGAGGGTAGTGAGATTATACAGCCTTCGATTCCCAAATGGGACAGATTCATAAGCAACCTTACCCTGTTTTCCCAGCTTTTCTCAACCACAGCAACACGCTTTCTCTCAGTAGGCCATCCAATTACCCAAGCATTAAACAAACCCACAGATCTATAGCAGTGGCTTTGCAGAACAGAAAGGAAGATGTGCGGAATAAAAACTTCATTATTGTTACAAGCTATCTGGGTCCAGGTGTTTGAGGGGCAAATACTTTGAACAGGGTAAGGCTGAAACAAATAAGCTATAAACAAACAGTTGGAAGAAATGACATATTTCTCTCCTTCCCGCCCTCTCCCCATCCCGCCCCCCCAGCACCCTCTATATTTGCTTTGGGTTTTCAGCTCACAGCGAGTGGCCTCCAGCTTACCCGTGACTGGTGCAAATCTGATAAGAGGTTGGCACAAATATGCTGAGTCTGGTTTACAATTTGTTTTGCAACTTCCCTTCCCAGATAAACACAGTCCAAGTACAACTTCTAAAAAAAAGTTGTGTTTACTTGTGCTATTCCTAAGATTTTTTTTCTTCTAAATGTTCCCTCAGGAAGCTGGCTTGCAACCTCCAGAAAGCTTGGATTTCAGCTTTGGTCTCCAAGGGATTCTACTGTTCAGCACGGCCGTGCGCTTGGAGGGAAGCTCTCTACCTTGCTGATTTAATTAACAGGATTCTTTTCATTATTATGGGGATTTAGTTTCTTCTTGTCTTTCAGTGTTTGGGAAACACTGATTTATGTTTTATATTTTGAAGGAAAATTTATTGTTCTTTGACAGCTGAGGCTCTGTAAATCCCTGGCACCAAAGGGACCCCAGGGAGGTGTCGCAGTTCCCTCACCCTGCCCTCCTATACGCAGTCATCTCCAGGGGCCCTCTCTAGAAGTGAGGAGAACGTCAGCTGTTCAGTGCCCAGCCCACTCCTCCTGCTGCTCATCATTGTGCCAGCAGGGGGTTGGCCCATTGCTGTTTATGAATGGCGGCATTAGAAGGTTGATCTGTAACTGAGAATCGCGGATTCATTTAAGTGACACAGACAGTCCATGAATTTTTGAAGGGGGTTTAATCTTTTGACTAAATTGAGCTTTCTGAATTAAGTGTTAGGATGTGCTGTACTTATCATGACGGCCATGACTGACACAGAAATCCTGGGAAACTTTCTCAGTATGTGGATGCCTATGGAGGCAATGAAACAAAACATGTCAAGTCAGTGCGACAGACACATCTTGGCATGGACGGTCATCACAGCTTTATTGGGTTATCGCTTCTCTGAACAGTCCATCAAAGTGACGTGGAGAAAAAGTAAAACACTTAGAACTTTGGAGGCTTGTGGCTAATTTCGATTTTAGGTGAAAAATTTCAGGTGGTGGCAATTAATTAATGCACACAATTTGATTATAATTAAACTCTGCTTCTCCATCAGGACTTCATAATTCACTCAAAATCATAATTTCTTGTTACTCATATAATTATCATTGATTTGTTGAGCAAGGTCTTCAACCGGGTACATACATATACTGTCTTACTTAATTCTCACAAAAGCCCTACAGCATGGATAATACTAGCATTCTCATTTTCTTGTTGAAGAAACTGAGGTTTAGCAAAGTCCAATAGTATGCCCAAATTCCCAGTTAGTAAGGTGGAGGGCTTGAAAATTAGGAATATTTAAAGATGTTTATAACTTCTTGCTGCTAAAAAATCTCCTGGGAACCAGGCAGCAGTCTGGTCACACACTATCTTAGTTTCCTTTGTCTCATATTTCCCAGTCAGGCAAGAACAGGGAGCCATGTTTTAGACCAAAGATGTAAAATGGCAATTTTCATTTCTAGGAAATTTTTTTACCTATCTAGATTGATAAGGAAGAATAAGGAAGAATATTTTTAAAAAACATAGAAAGTATATATCATTCCATAGTGTTCATCGTTTCAGAATCTGTAAAATCAAAACAAATGAGCATGGGAATGTGGCCCTACTAGTGGAGAAAAAAAAAAAAAACCATAAAATATGACCTTACTCTGAACTTGATTCGACAGGTTCAAGCTAATTTTCTTTCGTCAGTTCTTTGGGGTTTTAGGAAAATTACACTTTTGAAATTTGAATCATCTTTGTTTATTCAGCCTGTCCATCAGGATCTCCAAATTCAGAGTGTATCTCTGTCCTAAAATTTCAAGCTTCTTAATTATCCCACAAGGGAAATCCTCAACAGATCTTTATCTCCAGTCATATACTTGGGAAACACCTGGGTAAAATGTCACCTGGGGCACCAACTCATCATCACAAAGAAGGAAGCAAAGAACACTTGAAACAAGTTAAGACGGTGGTGAGGAGTCTACACCACAGACGCGACCAGGAGGAGTCCGTCACACAAAGGGAGACTATCGGAACCGCAGCCTCTTCTTGCCTACCTGCTCACTACACGCCTACCGGGACTCCCATTTTCCTTGTCCCACGGCACACTCTCTCTTCGAGTGATCTCCTGGCTCTCCTGGCTCACTCCCTCTCCCTCGTTAACAGTCTTAAATTGCATGTAGAAATTCTCAGAGGCACAATACTCCATCCCTTTGGGCAAATATACCTTCAGTGTCTGCTGCCTGCCTGGTACCACCCTGAGGTCCTTATTGGGAAGCACACAAAAGAAGAACTTGTACAAAAGGTCACATTTGCAAAGTGAAAAAACACACCGTTTGCGATTAATTTTTGGCAATCTCCCAGGCACTGCTGCATTCAATTGGAAAAACAATACCTATACCTGTCCACCAATACAGTAAGCTGTGTGCAATGAGACAGGTAGCATAGTGTAATGGAAAAAGTCAAGTTTTGGAGAACTGGGTTTGAACCTTGGCTATGACCCTCATTGCATGGTTTTGGACTATTTCTTTAACATTTTGGTGCCCTAATCTCTTCAACTGTAAAATTAAAATAAATTATATGACTCACTTCAGAGAGTTCACCTAAAGAGAAAATGTACAGGCTAATTTGTATCACAAAGGCATCAGAGCATCACCTGGGAATTACAAGGAAAGGTATTTAAATCAGTGTACAAGCACATTTTCAATGCTTGCAGTTGTCTGGCTACTGCAAGGCATGCACACCTGAAGGAGAGTCAGTCTTGTTCTCAGAAAGGTTGGAGATAAGCAGAGGGGAGATGGCCATGCTACAGGGTCTCAGGGTCACAGCGGTGGCTATGGGCATACACAACGACAGAGATCACAGGGGTAAGAGGCGGTGAAGGAGGGGAACCTTTGGGAGCTCCTTGAAAGATTCTCGTAGGTGGAAATAGGCAAGCCAGGAGGTGGGAGTACATATCCACTAGAGGAAACTACATAAGCAAAGGCACAAATAGCTAGCAAGTACTCCTGGTTCGTACACTTAATCAGAAAAGCACTGCACTGAGCTTAAGTGGTATCTGAATCCTGGTTGTGCTATTTCTTAGGTATGTAACTGCTCTGATCTATTTCTGATCTATAAATTAGAGATGATATCTATTTCATGAATTATAAAAACTAAGTATTTGCCAAGTAGTTGGCATATTTGGAAAATTTTAAAGTTTTAATGCCTTAAAAAAATTTAGAAAGAGTGAACAGAAAAGTACCCAATACTGTCAAAAGAATTCTGATTCATGACCAGTGGCCCAATCACAGCACTCAATTCTACCATCACTTAAACAACTGGAAGATGTACTTCAAAATGCATTTGTGTTATTAACTTGCACTTAGTATTTTATCTACAATAATGATCACTGGAAAGTTAATAAAACAAAGTAATAAGTGAGATGATCCAAATTTTGAGCTATTTTGCTAGATTTTTGTCTTCTGGGGTATTTTTGTCTCATTCTAGTAAGGATGAACCTAAATACAATGGGTGGACCCTCACTCACAACTCACAAATTATTTATCTAAGTAATTAGGCACATAAGAATGCCATACCTAGTCTAGTTATGACTCCCTGGAGTTGAGTGTTAAAGGAAGTGAAAATATTTAGTGGTTGGAACATGGTATTATGCTAGAATGAGGAAAGGGAGAAACAGTTTGGAGGTTAAAGTCTCAGAAACACTCGCCAAGCAATACCTCTCCTCAGAAATCAACCATCTTTTATCTATCTATTTTAATTCTCAGGAATCTTACAAAGGTGAAAGTGAGAAGGATGCAAAACTTTGCGGACAATGGATCTGCTAAAAAGCCTTCTTCATTTACTTTTTTGGTATCGGAAATCGAACTCAGGACCTTGCGCTTGCCAGGCAGGCACTTATGCCACTGAGCTACATCCCCGGCCCTAAAAAGCCTTTAATTGAACATACATGGGATAATGATTTTTAGGTATGAACCCCCCCAGTGTAGGAAAATAGACTTCTATGATTACTTTGCTATAAGACAATCTTTGATTTTTCATTTTTCACCAAGTACAGAATGCAGAAATATAACCTTAACTTAGCACATAAGGAATATGCTCAGTTCTGTCTGTTCTGAGATAAGATAATTTTAAAATGATGTGTTAACCAAGCTCTTGCTTTAAAAAAATGGAAATTGCTACAGCAGTCATGGGGAATGTGTTCTTCTACACCCTTTATCTAGAATGAAATGACCAATCTGACATATATAATAGGATGTTCATAATTAACTAACCCTCAGGCTGGAAGGTAATAGATCTTGTCTGCTATTGGTAAAAAAAAAAAAATCTCAACAAATTCAGAAAGGTAAAAATAACAACAAAAACTATTGTTCATTGTCCACCCCCAAGAACCAAAGAAATCTAGCAAATTCTCTATTTGCTAGTCAAAAATGGTATGTAAAGCTCCCCAGGATGCATCCCCTGTGGGGTAAACCTGTCAAATCACTGTGGGTACATTCTCCATGAGATGTTCACCGCAGTGGTAGGGCCTGGGAAATCTGGGAAATCTGCTGGGCTGACTAGAGGCTGTCCGTGTACCCGCATGGATTACTTTAGTGACAGGACCAAAAAATAAGCATGGAAAACAAAATGAGAAATTATCAGCCCCAATAGAACATGAAATGTAAGTATATATTCCATTCAAGAGAGTCATTCAGATTGAGTTAGAAGTTACCAAATATACACAGACTCAATTTTATGGATACTGTATGCTGTTTATGTGGCTTGAAATAATTTCAAGACAATGTTCTTCACATCATTTTCAAAGAAAAACACCAAGAAGACTCTTAGTCTCTTGCTATCACTTACTGGGTTGAAAGTCACTTCAATTGTCTTCGTCATTCTCGGCTTGACCCACAGTGGGAAAGCATTTGGTTCACCCAAAGCATGACACCCCTTTTAGGGTTGTCCCCGGAGTTCAGGTTTCAGTACCACTTTGCAGTGACCCCACACTTACAACAACATGCAGACTGCTATACCAGGGACCTCTCAGCATCATTTTTTTTTAAAAAAGTGAAATGTGAGCACTCCTGCCAAGCAGAGCCTATTTGGAGAGCCCTAAAACAATAGGAAGCACATCGCAGGTGCTGGAAAGGAGGAAGAGCGGCTCTAGAGAATACAAAGAAAGCAAAACAAGAACTCCAAATTGATTAAGTTTTCCCTTAAGAGGGAAGGCCTAATTGTGGGGAATTCCTCATTTGAAGGTCAGATGTGGAGATATATTCCCAGGTATCAGAAGAATTCAACGGTCACGTGAGGTGGACCGATAAGGAAATGAATATGCTTAAATAACATTTTGGTTGAGAAATGCCATTTATGTTTGCTAAGCTTTCCTCCACTACCCTAAAAATTAAGCTGAGCTCTTTCCTCAAAATAACGGAGCATGGAGAAAAGAATCTGAAGTGGATGGGAGAGTACCGGTTCACAGGTGACCCTCAAAGGGTAGCGTGCTGGTATGCGTAGGAGTTTTGCCACAGCCAGCAAACCGCCCAACTCGGCAGAGCCTGCATTTCTTCATCTGTGAAAAGAGGATGCAAACTTAAACTCTGTTTACCTCACCCGCTCATGTGAAAGTCAAATGAGACAATGTGTACAAAAGCAGCCCCCAAACTGCACGGGCTATAAAGTAAAAGGTGGGGCTGGGAAGATGCATTTTATTAAGGAATCAAAAGGGCTTTTATTTTCACCTCGTTTTACATTTTAATTCCTGAGATTCATTTTTTTTGGATGTTAAAGTTTATGAGAGTTCATTTAAAAGAGTAGAAACAAACAAATCCTTCAGGAGTGTAGTCCACTTTTGTCTTCCGCTCCATTAACATGCATGAAATTGTGTAAGTCTTTTAGACATCTTTACTTTTCTCATCTCTGTAATGGGCATAAGCCAACTTTCTATGTAGTATTTTAAATTACTTAGGGAGAAGGACCCCCTTCTTGATATAATCTGAAATTATAAAAGTCCTATAGTCCTCTGGAAATGAATTTTAAGAAATCCTCTCCCTAAACAATATTCTTTTGAATTGTCAATCGTTTTAGCAGAAATACGTCACAATTTTGTCTGTTGCAACAGAAGGAAACCCACCATCTGTACAATACACAGTGCGCTCACCGCCTGCAGAGCATACCAGGTACTTGTAATGCCAGCCATATGAGGGCCGCTGTATGATAAACTAAGTAGAAAGCCGTGAAGTTTGCCAATGAGCCTGATGTTCTCAACTTCTGGCCCACTCTCCCTTCTTCCTTCTGATGGTATCATCCTGTTTTAATGTTTATTTTACCACACATGTTTGTTCTGCTAGGTAAACAAGACTTACTATGTAGATATAATTCCAGGCTACAAGACACAGGCTTCCTACGAGCCAGTGTAGAGCGCCATATAGCCCTGAGGAAAAGCCAAGCTGGCCCTGCCCACCATGAGCCACCCTGTGAACCCTAGATGGAGTTAGCATCTCCCACAATGCGTTAATACAGTAATAACCTTCGAAGAAGCTGGAACATCACCATGAGAGGAGATTCGAGATAGTACGACCAAGAATCATGCTGATCACATGCTATGGAAAGAAGAAGAAAAACAAACAATGCTAGAAGCCAAAGTCCTTCTCCCCTGAATCCTGTTAGTTTCCTCCCAGCATAGGAAAAACCTCCCATCCCCAATTCCTCTTCATAAAAAACAGCAGCACAGCTTTTGTTCACCTTGACACACTCAAACGGGAAGCACAAAACAGTCATTTTAAATAGCAAGCCCTCTGTGCAGGTTTGGCTGAAACATCTGTGGGAAAAGGAGCTGCAGAGAATTCAGTGAAACATAAGCAACGCAAAAACCTTTCTATCCTCTTCAATTACTCAAAAATGGCAAAGGAGCATCATTTTCAAAGGAACAAATGCTACACAAGACATGCCCTTTAAATCCTTTTGAAGGTTCTGTGACCTGTGAAAGTATCTGCAATAGCAGCAGGAGAAAGCCCTTTCCAGAACAAATGCCCATGTTTTATGTGTACTGTATTTGCTAATCATTACTTCATAAGCAAGAGTAGATATACAGTGGGGCTATAAATAATGGCGGGAATGTAAGAGTGAATTGATCTGTCTGGCTATCTAGTAATACTCCTGGCACAAGACCAGTCTTGAATGGCTGCCAGCTACTGCTGAGCCAGCCAGTGATTTGTCTGGGGGTCCTGCCCTGTCAGGCAGAAAACAGTCTTAAAGCTGAACTCCCACCACCATGTGCGCTGCCGAGACCGTGGCCATAAGTGGTGCTTTCAGAGTTCCCTTTCACCAATAGTCCAAAAATCATTTTTCAAAATTTCAGGAAAGAAAGCAAAGGAAACAACAAAAACAGATCTCATTTAAAAGTTAATCAACACCTTAATCATCCAAGCTGTGGGGCAAGAGAGAAGAACAGGAAACACACACACCACCAGTCAAAGCAAACTAAGAGGAGGCCAGGCCAAGGAGAGCTGGGGAGTGGTCCCAGAAGGGATGACAGCGAGCTACATATTATCTCTTCAAATACAACCAGCAAACTTGACCTTGACTAGCTATGAGCTCCTTCCTAGGGAAGAATCACCTTCATGCTTTCGGATATTCCCAGCACCAAAGCCCAACAGATTGGGTCAGTCTCAGCTCTGAATGGGCGAGATTCCCTGCTAAAGAAGCAGGGTGGCTTGGAAGCAAGTCTGAGAACCAGAAGAAAATTTAAAATCTTTGCAAATGGAGATAAAATCACACGTTGATCACCTCCCTCCGTTTCCTCCTAGGCCCCTTCCTCCCCACCCCTCCCTCCCGGAGGTGAGTTTGATCCCAGGCCTGGTGGCATCAAGCACTTTTCCCTGCGTGTCAACATGGCAAGACAGCTCGGGCAGCACGCTCGCCTCGGAGCCTGCAGGGATGCAGTAACGCGCCTGTCTGGCACGGTCTCTTGTAACCCTCAAGCTGTCTCCCAAGTTCTTTGTAAGAGCAGGCCCAGCTCAAAGAAAGGATTTTTAAAAAATAAAATGAGGGGAAAAGTAAGAAAGAGGCAAAATAAAAAGGAAAGCAAAACAAACAAAACAGGAGAAAAAGAAAGTCCCGTTCGATTCTGAGCTCAGTGTCAGCCTTTCAGGGGGCACCTGATTCCCAGCCACAGGCGGCTCAGAGACCCTCCGAGTGTTTATGACACGTGTACAGCGGCCTCAGAAAGGGGAAAGTGCAGGAGAAGCCTGCACGGGGATGGAGGGATGCACCCTGTGAATCCAAAAGTTGCTAATTATTTAAGGATTGGCAGGCAGAATTTCCTCAAAGTAATGCATGTTTATGGCTCAGAGACCACAGAAGGGTGAGGCAGCTGCTTTGTTTGGATATTTCTTCATTTTTTATTGAATTTCATAAATACCAACCAAATTCAAACAAAACTGATTTAGATTTCACCTCATCACTTAAAATATGTTTTGTCGAGTACAGTCTGTGCAGTAATCCTCTGCTATACTTTAATTTGGTTTTAATTTTATAGGCCCTGTTCTAACTGCATATTTCCAGACCTTTATTTCTCTCACAGCTCTTAGCAAAATGGTAGCTCATAAACACAAGCTCTGCTGTATAGACTTTGCATTTCATCCCAAAGTATTTCCTTTTTTATAGCTGTGGTCTTTCCATCTTAGTGCTGTGAGCTTGGGTCACAAATCTCTCTGCTATTCCAGTGTGTGACATCTTCGCTCGTTTGCCGCTGCTCATTAACAAACAATACTGCTGTGAAATTGGTTTAATGACAAAGTAATAAAATTGCTATTCTGCTCACAGATTGCCTGAGGCACTCTGAGCTCCTACAAGGCTTACTGTGGGTGCCAAGATACATTAAGCTGCTTATTCGTAAAAACTGCATCATCCGTTTTTTCACAGGTTTTTTCCCTTTCCTATCCAGCCCTGCTTCTTTTTATCTTCAAATAAAAAGATATATTTGCTTATGTTCTTCCAGGCTGTCAAATTTTTACTTGCATGCATATTTCTGGAAAATGAAAGTATATTTCATTTCTTTTTTTTTTTTTCCTTGAAAGGTCACTCTGTCCCCACTACAATGTTGTCCCTGGACTGAACACTCAAGGCATACAACATTAAAGCAGACTTATTTTCGCACATTACGTAAGTGGGAGCCAGGGTCGTTTGAACCTATTTTGGGAGAGCAAGGGAATGAAACTATTTATGGAATGACTTTACCTTTTTCAAAAGCAAGGTTTAGAGAATCCTCACAATGTCTCTCCGTGTATTAAGACCGAAAATTTTACATGACAGCAACCCACACAACTCTGGTAGTGACTACCCACATTAATATTTTATGAATAATAAAGCATGTCTGCATTAAAGCAAAAATCTTCGGCAGGCACCTGTTTTCCATAATGAATTACATGTTCTGGGAAAGTAGCCTTTTTTCCATTTGTCTAATGCCCATCCAGACCTGAAGATTTACTGCTGCAAGACAATGGGGAAATAACCCAATTGCGGTTTGACAGGTGGGCAGGTCTTGATAATTATGGCCAGACATCTTAACACTGTGCAACTGATGTAAATAAACATCCAAAGCGCAGATCAATATTGCTTTCCTACTTTTGCATTTTGAACAACACATGCTAGCAATTTGCATCCTTTCTCTCTTTCTGGCTGATTGGAAAGGCTGCATTAATTTAAACACATTGCATTCATATACACACTCCACACATTGCCTTTAAAAGTATTCAATACATCCCATCAGCCAGGACTGTACTTTATTATCACATTACAGTCACCTGCTGGTATATTTCTATTAATTACATAAACTGATATCTGAAGAGCTCCAAAAAGGCATCTGAATTGGCCATTGGAATACCTGAAATACCTGCAATACCTGGATGAGAAAGAAAAGGAAATACTAAGCAAGCTGGCAAAGCATGAGCTGTCAAAAATTTGGGCATCTTTTCGTCCTATCCGCTGTATGTGCCTGACATGCTTTACAAATTCGTGAACCATAGGTGCTTACTCTTCTCCGTGTATCTGACCTCATAAATCCCAGGAACTGAAGATTTTATTACAGGAGCCCGAAGATTTGCAAAGCCTACCAGTGCTGGGGAGAGCTCCCCTTCCGGATGACAGGACCTGATGAGGTACGGGAGGCCAGATACAAAAGAGCATCTAAACCAGAGGCACAAAAATAAGTGGCACGAGGGAACAAAGTGAACTGTTTCAGCAGAGGTGATCAGAGGGTGACAGGTGGGGGAGCTGGAAAAGAGGAAAAAATGGAAATGAAGGAGAAGAAGAAAGGGAAGGGCAGAGGAAAACCAGGCGAGAACACCTGCACACAAACTGGGCTTAGCACAAAACAACACTAATGTATTGCTTATCTTAATCTTCAGACCTCACTGTTATGGTTAATTTTTTTTGCAGTGATGGAGACTGAACCCAGGGCCTCATGTATGATAAGCAAGTTCTCTACCTTGGAGCTATACCCC
Source organism: Dinomys branickii (assembly GCA_004027595.1). Taxonomy (NCBI): domain Eukaryota; kingdom Metazoa; phylum Chordata; class Mammalia; order Rodentia; family Dinomyidae; genus Dinomys; species Dinomys branickii. Next base: position 247,742 of record PVLD010000288.1, on the reverse strand, counting down.
TAGTTCCAGACCTTATTAATCTTGAAGAGGAAATGTTATCTACCTTTTTGGGAGCCCAGACGAAGTTCATCTGATGTGTTGCTTCACTCCTATATCATAATGTTAATAGCATCTTTTGGTTTGTTAAAAAATCGTTAAGAAATACAGCAGTGAGAGCACGGGAAGGCTATGTCCCAGGTATTCTAGCGCAAGGAATAATGGATTCCAGTGCAAGTGCCCAGGATCATGCTCAGGGATGTCATGTAACTTAAATACCTCAAAATACTACCTGTTCCCATCTTCGCAGATGTTAGGATGCCAGTAATAGGTCATTTTCTTTCTACTTAGAAGCCTGCAATACATTGTAACACTTGTTTGGACCTCAGTGGTACATCTTACAAAACTGAGGTGTTTAATTTAATTGTTTGGTTAATCGCATAAATGAACAAAGGCTGAGAAGATGAAAAAAAATACTGCTGGAAAAAATATGTACAGCTGGCCAGTATGTCTGGGTTTTGTGATTATTGTACCCTGACACAACCCTCATTCAGGAGCCATGAGGTACCTGATGCACTGCAGACAGTTTCTTGTCTTTTGAATGCCTCTATAAAGATACTCCATCTTCAAAAGCATTACAAATTTCCTTAAAAATAAAAAATCACACATCACTGTGGGATTCTGAGAAACTGCAGAAAAGGAATAGAAACTTCAGGAAATGTACTCTTGTGATACTTGTTAAATAATATTTCTTAAACTCTCATCACATGCAGAAAAACATACAAGGTTTTTTCCAGAAAGAAAGAGTAGAAAAATATGAGGAACAAGTTAAAACAACAGGGGTACTTTCTGGAGCTCCAACCAAATGTTGTTCTCACAATAATATTCTGAATCAAGGACATTATGTTGGTTTGCCAGATGACAAAGCAGAGGTTCAGGTTCAGGTTCAAAAAGCTGATCAGTAGTAAGATGACATGCAAACTCAGACCCTTTTTGCTCCTAAATCATTTCTGCTACACCGTATTGCTCTTTTGTAAGAAGTGACTGAATAGTATAACAAGAATACATTCTATATGCACATGGAAAAGCTATGTGGAGCATACCCTCTTCTACCAGCATGGTGCAGGCTATGTACTCTCTCATACCTACCCACTTATAACAATGGACAGTTAAGAAGTTATGACCCTTATCTGGAAGACCCCTGTGCAGAACAATTAGATAGTATAACTCCTCAAGGTAATGCCAGGGATGTGATATACCCTCTATACCAAACCTTTTTCAAAAATGGATATTAAACAAGACATATTCCCTACCTTAGGAGACTCTTCTAAGGAACAGTTAGGTAACATTCATGAGTACTTAGACATTTTTAAATACAGTCATTGTTATAACTGAAAATACCCTCTTCATCTTCCCATTGTGGGCCAACTCCTCCATGCTACACGGCCTAGGAATATTCCAGTAACCCTGGCAAGCTCTTAGGAAATGAATGGCTTTGTTTAAAAGGAGGTAAATAAAAAATAGATGGAGAGAAAGGAAATAAAAAGAAATATAAGTCATGGTACATATTTGATTAATCATAGATTGTACTATAGACCTTATTAATGATAAAACCAAGGGGCTGGGGATGTAGCTCAGTGGAATAAGTGCTTGCCTAGCAAGCGCAGGGTCCTGAGTTCGATCCCCAGTCCCGCAAAAAACAAAAACAAAACAAACAAACAAACAAAAAATGATAAAACTAATTGTTTTATTTGTCCCTCATCATCAGTGGACTAGAAGCTCCAAGAGGGAAGGGGTTATAACTACTTGGTTTACAAATGTATCTCTAGGTAGCAACACTATGAGTATTGGTTACCTAGTGGACTACCCTGCCAACTATTCATACCAATGTAAGAAAACAGATAAAGGAACTTTCCGATTTAAAGACACTTGACTTATACACATCTCATTCTTTTTACCAGCAGAATTACCAATAGTGACTCAAAAGGGATAGGGGAGGAAGTAGAGCAACCAGCAAGAGATACAAGTGGGATTCCCTTCCAAAGAGCAGGAACTATGAGCTCTGGCTAGGCCAGTCTGCTCTGAGGAGGCAGGTAAGGAATATGAGCTTCCCGCTGCACGCAACTCTTCCCCTCTTTTTTTTTTTTTATTCTTTTCTTCCCTAACTGTACAGAGGAAAGACATTTTTCCAATAATTTGGGATACAATTCAAAAAAGAGTATGATGCAGGCTTTGGTGGATGTGTTTGGGCCTCTTAAAGCCCTTGAAGCTCAAGGAAATTATATGCTAAATTTTAAACAAATTGATGTAGTAATTTTGTGCCTTTGTCATTTCCATTTCAGAGGGTCTGATTCATCTTACTCCCAAACAGACTGTACATAGCCTATTTCCTGGCATTCTGATAGGTATTTGGGCAACGGCAGGTGCTCAATAAACATTTGTGGACAGACCGAATAGGCGGTTTTGGAAGAAGCAGGAAATCTAATTTCCCAATCACATTTTACATTAGCTAATATAAGGTCAGTTTAGATTTACTGAACATGGACGAACTAATGACAGAGGTGACAACTCAGCAGAATACTAGCTGGCAGGAAAAAGCCAACTGAGGATTACAATTTATCTACAGACAATAAGGTACAGAGATAAGTAGAGTTAATTGTACAAGGAATTGCTATATAAAACATGTTGTCCAGAAATAAAAAGGAACTAGCAAAGTACCAAAGAATTCCCATGAAAAGTAGGGGATGCTCCTGAGGCCGGTAAGGATCACAAAGTAATGAGGACAGGCACAGCCAAAGGCTCTGCTATTAAGTACATTAGCCTGCGAGTTATGCTGGTAATTTTGCAAGTGTATATGTTTAAAGACCCTCATTTTGGGTGCGGGGGTGTGGGTCAGTAGTAGAATACTTGCCCAGGATGCATAAGGCCCTGGTATGATTTTTAGCCCTAGAAAAACTAATGCCAAAAGAAAGAAAGATAATACTCTTATGTATTATCTCTTATTTCCCATTCTCATGTCCTTTTATTTTGTTTGGAGGTTATATTTGCATATTTAAAAGTAGCTCATCAAAATAAATTTCAACTTATTCCTCATAGTCATAAGAAGATATTATGAAAGATTTGCCAAAATATTAAGGTTGTTAAGAGAGAAGATACAAAAGGAGTGATAGATTAGGTTACCGACTTCACATGGTTTCACCTGTGTTCAGCACACGTGCATATGTATACCTTCCTTTAAGTGCAAACATGGGCATATTTATCTCTCATACTGTATATCATATGAACTATGTAAGTGAAATGAGATCCTTGTTTGATATTACTTATATTATGCAGTTTCCACCATTCTTAAATAAATGGTGTGGTTCAAAAAAGTTGCCCGAGTTTGCCTGGCAATGCTGGGCATCAAAGTTGCAGTGGGTAAATGGTTTCCTTCACACTCTCCAGTCTGCAAATTTTTTTCTGTATTGGCTCAGCCTACTCTTAATGACTATGTTTAAAAACATTTCTAGGAATTTTCCTTTCACTAGTTTTGATAGATTTCCCGACTTCATTCCAATAAAGGGAATATAACTCATCTTAGTTAAAGTAATTGTCGTGAAGGACAGTCAAATGATTAAAATTTGTCATCAGCCAAGAGAAGAGAGAAGGAAAAAAGGCTTATAGCAGCAAATGCAATACATCAGAGGGAAGGTAAACAAATGTTAACCCTTGAAAATAAATGCTGTTTTCTACAGAATAGCCCAACTTTGCTGGGTGTTCTGTCTCTGAGACTGGAGCTTACTTCAAGAAAAGAGAGCAAAGGATTTTTGTTCTTTAAAAAAAGCATTTTTCACTAAACATTCAAATACGAGCACAGCTTTTGGGCTGTATATAAAGATATGAAGTAGAATGACGAAGTTTGTTTAGAATAATACCAGCCTGACCTTTATAAGATAAATACAACTGAAAAAAATGTTGATACTTGCTCCCCAGAAGACCAAAAAGACTTCTATCTTGTGAAGCCTTTTGACATTCAGTTACACACTTGCAATGACAACGACAAGGAAGAAAGTGCCCCAGAAACCAGAGAAATGCATCTGAGGTTGGGCCTATGCATCACAGGACAGAATCAATCTTCCTAATTAACGGCAAATTAGCAATCCCAAAATGAGTGGGCTCAACCTGTCTGCTCTGGCCAAGAATCATGGTAAGTAGAGAGCTTCCTCTAAGTGCCTCTAAATTACATTTACACCCATACAAAGTAACATTCTTTTAATCTAATACTACATTAGTGTCACTATTCTTAAAGTTATTACACTGTTTAAAATTTCTATAGATAGGTGGACAGATAAACAAATTAATAGACAGATATACCGATAATCAGACATTTCGCAAAGCAGTGTGCTAAGGTGTTCACAAATCACTGTGGGACAGGGTACAAGGTCCTTATTAGCATAAAGCTCACCAAAGAAGGAAAGTGTATGTGAATGGTGATAATCATTTAGGTCTAATGGCTATTTAGACATATACTATATATTTTTTAACATACAGACATAAACAACAGGAAGAAAGTTGCCATTCTGAAGAGAATAATTACAACCAAAGCTGACTTAACGGCTGATGGCTGGAATAGCATTTTGCTATAGCTCATGCACCGCAGGGTGGTGCCGTTTAGGTGTATGAACAAATCCACAGTGGTAATGTGAGGGGCACTGCTGAGAGCTGCTGGGTGGCAGGACCCTGAGGGTGCCAGACACGGTGTTGTCTGTGTGCTCTGTGCCCCTGTGCGGTGCGGTGTGCAGAGTGCCCGGGCCTATCTGGGGTCCTGACTATCACATTCAGAATGAGCCAAAAGGTATGGCTCATCACTGTTATGAATTTGAAATCTAATAAAATGAGAACCATCTGTTGCCATTTAAAAAAAACTCAATTAATTTAAAATTCAACCACCAACAAAAGGAGGAATAGTGATTTTGGTCTTTTTTTAAGGTTAGTTAACATATTTCCACCAAACTCATTAGAGGAGGAGGGGGTTTCGCTGGTGGTGCTACTGCTGTTGTTTGCTTCTTTTCATTTGTTCTTGGGTGTGGTCATCAGAGGCCCATGCAGGGCACAAAGATTTCCCGTGTGTGTGTGTGTGTGTGTGTGTGTGTGTGTGTGTACACATTTCTCTAGAGTTCGTCACTTTTGCTACATTCTCAGAGAAGCCTATGACCCAGCACAGAGAGATTCAAAACTAGTATATGAAGCCTGTTGCTGAGTGAGGAAAAGCCTTGGGTATGTCCTGAAAGTGGCTTATGGACCAAAAGTGAAGAAAACACCATTCATTTGTATCTCTATTACTAGGGAGACATTTCTTCAAATTTGGAAAACCTGGTGTTTTCCAAGATCAGACCTTAGCTGGGTGTGGTGGTGCACACCTATAATCCTAGCACTCGGGAGGCTGAGGCAGGAGGATGGTTGTAAGTTCAAAGCTAGCCTGGGCTACATAGTGAGTTCAAAGCCAGCCTGAACTACATATGGAGACTCTGTTTCAAAAATCCAAAAATAAATTAAATAAAATCAGACCTTACCAAGAAAAAAGGCAATAAAAGAATAAGAACTCTGAGCTCTCTCACACAGAGAACATTTCATTTTGACAGGAAACATAAGCCGTCTTAACCTCCTTTCTCCGCCACTGCTTCTATGCGCCATCCAGGGGCAGGCTCGAGGATGGGGATCTGAGAAAGTCAGGACAGTTCACCCTGTTCTAGACTGAGTTTTAAAGCTCTGCCTGGCTGTAAAGTTAGGTGGGTAGCTGGAGCTCAGTCTCAAACAGACAGGGACACTACCCCAGTGCTAAAGGGGTGCAGTCTTCTGTGGGGTTTGTGGTCTAGAAAATGACACTAGAAGATGGTCAAGGCGAGCACCGTCAAGGTCAAAGCCCAGGAGGAAGGGAGGAAGAGAAGAAGGCAGAGAGGGGGAGAGGGAGAGAGATCACCAAAGGCCAGCTGCATCTACATTACAGAATTCATTATCTCCTCTGTCTCACCATCTTGCTATTTTTACAAGACCTATGAAGAACTAGTTTTGAAGCTGGTGTCTCAGAAACGGATTAATCCTTTTAACTGAGTGTTAACTGTAATGCCTAGTATTCTCATTTGTTCACTGTCTGTGTGTGTGTTTGTGTGTGTGTAGTGGGAAATGAGAGTGGCTGGAGGTAAAGAAGAATGAAGGAATCTGGAGACCATAATCTTCAATTTACTAAGAAAATATGGCAAGGAAATCTGTGACCTATGAAGATGACGTCACATCTTGGCATGGGACTGAGTGTCCTGATGCCCTGTTTGACTCTATTGTTACGATTTTCCAGACGCTACTTGGAAAACATCATCCAAATTATTCCTCAGTTTATTCCAGTGTACAAAAGAGCTAAAAGCGGCTGACTCACAAGGATCTGAGGAAGCTAATTATTGTTGGTTAGGTACTCTCAGAATTGGTGCCACATAAGTGGTGACTGCTATTAAATGGTTGTTACCATCACCTCTGCCTAAAGTCAGCCTTAATTCTAACATTTCCATTATTTTCTCAAACTTCCTCTTTTCAACATTAATAAAATATTTGGCAGCTATATGTAACATATAAATGCATTAGGGCATAAAGCTAACATTTTTTTAAAATTTTAACAATGTGCATACTATTGGTAACGAATATTGCAAGAAATACAATGCGTAAGTAGATTTTACACCACATTAGAGTTGTCCAATTTCTCATGTTTAAAATTTTTCTGCATGACTAGAGCCAGGAAGAAATACACGCCAGCATAATTATATGAACAGTTGAAATTTAAACATATTGAAAAGGAGAAGAGAACATGTCCACCCATTTGTTTTTTTCTCTCTCCCTCCATAACAATTCCAAAGATGAGTAATTTCTTTTCATAGAGTCAGACTGAAGGCACGAAGCTTTAACATTCAAAGGAGGGAGGTAGGGGTTGGTGAAAGAAGCTTTTCAAAGTACTGTGCAAATCAATACACAAAAAATCTCAAGATGATAGTTTAATTAAAATGTGCACTAGGCAGTTCATCAGCCTCTTGCCTTGGTGTACTAGTCTCTAGAATTCGCCTTCTGCTTTCTGATCCCTGATGGTTTTAACTGGAAGGCATTTAAAACACCTTTCAACCAGCACCTTTCCACTTAGCTTACATTCCTTGTTTTTCTTTATAAACAAGAAATTGTACTGGCTTTGTGGTGTTTGTTATGCTTCACGCTTTTTCATCTCCTGTACGAGCTTTGCTTAGCATGAAATGCTGTCATGCGGTGAAATTTACCTGAGAGCTAAAGAGAGAAAAAAAATCTTCTAAGTGTATTTGGTTTCAAGTTCATAGCCAGCTAAATCACTGGCAATTTTATGCTACTGGTTATTTCAATTTAAATGTTTGTAAAAGTACATATAAAAATAAAATAACCACTCCCACAGTCATCACAATGAAAAATCAGCCTGGATTAGACTCTACTGTAAGTTGCCTCACACTGGCGTGGGGGAACGTCAATATTATTCAGCTCCTATTATACAGGTTCTAGGGATACCTTGGAAGGGACATAAAGCTGCTGAACTCTCGGCTCCTTAATCGTTTGACTCCCATTGTAATTGCTTTGTTCATTGGCTGCCCTGGCTCTTCATAATTGGTTACAGTCGAAGGTCACACGTTCAATACGGTAGTGGTTCCCACTTTTAACTGGCTGTTAAGCTGTTAATGGTAGCTTTGTTTCCGTTAGTATCATCTTTTTCAGGTCACAAATATCTTCTTTTCATTAAATAATTTAGGTAAGTGCCCTATGTTTTTAATCAGCCCCCTGCTGCATACAATAGATTTTAATTCAGCCCAAATCCAACTCCGAACCCAAAGTGAAGTTTTCAAAATTCTTAAAGTTCCTTAAACGTCTCATATTTTCTTCAAAAAATTACACATATCCATTTGAGTGGATTATTAATATTTCATTTACTAAAATTTATTTAAAACATGATATAAGCATCGCTACTCTTAGTGTCTTACTAATTAATTTTTCATAACATTCATGAGGACAGTAACATAATCAAGAGGAGAGTTTTAATTTTTCTAAAAACCAGGTCACAACAGCACTCTGAAATAACATGGTCAGGAAAGGATACTAACTGCATGGCCAAGATATAGATAGATAGATAGATAGATAGATACAGATATAGAGATATAGATATATTCTTTTGAGATAATTTAATAATTTAAATGAAATTATTTGTGAAGTAGACTCTGGTTTAATAGGAATAGTTCTGGATTCAGGAAATCCCTTCCCCTCTCTGGGCCTCAATAATTTCTGGAAAATGAGCGTTTCAGTTCAGCTTACTGCTAAGCTGGGGCGCTGTACTTGCTGGTGGACTCCTTCAATGTTGAATTCAGTGTGTGAATGAAGAATTCAGCGGTTAAGAGGTGGGGTCCAGTCAGAAGAGATGAGTGGGGGGCAGGACCTGGAAGGGTGTGTCTCCCTCCCGGCTTGTCCCTTCTCGCTTTGTTTCCTGGTCACCATGAGCAATTTCCTTCCCCATGCAGTTTCTGTCTTGGAGCCAGGGGACCATGGACTGAAGATATGAACCCAAATAAGCCTCTCATCCTTCAAGTTGTGGGTGTCAGACATTGTGTCTCAATGGTGAGCAAAATGACTACGACGCTTACCTATAGGGCATTTCTCAGATAAAATTGATTTCTGTTAAATTACTCAGTATTTAGCTCAAGAGCTTTGCTTTATTAGCAACTGTTCAGCAATGAGTGGAATATTATTTTACATTTTAAATTTCACATTACCTCCAAATAAAGTTCTACCAGTTTTTACTACTCAGAAAAGACTCCTGAGATATATCATTCTGCATAGACACCAAATCTGCATTTATTCAACAAGTACGAGGTGAGAGCCTACTATGTAGCAGACATTAGGGAGAGAAAAATGGATCATAGCTTCTGCCCTCCAAGGAATGGAAGGTAAATCTTTTGATAGAGCAAGCTTTTCTCCTGCTAGGTTTGCAACTGAAGGATAACAAGAGTGTACCCATTTCTGAGCATGGTCTGACCAAAAAGTAAGGGCCGCTGAGTCTCCACGGTTATGCGTTCCTAGGAACCGTGGGAGAGATGTACTATTAAACTTGGCTCTGTGGTAATTTTGATTATAGTTATTGTTCGATATTATATTTAATACTCCCTTTTAAATAAAGATTTTTTTTGTCTGAGACAGGGTCTCGCTGTGCATTTCAGGCTGGCCTTGAGCTCACTTTGTAGCCCAGGCTGGTCTTGAACTTGCAGCGATCCTCCTGCCTCCAAATAAAGATTTAGGAGTCATAAAATAACAGTCTCATAAAATGGTTCAGCCTGTTACAGTATTCCTGTTATGAATGCCCAGATTTCTGAAAAGAATTATAAAATTTCCCATGTATTACTACAAATATGGTCAAGGCAGAATGCGGATCAAGGATGAATCAGTCACTGCATTTATAGGGAAAAAGTAATTATTTCAGAATCAGTTCAAATGCAGTGAAAGGAGGATTTGGGATCCTAGGGCTCATCTGTGCTATTAGTGTCCAATAAAATGTGACTAGAACTAGGCTTATTTTACAGAGAATTCTGGATTGAGATGAACTTTGGAAATAGCAACATGGCAATACAACCTGTGAACAAACAACCTATAAAAGAGAACCTTGGGAAATCAGTCCTTCTGTGCGCAGCTGACTTTGGAGACCAGAGAACATTCCAGCAAGAGGCAACCTTGAGGGTGCAGGAGGCAGGGAGAGACCTGATTAATTTGAACTCTAAGGTTATGTGTGGTGTTGTAGCACATCACAAATGTACCACTGATTTAAATGGCACAGGTAGAACTACCTGTGGCTCCCTAGCTTTATTCCTCTTGCTGTATACTTACAAATGGACAAAACAGACAACAGTTCCCAAAATGTCCATCTCCAAAGTCAGTTTGAACAGCCTGGACAAACGAAGGTGACTGTCGAGGGAAATCACCGCGTGTGGTCACTTCAACCGACTCTAAGTTCTGTGGTTTTTTGTGAAATTCTCCACGTAACTCCCACCAGGTGTGTGCTCTTTTGGCTTTCTGGGAAGGGGTGTTTCCCTGGGAGAATGGGATTTTAAAGAGCTTATCAAAGCCATCAAAATAAGGTGCTGGGCACAGCCTCCACATAAAAGTTCAATAAGATATATTTTTCATAGACAGTATTTCATTTTTCTGTAGTGCTCTCTTTTAAAAATTTATAAGTTGCTATGCAAGTGAGAAGCCCAACGTGTATGAGTGATCTCCGTGGAAGGTTACACGGAGGTGTGCTCACCCATGGCCAAAGGTCCATGCTCTCCGCAGGCAGCTCAACAATGTACTATTAGGGAGACTTTGTTTTCCTTTCGGTCAGGGAGCAGAATGCCAAGGAATTTGTACAGAGTAAAAAACCCCTATGATGTAATCCCAAACACAAGATTTTTAACCCTCACAACTACGGAAAATTGGCAACGTCTATTTAAGTAAAAACTTTCATGGTATATGAATCTTACCCTTTTATGATCTAGTCTGTTCTTGAAGGAAGACAGGTTTCTTTTCACTGTTCCATTTTTATGAAAAAATGCTGTCTTTACATCAATGCAAAACTATTTTTCCACCATACGCTACTTGGTCTTTCCAACTGGATGCTGTAAACTGCGTATTGAGACCTTGTCCTTTCTAATTTCCAGCCTCGGGAAGCTCCTATGTGATTAGGCTCCAATGCAGCGTCAGGGCCCTTCTAGACAGCCGGGATCCTCCTAGACCTCAGGGCTCTCCCAGTGTCCTCTGACCCTAAGGTCTCCTTTCTTTCCAAACGAGTTCATCTGCACCCAGGGTTTGAAGAACATCTGTACCTTCAGACCCACCTGCCCGTATGCTGCACAGTCCCATAGGGCTTCCTGTTATTCTGACCTCTCCTCCTGCAGGGCTCATCGCTATTTTATGCTATCTGTTGTGAAAACAAAATTATCTTCCAGAGAAACCTGTAGGCCCCACCAAAAACAATGGCCTTGTGGAAAGAATCCCCAACCCCTTGTTCCCCAAGGCATGGAGCTCAGAGCTGAAGCTCCTTTTTCTGTTCTTACCCTGTGCTGAATTAGTCACCAAATCCTGCTACGGTTTTAACAATAGAGATAAAGATTGGTTCCTTTCTCCTCATTTTAATAGCTAAGTCTCTGATTCAGGTTTTGTTTAAGTCGACCACGACTGGTCTCTTCATGTCCTCTTCTCATCAATTCGGGATACAATGGTTAAAATCATTTTTCATCTCCCTTGCTTTGACTAGAATTCTTTTCAATTCACAAGCTTAGAATCATAAAATAATAGAATGTTAAGGATAGAAAGGACCTTAAAACTCTCCCATTCTCCATTCTTTAACAGACGAGGAAATAGATAACGGAGGAAGTCTAAATTGCTCAAGATCACATAAACTGTCTGAGCTGGAATGAGACTCAAACTGGGACCCAGAGCCACAGTCTATTCCCTTTAACGAAGCACCTTCTGGCGCCCTTGTCTGCACGCATATCCTTCCCCCTGCTGCCCTACTGTGCCCCTACGGGCTGGGGTGTCTGTCTCTCATTGCACATCACAGACTTCTTCCCTAGACAGGGAAGGCTGGTTTCCTCCCAGACTCCTTTACTCAATTTCCCTTCTTTCATAAGCTCTCATACTGCTATCTGACTACTAGAAACAGTTCCTTCCTCTGATTCAAAATAACTCCAAATCTAATCTCCTGCAAGAAACTGCCTGCTGAGTTACTCTCTTCCTTCAATGTACATTTTGAGTATCTTTTCTTCCCCAGACTTTTTCTAGCATATTTCAATTCAACAAAATGTTACGAGTACTTATGAGGAGCCAAACATTCTACTTCTGAATAATCTCTTTATGAAGCAGAAAAAAACCCCAGAAATTATTTCAGACCATCAACTAGTTTGCAAACAGACAACGATCAACTCATAACACACAATATACTTTTGGTCTGTGAGGAAGTCTACTGGATCATGCTGTCTTTGGACCTGTTTTGCTCCATTTGTAAGTGCTGCTCTTGTTTTACGGAAAGGTTTCTAGGAAGGCCTAGCACTGGAGCTACTTGTCCGTTTGCTCTTTGTTAGCAATCTCTGGTCTTCCTGGGAAAGTCGTATCATCTCCATTCCATGCTAGTTTTCTCCAGAAGTTCTACTTGTTTGTCCTCCGAGCAGAACAATTAGCTATAAAATGCTGTCATCAGGGCTATTCACAGTTGCTAAATAAAATTATATTCATACAAGTACTACTTAATATTAGTGAACTATTGCCTAGGGATGGAAATATTTTTATTGTATAAAGACGTTTGTTGTAATAGAATTTGACTTATACATAACGTCTAAGATTCTGAATTTACTTCATAATCAACCTGATGTTAAGCTGGCAAGCATTATTTACTTAGGGCATGGATAGGCAAGCTTTCCTTCTGAGACCAAATTATTGGCAATTCTTTAATTAATATTGTAGAAGATGAATTGAGACAGCAGGATATTGGTTCCTGCTGATAATCTAAAAATATGACAGCCTTACATCATATCTAATGCTCAAATCCCTAGGGACACAGTATTCTGAAAATGGTCCCCTAAGTGAGAGCTACAGAGTACGCACTTGTCCCTGCGGTGGACTCGAAGTACGGATCTGACTTACCTGCCGAGTTTTGGAACTGGGGCATTGTTTAGTCTGTGGGTTATGGCCCCATTTCCCAAAAAATCTATCTGAGCCTGATGTAACCTAGCAAATCTTTCAAATGAAACAGTCTTGTGGGAAGTGAGTTGTCATTTTCTGACTTATTATTTAGGGCTCAGCTTGGGTTTCATTCTTTCTTGTCTTAAACCCCCTGTTCTTGCTCCATATGCACCATTTTCTAATTAAGGAAAACGAAATGTGTAATGTGTAGAAGGGAGACACGACCTCCCTTGTGAGCTGTCTTGCTTCTCCTTGCACACCCCTAAGAAAGAGAATCCAGGGGTGGTTGTTTTTTAATTGGTATCACTTTATCTTTAGTGCAAAACACATGGCAATAATTTAGTGAACTCCAGTGTTTCTCCTGTAGCAAACTGATAGCATAATTTTATTATGAGTGGGACAATGACTTCTGGGAGCAAGAGAGATTCTCTCAGAACTACACATAACTTGGTTGACTAAATGTAATACTTGGAGAAGGTAATGAAAATAGGGTTGAGGCTCAGCCAGGACTAGAAGATTTCAGCTTCTTGTTCACTGTCAAAAGGCTACTCAATAAATCATACCTGAAGCTTATTTAATGTCAGAAGCCGGTAAGCTGACAAAGTACATTGGGGTTCTTCCCTCAGAAAAGGCACACGGAGTCATGTGACATCTGGCCCCTGGACCCAACAGGGCCATATGATCTATCTATGGATTTTAATAAGTAACTTATTATGTTCACTTCGGTGCTAGTTATTTTACATATCACTTGTTTCCTGTTTACTGACATTGCTTCAGCAACTTCATTATGAAAAAATTATGAAGAAAGGCAATCCCTCTGACTTTAACTATCCGGTTACACGGACAGCTTCTCTTTTTCTCTCTCACATTCTTCTATATAATCCTTTGATCAAATATAAATGCCAAAGCACAGGACCCATGGGAACGTCACAGGGACAACAGGAGACCTTCATATTTCTGAGTCATACTGAGTCACACAGGTCCAAGGCCATCAGGATTTAGTAACTCATGGCTCAGGCAGTATTTAGAATTCACCCTATCTAACGTGTCTTCTGGTGACATGGGAAATGAACCAGCTATGGCCAATTTCCACTGTGCTACTTTCTATAAACAGTCACGAAGAGGAAATGTGCCCTCGGCACTGAAGAATACCTGTGCATCCTTCCGACTGCACTGACAGACAGAATGATAAGACTCAGATAGACATCTTTTGTTTTCTTTTTGTAGTACTGGAGAAAACCAGGGCCTTTGCACTGGACTACATTCCCAGACTTGTTATTTTTTTAATTTTGAGGCAGATTCTTACTGAGTTAAGTTGCCCAGGGCTCAAACTTGCCCTCATCTTGCCTCAGCCTCCCAGAGTTCTGGGATTACAGTCTTTCACCATCACACCCTACTCAGATTCACAATTTTTTAAAAATTAATTTTATTGGTAGCTTTTGATGTACATAATGATCACATTCATCATAGGGAATTTGTGCCTGTGCATAGAAAGAATCAAGATATATTTTTTTGAAAGAAGGATCAAGATCCACAATTTAAAAGACCCACTCACCTCTGTGCATTTCACTGCATATACTTCAAGAGGTTTAATCCACAGACTGGAGCCAGAATTCCCTCTTCTGAAGAGGTAGTTTTCTGAATTTTAGAAAACACTGTGTAGAGATTTTTTTAAAGGGTGATATATTGCATAATCTTAAAGGGAAATTACACCCAAAAGCTAAGTTCAAAGTAGATGAGAGCTTGAAACTGCCAAATGTCAGTATCTGATAGGATAAAGCCTGCAAATATCCATGATCAGCGCCGTGAGTGAGATGTACCTATCAATACTGGCAGAAGGAACCTTCCACAGGTATTCTCATGATGCATCCTTCGTTACAGAAGACACATTCCTTCCTGAAGAACTGAGTCCAAACCATTAAGTCAAGACCCTTTAGAAAGATTTCTCACCTATAGGCTTTAAGATAGGTTTGAATCCAGATCTCTGGGGATTAACTCACTGTCCTATCCTCTCTTTGGGTCATTAAGGCTACAGTCTGCTGCTTATCTAAAGGCTTTAAGGAAATTTGGAATCCAAGAGGTCCATCCTGAAACAGCCTGAAACCTCAAGCTGCAGAGACTTATCTAAAAGATAAGCAGTATCTAGAGACACAGGGGAAATCTCCTGTCTGTCAGTGTTTACCTTGCCAGGGAGAAAGAAAAAGAACCTTGCATGTGTTTCAGTCTGAGTGCAGAATTAACGATTCTGGAGGAGGAGCGAGAATTAGCTGAAAATCTCTATGAAATTATCAGCTGGCAATGACGATTCTAATTCGCTCCCCAACACAAAACTAAACCGGAAACAAGATTTTCTATTATGATTATGATAAAAACAATGAAGCAGGAAAAAGTCTTGAAGAAAGCACTGTTTCAAAACAATACTCAAGGCTCTCAATTTTTCTACCTAAGTTTCTAAGAGTTTTGTAGATTAAAAAAATGATTTCCCTTGTTTAGACAATAGAGGAATGTCATAAATTGGGGAGAATTCCCAGAGCAAACGCTTCCCCAATGCTCTCTCTCTCATACTTGAAAACTCCAGCACAATGAAAACAGCAGCAGCAACATCAAAACAAGTCCTTAAGATCAGGAGGTTAATAGGACTTACATTTACTCATTAACGAGCACATTCTCAATTAAGTAATTTTTAGAAGGCTGCTCTCCAGTGAGTAAATGCATGAATGAATGACTGAATGAGGACCTGCTATAAAGACTATTCATAAAGTACTTACTTCTCTGAGAGTGATTTTTTGGACAGAATTTTAAAAGCACTCAATGGTGCAGGTAATGGAAGAGAAGAGGGAGCAATTTTATTGAAGAAAAAAAAAAGAACCACTGGGGTAGAAAGGACTCAAAATTTAGAACCAAGCTGCAGCCATCAAAACTCTTATTTTTAAGAGTAAAACATTTAAAGAATATAAATAACATCATATTGATACATTCTAATTTTTTTAACCTTCCTTTTAATAGCTTCTAATTTAAGGGCTCTGCTTAAACACTGCTTTTACAAGCTCTTTTTCTATTTTCTGCATTCTAGAAATAAAGATTTCCTTTAAGAGAAAACAACTTTTACTTTATCCATCTGTGACTGGGACTAGGAATACTTACTGAACCTATTGCTGTAAGAAAATTTTGTAATATTTTCACTAAGTTATCTGTTATTTTTTCTCCTGAAAAACAAGTAAACAGCCATGTCAACACCATTCTACTTTGAAATCGTGCATCCCACTGAAATGTAGACTTTTATTTCAGTGTTACTTTGAGAAACCCACATAGATCATGCCAAGTGAGATGGATAAAGGACTTATTTGAGCAAACCTTGTCTCTCTTCCAAATACTGGTATAATGAAGTACAGAAGTAGGTGGAGCCTGTGCCTGACACAGGACTTGTCTGGAGTTTATTGTCCTCATCAGTGAAAGAGTGAGGGCTAACTCTAAACATCTTCAAATATCAAAAACTGTCAATATTTTGGGCCAAATCTCTTTCCATAGTTAAAGATTTCTGGGAAATGGTGACGTTCAGTATGGGAAATTTTATCTTCCCCAAAGTTCTCATTTAAGCATTTTCTTTTCTTTAACGGGGCACTTTCTGGAACTGTTTCAAAAACTTGTTGCATTCCTTTTTGTTGTTTTGTGTTTTCTCCGTAGCACTGTACTTTCCTCTAAACGAGGAACTTTTTTTCTCCTCTTATTGGCATTCCAACCCAGCAAAGAAATATGCATCCTGAGATAATGCTGCCAGCCTGCTATGAAAACCATATTTCATTCTTTCTTTGCAGAGCAGAAAGGGAGAAGCACAAAGGAGCTGGGATAATTGAATGTAAAGGATTGCAGCAAACCTCCCCCCGGCGCCCCCTCCTGGCATTCCCTTCCTTTATTTCCCCCTCTACTCCTTTTGTTTACCACTTTTAAAAGGCTCTTGCTGGGTCTTAGCTGCTCGCCCAAATTTGGACTGAATCTAAATTTCTGGAAATAGTCCTCCCATCACTACAGGATGGAAGGTGTCTAGAAATGCTGATCTGCCTGGGCAATGGCTAGGAGGCTCAGCTGCCTAGGTAGAAGAAATATCTTCACTGTTCAGATCAGTGTGGGAATTTCATGAGTCTGCTAGAGGGTGTGAAATGAGAAAATACGTAATACTCCCTCTTACTCCAAATCGGTATGCCGTGTGGCGAGGCCCTGGTCACCCCCACTTACACCTGCTGTAGACAGAGCAAAACGAAATCCACTTAAATTTGGGGGCAGTCTCTCTGGCTAAACATTAATCATGTATGTTTTCCCTTTTACTTCTTTTAATCCCCCTTCTCGCCTCCTTTTGGTTTTCTTCTCAGGAATAATTGTGAGTCTCCAAGAGATGCTAGCCTGGCCATAGAGACAGAGTGACTGGAACCTGTAGAGAGAGGGCGGGAGACTGGAAAGCCGAGTGCTAACAGCCCGGGTGTCTCACCTCATGAGTGACTGTCAGGAAGAAAACACTGGTTTAGCAAAAGACCACACAGGGCTGCTTGGAACTACACCCCTTGGCATCTCGGCCTCTTTCCTCGGCCTAGGAGGTTCCTGGCATGGGAAGCCATCTGAAAGGGCGGCATTTTAGCTCCAGCTCTCTGAATGAGAGTTCAAAAGCATGCTGTTCCGCACTCATTTCCTCAGCATCGGCAGTTTCAGCACATTAAATGCTGACAATGAGTCTAGCACCCGGCAAGTCTGACTTGAGATTCAAATGGATTTTTATTCAGAAACATAGATGTTACTTGGAAATAATCACCAAAGATGGCAGCTATGTGTTTAACAAATGGCCATGGTGGAAACTGCTGAGCAGAGAGAGGACATTTAGTCCAGCAGGCTTTTTCCCTCTAGCTTTCTCTCCACTCCACCTCCCTGGTTTATCACTCTATCCTTCAATCGTTCTTCTCTTGAGATCAAAGTGTCCAGCTGTCTCTGTACCTCATTTAGATTTCTTGCACCACTGGCCAATTATTCCATATGTTTCCCACAAAATTATTTTCCTCAATTCCCAGCTTACTCCCGGTGTCCTAATATCACAACATATTTCCCGGTTCTGCTCTCCTTGCGGTGGAATGACAACACGTGCACTTTGAAAATGGCTTTTCTGTGCTGTAAAGAAGCACAACCTCTCCTACCACTCACCTTGCCTCCTGCTAATTAGGCTTCAAATTGAGCTTAGAGACGCACTGACATAAGGCGGGCAAGTGACCCTCTGTCTGGAAACCCACCTAGAACACTGTTATTGCCCTTCATGTGGAAGCAGCAAAGCAAAGCATCTGTGCACCCAACTCTGCCAGGGCTGACGGATCCGGAGAGAAATGATTACCTTCCTCAGGCTCCTGCTCTGTCCCCGTCCATATTTTACTCAGGGCTGGGAAGTTGTAACAATGCTGCCTTTTATTCTCAGGGAGCGCTTCACCTGCATTGCATTTTCACACACAAATCTCTTCTTCTCTTACTCAACACGTAAGAAAACTAAGTCACCTGGGCAGATAACGAGCCCTCCACAAGGGAGAAGGAAGAAAGCTAGAAAGGGACTGATCGCTCCCCAAGGAAATCCTCTAATTCTGCACAGTCCTCCAGTCCTAAATGAACAAGCTCTTAGGTCGTCTAGAAAACTTGTGAACAGGGCCAACCTCAAGTAGCTAAGGCAAAACTGCCACTTTCCATAAAGAAGCTGTTCAAAGTGGGTGTTGGTTACTAAAAGCTGTTAGACCTGGAAAGGCACTTCGAAGGCCACTCTGAGAGAAGGTGGGGCCAGCAGGAGGCAGACACCGAACTTCAGTGTGGAGTTTGTTCAAGGGCATTGAGTCTCCCTTCAGCCCTGAAGCTCTTTGCAATTTAAGTTTTAGTCTTGTTTACTTGGGGGCTGTTGTACCTAGACATCCTCTCAAAGCCTCGCGTGGTCATAGGTGGGGCTTTCTGGAGGTGGCTAGATCTAGAGTATGCAACATGGCGTTAGCTGTGTGATTCCGGGAATAAGGGTGCCCCGTCTGGTCAGGTAAGCTGGGTGGAATAGAAGGGAAAGAAGGAAGCCTGCTGCTCCTGCTGCTTGATGCCGGACTGCTGTCGGCTTGTCTGCTGCTGCCTCCTGCCTCCTCTGTCATGTTCCTCTGCTATGCAGCCAGCTGATTATTGACTGAAACCTCCACAAACTGTGAGCTAAAATAAACCATTTCTCCTTTAATTTTGAACGCCAGGTATTTTGTCTCAGGAATAAGAAAAGCAACTAAGAAAAGGGTCTGGAAACAGCCTTCAAAAGAGAGAGAGAGAGAGACAGAGAGAGAGAGAGAGAGACAGAGACAGAGACAGAGAGACAGAGAGACAGAGACAGAGAGAGAGAGAGACAGAGAGAGGAAGAAGGAGAAGAGGAGGGGAGGGAAGGGGAGGGGAGGGAAAGAACAGAAGGAAAAGAGAAGAAATCTTTATTCCTAAAACCCATATTCTGCCAATGAGCAATGAGTCACCCTTGTGGCTTTTTGTTAGTACACAAATTGGTTATATTTACTTCTGTGGCATGCATTTTTAAATGTAAAAGATTTCTCCCCTTTAATGTAATTTGTCATTGGGAATTTCACAGTTGATCTTATAATTCTTACAAAGCACTGAGAAAAGTACATGAGCACACAGAAATGGCTCGCTGTTCCTACAGTAGTTTTAGTTTAGGGGATTTTAACTGTGAAAGTGGAGATTTTTCTATGTCTCAGTGAGCACTACTGCCAGGGATGTATGAATGTATTTCAACAAATTGCTCGTGCAAGAACTTCCTCATTAAAAAAAAAAAATTTTGTCTTTGTCAATGAAAAGTAAGCATGACTTCCTGAGAAAACACCAGAATTATTACTCTAAACTTCCCTTTAAAACATCTAACCTTCACAGTTTTGAAGTGACTCATCTCCTAGCCCTCCCTCATCTTACTCCACCCCTGGCATCAAAGAACTGCAAAAAAAAAAAAAAAAAAAATTATACGACCCAGGTGTGGTGTGATGGTGCATGCCTATATGTAATCCCAGAACTCCAGAGGCTGAGGCAGGAGGATTGCTGTGAGTTCAAGGCCAGCCTGGGTGACAAAGTGAGTTCAAGGCCAGCCTGAGCTGCAGAGCGAGACCCTGTCTCAGAAAGACAAAAATAAAATAAAGTAAAAACTATACAAGAAACTACAAAAATCTATCTTTGTTTAATATAGAAGTTAAACAGTAAATTGTCTGCACTAAAAAAAGTTCCCCTTTAAATATATCTATGTGCCCCCAACTTCATTCCAGTCTATAAGCTAATCCATGACATCTTTTTTGTAGTATTGTATGAAATCACATGTCTCTCATTTTTACATTTGATTGATTGATTCATTGATTATTTATTTTGAGACAGGGTCTGTTTGAAAATAGTCTCAAACTTGGTATGTAGCCCAGGCTGACCTCAAACTTAACCAAGAGCTGGCATTATAAG
This sequence comes from Dinomys branickii, assembly GCA_004027595.1. Classification (NCBI taxonomy): domain Eukaryota; kingdom Metazoa; phylum Chordata; class Mammalia; order Rodentia; family Dinomyidae; genus Dinomys; species Dinomys branickii. Next base: position 227,543 of record PVLD010000288.1, on the reverse strand, counting down.
TATGTGCCATCACGCTGCCTAATTATTTATTTTTAATTATTTTAACAATATTCACTACCTACTGTATGTGCCTTGCAAGCGGTATTTCTTAAAGGCTTACAGTTGTATGAGATATAAGTGATTATTATCTCCATTCTGCAGATGAGAAAACCAAAGCTAAAGGGGGTTAAATAATTTGCCTAATGTCAGATATTTATCAGTCAAATGGGGGAACCCTATTGTACCCCTGTGAAGTCTGATTCCTGAGCCTGATTGTTTGCTGACCATCTGTTTTGTCCGTTTTTTTGTCTTTTTGAGACAGGCTCTTGCTATGCAGTTCAGGCTGGCCTTGAGCTCACTTTGTAGCCCAGGCTGGCCTCGAACTCGCAGCGATCCTCCTGCCTCAGCCTCCCAAGTGCTGGGATTATAGGTGTGCGCCACCACATTGGGCTTGCTGACCATCTGATACCACCCCTAGACCTTCGATCAGTATTTATCCACATTACCCCAGGTTTGCTTGTCTGGTGTAAGGAGCTAATTTAGGCCGGGCATAGTCTCTTTCTTGCTACCCTTTTCCCGATACAAACACTTTGGTTCTTTTACAGCTGATTGACTCCATCAAATAATCAGCACAGAAAGCCCGTCTTTCCACTTGTATTAGCTTTGGCAGGGAAGAACACGCACTAAAGATCTGGCTACCGTCTTAGAAAGAAAGGTCTATACGGGTGTGGCAGTGCACAGCTGTAACACCAGCACTTTGGGAGGCTGAGGCAGTACTGGGGCACCTTAGCAGCTTACTGGGACCCTGTCTCAAAATAAAAATAAAACTCAGTGTGAAAACTCTGGGTTCAATTCCTAATACCAAAAAGGAAAAAAACGTCTTCACAAAGTGAGTGATGATATCTGTGGACTTCTGAGAGATAACTGAAGGGGAAAATGACTTCGTGTCATACACATCCCTGCTTTCCCCCAATCACATTTTGGCTCAGTTACATCACCATCTTTTGCTTGTTCCCTGCTGTAAATATATGGGCACAGCCCATGAGGACAGTTTCTAATATTGCCTGCTAAGCTATAACACCTCTTTAATTCTCTTTATTTCCCTAAACTTCCTTTCTGCTTATTTGTTTTAAAGTTCATAATTACTCACTGCTTTTAACAGGTCTGTTTTTATTGCTTATTGCTTTCTTCAAATGTGTGGATCCACGTTCCATTGCTTAGAACTGTAGATGTTATTGTACAGTGCTACTTAACTACCTTAGCCTTGCTTGGCCTTTCTATTTTAAGAGATAAGTTAGAAGCAGAACTGCAACAGCACGTCTCCATGCCTGTCTAATCTGTGGGCTCTCTATACTACTGTAATACTTGGCCACACATATTACAGCATGGAAGGCTGAACTGGCTTCAGCCAGAGAAGTGAGTATTAATTCTTAGGATAACTGATTGAGTGAGGTTTAAGGATTTAGATACACACTCTGATGGACTACACTGCTTAATTTTGTTTAATTTTGTTTAGTTTTATTTTTTGGCATTGCACATTGAGCCCAAGGAGTTCTGAGCTCTATCTCCAGCTCCTCTTCTATCATTTGCGGTAAGACCAGGCCTCTCTATATGGTTCAGAGGCTGCTCTCAAACCTCTGATCTTCCTGCCTCCCTGCTGCAGTCGCTGAGATTACAGATGTGCACTACCTGCCCGGCCCCTGTGCTGGGGAGTGGCAGCGCCCCCAGCCTGGAGAAACAGCCACAGTCCATGCTGATCACTGCTCATCGTGACTCTGCACTTAAGACCTGATTCTGAGTTCTTCTGAAATCATGCTGGGTAGATTTCTCTCCCATGGAGCTGACTTTGCCAAAGCACTGGACAGGTTCAAAATGTACTAAATTAAGGTGTGTTCTTTTTTAAATTTCCTTTTGAACTCCTCAGAAATTGGGCCCCCATATTAATTCTTGGTAATCTTTTCAAGGTATTTGCTCTGGTATGCTCATGAGCCACACCTTATTATCAAAGTTATGCCAGCCGTTAGCTATGAATTGAACCTGAAGGCAGGATTACAGAAGTTTTCAGAAAGAAGTGTGAAAATTAGGAAGACGGAATTATTTGGTAGAGACGGAGAGGTGTCAACGCTTATACCATATTACAGAAAGGATGCTGCATGACAGCCTGTCACATCCTAACCCTTGGCATTCTGCGCCAAATACAGCTCAAATAATACAGAAACAAGAAGCCTAAAATATCACACCAACTGAACTCCTTGCATATGCCTGGGGCTCAGTGGAATTCAGAGAGGAAAGGTGTTTTCCCAGGTTCCAGCCAGATGTCTGAGAAATGCTGGTCTTTAGATACAGTATGTCAAACACTAGAAATTCTTCACTCTTCCAGTGTAATGATTACATAAAAAAATACAAGGAATGGATGATATGCAACAGCATTTGCAAAAAGAAAATGATTAAGTGTCAGTAGCAAGTATCAATATAGAAACATTTCACTTCTCTCAACAATTCCCATCACAAACTCTCTCAGTATACCCCGAATTTGTAAAATCGTGCTTCTGAAGCAGTTTTAGTTGCAGTAGGGGTCACTGTGTTTGTAATACGTCATTTGGAAATCAGTGTGCTATCAAATAACGCACAGGGCAAATAGCCTCCTCCTGTTAAAATGCAATGCATTCATTTTATTGCCTCTAACCACTGAGCTTGTGCTAGGAACATGAATGAGAACGTATATGTTTACATGTATTCCATATATACACACTATGCAGCTCCCATCCGTGTATAACTGCACCCACACCCACCTCTGGAGATGATAATGTTTATTACAAGTTTTTGGTCTAAAGGGTATCGTTCAATGTACATAGTTCCAATCTCACAAGAAAATTAAAGTGAATTCAGGTCCGTATTGTCTACCCTTTCTTTCTGCCTTTCTTTTCAGGTTAGCAGTTTATTTCTGCATTAATCACCCTGACAGAAGCAAGGCAACTCAATTTTCTGCTTCTGTAGGTAGGCACATCACTTTCTGTACAGCACGAGGCATGAAAAGGGCTCCGGCTAAGCTTTGGTTACTGGTGTAATTGAAATGCTATCCACACTACAGGGTGCATTAAAGGCAGATAACGGCAGTTCCTGTGGCCAATTGAAGTAGCCTGACTTCCCTGGGAAAAAAAAAATTGCCTGACAGATAAGGCAGACAAACTGGCTAATTCTCCAAGCATGTCTCTCATTGTGATCCCAGAAAAATGAGAAAAAAATGAATCACAGAACCACAAAATCAATTGACCCTCGGGTAGCTCATCAGGCAGCGAGCCTGATAAACCTAAAAGCTTTGTTAATGTCTGCCTGCCTGTATCCCACAGATAGAGCACTTTGTAAATGAACCTGCTTTGATAAATATATTAAGGGAAGCTGTGAATAAAGGCAGAGACTTCTCATTTGTAAATACAACCTCTGCTACATGGAATTAGAATGATAAAATGGAGTTCCATGTAATTAAGTTTGTATAAGGCCTGAAATCCGTGCAAATACTTTCCCTGAATTTTGAAAGAGAACTGTCAGTTCAATTAATCTGAACATCACCCCAAGAATGTACTGAGCAAAATTAAGCTGCTGATAAAACCTAGGCCAGTATTTTGATAAGTAATTCCTATATCATTTCTTGGCCACTGTGATCATTTTATTTAATCCTCTGCCCCTCCTTTTCTTAGTTACCCTCTAAGCCATGTACAAAGGGTGGATGGTCCATACACCACCGCATGAGTAATCTACTGAATCGCAAAGCTAAAAAATGGAAAAACCTTTTTTTCCTATTTAAAAAAAAATTTGGGGTAAATAAATTTCTATTAGGAGATACGAGAAAGCCTGTATCTCCATCTCCACTCACAGGCCAGACAAAAGAAGCCTTCCCGAAGTGATCACTCCCTGGGCGGACTAGAAAAGGCACACGGCATGACTACCTCCAACAGAAACGACCTGCACAGAATTTGTGATTCACCTTGAGAATGTGAAGGCCTCGCAGATGGGAATAGTAAGGTGGAGTAGAGAGGGGAGCAAGGAAAGAGACAGAGAGAATCTTGCAAATACCATTTCGCTAGGTTACTTTCCTCTCACTGAGCTCTACCTTCACATCCCAAGAGAAATGCAGAAGTTATCCTCACTCTTATTTGTTTTAGAAACAAATAAAAACAAAAACAGAAAGAGAAAGAAAAGAAGAAAGCAGTTATTTAGAAATCTCATTTTAGCCGTGGGAGAAAGACATTGATTTTCGGGTCACTCACCAGTTGTTTACTTGGAGAATTGTAAGTCCTGTGTCTTGCGCTAACTGTTTCTTCTGCTCTTCGGAAGGGTACGGATGCTAATGAAAAAACAAATGTTTTAAAAGATGTATCAGAAGTTACGAAAGAGTCACTTGTGATTTTTTTTATTCTATGGCTTGATTTTCCTCACGACATTCTTTTTACAATAGGTGTAGAAGTGTGGGCAGGGACAGTGATGTAGAAATTTATGTCTGCAGCCCTATGTTCCTGCCACACTGAATAGGGCCAGCAGTAAAAAGCCAGGTATCTAAATTACTCAATTTTAAAAATCAGTCCAGGGTGCAAAGCATTCTTGTGACAGTATCACAATTTTGCTTATGTACATTCATGTCAGTTGCACTGAGGAACTAGTTTACTTTGCTTCCTGGAAAACATATAGGAAGTCCTTATTCTAAGTTACTTGGTCAGATGGTTCAATAGAATGATTATTCCTAGTTATTTTGAGATTACTGACAGTAAAAGTTTGGAAAGTGAGAGAGTAGGCAACACAACTGTTTTGGAAGCCATGGCAATTGATTCGGTTATAACACAGTGTACTTACAGTATATTTATGTTTGATTCCTTTATGGGACTATGGAAGGTTCTTTCATTTCTACTGGCTACTGCTCTGGGCTACTGAGGTCACAGGCAATGAGCATACACCCAAGGGACGCAGTTATATGCAGTGTCCATAGGAAGTGCTACGTTTTACCTTTAACTATGGCAGTAGTTCCAATGTGTTTTTCATTCTTCACTTCCCATCACGATTCACTCACATTTGTGACAACAGCCTCCCCATCATCAAACCATTTTCCTTCCTCATTATGACTGTTTGACTTTTAGAATTGTACACTGACTCTGGAAGGCACTGAACTGGCATGTAACAATGATCAAACGTATCTCCTAAGTAGGCCCCTACTCTGAATTCACTAGTTTTCTTAAACAGAAAAGTAAACTTTTATCTAGCATGTCAGAGTTGTTCATAAGCTAGAAATCCTTCAGTAATAAATATTTCCCATCAACATTATTAAAGGGTGATATCAGGAACAAAGTATTCCATTCAGAGCATTCTAATCATTCCAGTATTTGAGCAAGTGAATGTTTTTCAATCATCTAAAACTGTATTCTTCAGGTATTTCATCTTCCATAATAGCACACATTATCCAAAATGTGCACAATTACTTATTAGCAAACCCAAATGCCATTAGGTTAAACAAAATCCCCTGTATAGCAAAAGGGTTAACTAGATTTGTATTAATGTAGAAGCCAGGCTTTTAATATTCTGCAAATGTTAACAAAGAAAGATGATAATGTTGAGTTAATATGGGTTAAGCATAAAATGAAAATAAATTTTTCTGATTGCGAGGTGTTGACACTTTTTTGGCTAGGGCCTCCAGCCTGTTCCTGAAAGCTGTGTAATTACAGAAGGCTTTTCCCTCCTTCCCCTCCTGCTTCGAGCCTACCCACATTAGTAATGACCCCTTCACTGCTTCAAAAACCACTAATGGTCTTCAGCACGGGCAAGAAAAATGAACAGGATAAATTGGAATCCACAGTCAGTAATTTGCATCCTATGAGGCTGCTTTGCCCACTCGCGCTCATTCCCGGCCATCAGTCGTTGCCTGTCAGGTGCTGCACTCTGCCACCATGACAAATACTCCTCCTAACACTCGGATTCGTCCAAACAATGTAACTGTCCTCTGTTCTCCTTTTGGTAATGGAGATAATGAATGATTGCACAAACAAGAAGGATTGCTCGTCACAGACCCCGAGGTGGCTTCACACTGCAAAAGGCCTTGAGTACAAATTTTAATGGGCTGAAAACACTGGTTTGGAGGGACATGAAAAAAATTTCTAAAACACCCTTTCTTGTCAAGGTATATTCTTGCCAAATTCAAGGAAGGAAGTAACACCTTTAAGTTTTTGTGTGTTGCTCGCTCAATAGGAAGAAGTTCTCCAAATAGCAAAAACTAAAACAGACGTGACAGGGGCATGTATGTGTAGATCTACATTGGCAATGTCTTCCAGTGTGCAGTTTCTTTATGCAGTGTTTTGGATTTTTTTGTGTGTTTAGTCTTGTTCACTGTTGTGATGTATTTGCCTAAGAAGGTTCTGATAAAATATGGGTGTTGTGGAGTGTATGTATGTTATAAAGACAGAGAGAGAGAGAGAGAGAGAGAGAGAGAGAGAGAGAGAGAGAGAGAGAGAGAGAGAGAGAAGTGGAAGCAAGAGAAGAGAAAGGTATAGATGAAATAAAGGTTTAGGATTCTAAGAAAGTACAAGAGGGGAAAGTGGATGTTGCCAGAGAGCCAACTCCTTTAAGTTTGATTGTGAATTGTGATTGAATAACAAGAATTCTTTCCAGTGTCTTATCAGAAAGGTAGCTAGATGCCCTGAGAATTTTACAATAAACATATATTTTATCTTGGGAATCCCTGAGCTGTACTTTCACTATGAAAACAGTTGCAAATTCCATCCACAATCATTAAAAAAGTTGGTGCCTTACCAAAATTCACCTTGCACAGATGGCTTTTTTTAATTAATAGGGAAGACCATAATAACTTTAACTTATTTAAATAATGTTCTGTGGCTTTTGAACATTCATGATTCCATGTCCCTTTTATACATGGGGTGGACAGTTTATCTGAAAGTGTTCTGGCAGGCGGCCACTATATTTCTAAAATTAAAAGAGGGATGGAAAACAATCAGCTTTCAGAGGAATTGGAACCATGACAATATGTTTTGGATTAATTTACAAATATATGTATATATTTGAGGCCAAACTCTGGAACTACAGAATTTCAAGTACATGGTCTATCATATGCATTCTTCTACTTTATTAGAACAGACATCATATTGAAATAATAAACATGGGAAGCCTTTACTGCTTCTTTGATGTATATTACTAAATGTCTTACTGGCTCAAATTTAAAATAAACTTTGGTATGTTTGCACTTGAAAACTGGAAGTAGACCACAAGCAATAATTTGTTGTCAGTTTCCATATTCTTGGACTAAAACTATAGTTTAGTCTGTTCCCTGCTGGGGGCTAACCTGCTTGGGTCTGGTGGCCAGAGTGGCTCAGCTTACGCATCAGAGCAGCCTCGTAATATAATAGTGACGATGACGATTCCCTTCATCGAGAAGGAATCAGCAAAGGTTTTCACAACTCAGACTAATTCTCTTCTAAATAGAAGAAGGGAATTTTAAAGATCCCCTTACTTGAAATATCACCTGATCAATGCTCAAAATGTTAAATAAAAAAAGTATGGCTCATGGCTCAGTATAAACAGGAAATATTTTTCATTGTTTTCTAAAAACCTCAGGTACTACCTGAAAAACTAAGATACTATCTTTACTCAAGACACCACAGGCCTGCCTCTGCTGCTTTTATCTGGGGGGAGGGTATGGTACCCAGTTTATCAAGTTTATTTAGTGTTTGAAACGAAATCCACAGTACTTTTACAATACATTGTGGAGCAATCTGGTGAATGAAATCCTCTAATAATAATCTCCTGTGAATAACCCTCTCCAGTGATGTCCACACTAGAACTGATCGATCATGAATTTTATTTAAAATTGAAAGGATTTGTATGCTAGTGTTTTAAGATTTTAAGGGAGACTTCAAATAACTCATGAATTGGAAGCGTACAATAAATACAAAAGGTAGTTATTTAAAAACTAAAATACTGGAAACAACCCAAATGTCTGTCAGTTGGATTGTAATTAAATAAAATATGAGGTTCTCATGATAAGGCTGTCCCCGTATATTGCTAAGTGAAATAGGTAGGGTGAACAATATGTATCATTCACTTAGGGCTAAATAAGTAAAATTAACTAAAACTAAATACACATAATTATGTCTGCAGAGTAAGAAAAGTATCAGGAAAAGTCCACGCTAAATAATGCTTTAATATGGTATAAGGTCTAGAGATTGAGACTTTATTTACATTTTCCTGTATTGTCTGTGTGTGTACAACTTCAAATCATTTTTAAATCCAGTATTGATTTTGAAAGTATAATTAATTTATGGTGATTATAATTGCTTTATATATACTACACCAAAAACATAATCATTCAGCTTTTTTATATAATTAGACATTGTCTTATAGTAACTCTTTCCCTGGAATTTTTTTCAGTAGGAGCCGTTGAACCCAGGAAGCACTGAGCTAGACCTTTTAAAAATTTCCTCTTGACAGGATCTTAAGCTGCCCAAGCTGCAACAGAACTTGCCATCCTCTTGCCTCAGCCTTCCTTGTAGCTGAGATTATAAACATGCATTACCATCCCTGGCACCCTGCACACTTTTTATTTTTATTTTTATTTATTTATTTATTTTTTTTTTAATTTTAGAAACATAAAAGTACAAAAACATACTGACAAACAGACACCAACCATCACAGAAAACAGCACAATCACAACCAATCTACAGACAAGGTGATATGGTCTCAACAGCAGCCGCCGCCCCATCCATTGACATCCTCGAACTGCAGATGCATGGACCCATACACAGACATGCAAATTTAGCCAGACAGCCGATCCCCCCAACAACAGAAAAAAAAAAAAAAAAAAAAGAAAACACAAGAACCAAAAATCCAAAGACAAGAAAGAAAACAGGCACACATCAACAACAGCAACAACATCAACAACAACAACAACAGAAAAAAAAAAAAAAAAAAAAAAACACCGCTTGTTGCTGCTCCACACACTGCCATCCTCGAAGTGTGTGCCCAGGCCAACACACCTGCACACTTTTTAAAGCAAAGTATCTCCAAGGTAAGTCTTGTTCTTAAGTTACCTTACAACTCCCTCCAAGATCCAGGTTGTATAGAGGTAACTCATGTGACTGATTTGGATAGCACTGCTTGCACATAAAACCTTTAGGATTCCTAACAATGAAACTCCATTGGGCAGATATTTACTGATCAAGAACCACGTTTACTGAGCCTGGGTGCAAGCACACACCGAGAATTTAACCCCTGAATAAAGAAATGCATCTTTCTGTAACGTCAAATCTATTCAGTGGTAACTAATTTAGCAACTTTTTCTTATGTGAAAACAGATTCCTATGCTATGTGAATTTTAAAGGTAAAACAAGGAACATAGATATTTAAAATCCAATCCTTTTGGAGGTAATCTTTCTACAAAGTTCCAATAGCAATTTGCTTAGTGTTTATAATTTTTTATCCTTTCACTGTTGAGTCTTACTTACATCTCTATTAAATACAACTTCCTGAAGACAAAGCCTTTCTTAACTTTTGTATTTCTCCCCTATCCTGTTCACGGTCTCTAAATATTTATAGAAGGAATCGAAGGAAAAAACCATACAAGGTTTCTTTTAAGCTTTGTCAGTAGTTATGTCACCTTAAATAAGATTGGGTTTGAGACATCGTCTCTGGGAGGGTAAGCTAAGAAGGTTAACAAAGTTACGGATGGGATATAAAACATCTAAGGAGATTATAATAACAAGGTTTGTGATGATTAATGTGAAATCTCATTGACTCCCTCTCTTGCACAAGCGCGCGTGCGTGCACACACACACACACACACACACACACACACACACACACACTTCCCTTCTGTCGTCCTCTACATCAGAACACAGAAACACCCTTTGCTGTTCCACTGTCACCTCCACCTGAAGCAGCCCTACATGAAACATGGTGCATCTATCCCCTGCTTTACGTTACTATATTTAAGCCTTTGTATTTTCCAGATGTCAGATCCTTGTCTCTGGCTCTTAAAGCAGAACTGTAAAACATTAGAGTGGAAAAGATTTTTAGAGAGATCTTAGGCCAGGATCTAATTTGTGTAGATGTGAAAATCAAGGCTCTCATACAACCTACACCGGTCATACAAATCGGCAATGGTAAGGGTTGGGACAACCACCTGCTCTCCAGCCGTTTAGGCTTTCCCACTCTCACACCAATGTTTTCCATTGAAGTACCATTTTCCTTCTCTTTTGGTGCTGGTGCCCTGCTTTCCATTAGGGACGTGGTCAAAGATGGTTAAGTAACACAGGCTTGGTTAGTCAACATTGTTGACCATGCTGGCTGCACTGAAGATGGAACCCAAGCTAGATTAACAGCAGCCTGTCAGAGGAATTCCAAAAGTGTTCTCCCTCCCACGGGGGTCACTGCGTCACACACTGCTTAGGCTCAGGATGATGGTCTTTGCTGCCACTAAAGGAGGGAACTGGACTGAGAATACTCAACTAGGCCAAGTAGAGCCAATAAATAAGCACAGAAAACAGATTCCCGACACCAATCCTACACTTTATTTTCAGTCACTTGGACCAATAAATTAGCTCTCACTCACACCAAGTCCAATTCAAACTATCTAAAATTTTATCAGTTTACTCCCTTGTCCTCTCCAGGTAAAAATTATTTTAACAAGAAAGAAAAGTAGGAGGATGAAGCGAATGCCGTAGAAGGTGAAGAAGGAACAGCAGTGAATCCTTCTGCTTTAGTCTTTACACACCGGCAACGTCAAGCATGCTGAAAATATGACTCCTTAGAAATATTGAAGTGTATCAGAGATACAATCAGACTAAAAAAAAAAAAAATCACAAAACTTGCAAGATAGGGGTTTAAAACATGCACTATATTTTGAACTGTGAAAATCTTGTATCTAATTGGAAAAGCAAAGTAGAAGGTAGAATTTTGATGTATTTCTTAAATGCCCAAAGAGTAAATTTCAATTTGTTTTTTGTACGAAGTTGAAATACTTAAGGGACATGAATATGTTTGCTAATAAAAATACCTGAGAAACACATTTACATTCAAAAACTTTACAGTAACCCGAGGCTGTGATAACACAAAACGACACCACAAATATTGTCATGACCTGGCTTATTTAGGACTATTTATTTGCATAAAATTCTCTTAGCCAGCTGCAGATGGAGCGCACATTTCAAATGGTACATGATCACAACATTTCCTTCAATTTCCCCAATCCTGGCGCATCCGACCACTACTCATAGAAAAAACGGGGAACTCTTTGGAGCCAGAAGTGGTTGCTTCCCCACGCTTGCGCAACTTTCCTCCGCTTTGCTGGGAAATGGCGCGTTCACACTGTGTTCTCCGCACGCATGTGCACCTGTGTTATTAACACTCCCTGGACTGCAAATCATTGGAGGGCGGAGTTCAAATCTTATTTGACCTTGAACTTCCCACAGACCAATGTTTCTACAAAATAGGTGCTTGATGTGTACTTGTCAGTAAAGCCATTCTTTCTTAACTTGATAGTTTTTCTGACAGAAAGGACTGACTGTGCCATAAATACATAGTGTATAAATACCCAGACAAATAAAAAAAGATCCAGCCAGTCATTTAACGGTTTTACCGACACAATATTTGGATATTTGGAAACATCTACTGAATTTTTCACTTTCATCCAGATGTTTGGTGTCATGGAAACACAGACTTCAAATTCCAATCAGTAGGGTTTTTTAAAAAAACTTTTTTATGCCAGATGTATATTTGGGGCTATTTCTGGAAGGTTCATTTCCATTTAAGCTTATGTGGCAATAAATAGATTGAATCAATAATGATCGTACGCTTTAAAATTCAGAAAAACAGACATTTTAATAATAGCCAGATACCGAGAGGTTAGTATATTTGGAGCCACAACGGGAACATCCCATTAAAAAGAGCAAAGTGAGAGCTGGAAGTGTAGCTCAGTGGCAGGTGCACGCCTCGCATTTGTGAGGCCTGGGTTCAATTCCCTGTACAGCAAATACATTAAGAAAAGGGCAATAAGCTAAAAGAACTTGCACGGTGGACTATCAGACAGAGTTTTGTAATATTTATGAAGTTTATTATTATAAAGCTATAGATAAAAGAGCAACAGAGAAAGTATATTTAAGATACCAAAATTAATGTCTAAGAGGTCTAAAGTGAGCGTTTTAGGATTGAGCAGAAGCACCTTCAGCATCTGCAAGGGGAAATGCCACACCCACATGTTCCAGCGGCACAGATGGCATTTACACGACAGGCAGGATGAGACGTGGGTGCTATCAACGCTCAGTTCACCTCTACACTTCCCCAAAGGCATCCAAAATATTAGAAAAACTTATTAGAAAACATGTGCAGATAAGATTCAGAACTTTAAGCACAATGAATATAATTACTTTTCTGTTGGCTGAGGCTTAAAAGCCAAATACAGCCATATTTTGAAAATAGCAGAAATATATTCCCAGGGCTAGAGAAAGATAATTTTTGTTTAACATTTGTTAGGATGCTCCCATGAGTTGCTTGGCCATGCATGTTATGCTGCCTACATGGCTAATCTTACTAAATGAGCCAAAAGCCACAAATAAGGCCTTGACTCATTTAACAATCATTTCACATTTCCACACTATGACCAAATTAATATTTTATGGGGCCACTCAGTCCCACAGCCAGACCACTTTTCCAAAAAATTGAATTTTGTGCTTATTTATTTTATGGATCATTTGTTGAAATAGATTTCAAAACAGGTTTAGGCTATTTAGATTTTTCAGTGAACTGCAAAAGAAAAACTCACAGACTCAGAATTTCAGAACTGGAGAGGACATCAGAGGCCATCTCATTCAGATTTCTCATTTTATGCCTAAAAAAACTGAGGCCAGGGAGGCAAAATGCCTTTCCAAGCCTAGCCGGCCTCATCCTCTTTGATGTCCCTGATATCCCCCAAGGGAAGGCATTTCAGTTATATAAGCTCAAAGAACACCTCTGTGGAACATCGTATTTCTACCTCGGCACTGCAGATACCGAGGTCTAGATTTTATCCCGGTCGTCACACCCACAGCGTGAGCATTCCTGTGCCACACTACTCTTCCTGTATCTGCCACACTGCACTGCAAGGGCTTATTTCTCTGTTCTCTCTGTGGACTACGTATTCCCTGAAAGTTAAGAATGAGGCCATGTTTTGCTTCAAAAATTTAGGTCACAGTTCAGTATGCTGATGTACCCAATAAATTTGGGTTCAACATGATTACAGATAATAAGGTAGCTGCTTGAGGTGAAAGTTAGCAGGTGAGAAGGAAGATTTATAGGAGGAGAACCTCAGTGAGGCAGGAAATACCAATTTCATATCCACGTCCAGCTTGAAATAATGAAAATCAGCTCTTATCTCAAGAGTAAGCCTTTATCTGTACAGAGGACAGAGAAGAGGCTGGCAAAGCCAGATGGTAACATTGAGAGGCTGTAAGAGTAAAGAAAGTGCCTGAGACTTTTCATTCACATTTCATTTCTTCTTGCTTAATAGGTTCAAAATTGCTTTAAAACAAGGGGCTGCAGTATATAGTAGAGAGTTATATAACGTCTAGACAACTGGGATATTTGTATCTAATCTTATGACAACAATCCTGCTTAACAGGTCCAGACACAGAGCCCTGTGAGTCTGAGTGAAGAGGAAATAAGGATTAGTGATTAGTCCATTACAATATTTCTGTAATAACACGAAAAAAATTCTAGGTGGACAAAAAGTGGGATAATTATTAAGGACTTATTAAGCCACATTAAAAGCTATAAAAACACCTCCAGTATGTTTAGCCCAAATTTATTTGCATGGACTAACTTTGTTTGCATGAATAATTTTGTTTGATTTAGCATTAAGAATGCATGGAGGGTCTAGTTTGGCAAGAGAAAGCTAACAAATTTAAAGAGGAAGGGGCTGTTTAAAAAAGTGAGCATTATCTTTTTTGAAGAAGGTGATTATCTCTAGAGTAAGCAATGGAAATGTTGTGGATATTATCATCTTTGCTTATCTCAGAGGACAGGATAAGGGATTGGGCTTCATGATAAGTTAAAAAGTCATAAAAACAAGAAGGAAGTAGGTGTACACTTCTTGAAGATGGACAGTAGTGGTGAAAAAGAGAGTTTTAATGGTGAATACCCACTTCTTGTACCTGCTTGGCAGTTTCTTTCAGGGCAGCTATAGTGAAACGCCACTCCTTAATAAGGTCTAATGCTTTCATGCAAAAATTAGCCAAAACAAAAACCTATGTAAAGTGTAAAACATGACACCAGCAGTAGGAACTTGGTTCAAAGGTTTGGAATTGTTTTCTGTTCCTACCATTATACAGAGCTTCTTTCTGGATACAAATGAGTGTTGGATAAAGCTACATATTTACATGAATATTGTTTTTCAAAACATTTGACTTTTCTCCCCACTCAATTATAATCTCACATTTTAAATTATACTGGAATTTATCTGATTTTTTAAAATATGCAGGAAAGATGATTAACAATCTATCCAAAAATACAACAAAGAGAAAGATACCACCGAATATTTACCTTAGTTATGCCCCGCACTGACAAATAGAGCAATCAACTGATAGCATAGTAAGAAAACTCTTAACTAGGCCATCAAAAAGTTCAGTTAGCAGTATTTATTTTGGAATTCCCCACAGTTTTATCTTATCAATTTGTTTTCCTTCCCTTTTTTAGAGCAGCCTGTGTAGGGAAAGTTAACTAAATCAAGATGGGGACAGAGCAAGGTACTGCCACAAAGTTTATCTACTTTCCATACATATATCATTATTATTATTTTAGCTAAGTTCTAGAACATGAATATCTTTATTTTATTTTATTTTATTTTATTTTTTTGCGGTACTGGGGATCGAACTCAGGACCCTGCGCTTGCTAGGCAAGCGCTTATTCCACTGACATATATCCCAAGCCCCATGAATACCTTTAAATACAAGATATTTGTGAGCAGATAGAAAAAATTTTTTTTGTGGGCATTGGGAATCGAACTCAGACTTCACACTTGCCAGGCAGGTGCTGCACCACTGAGCTATATCCCTGGCCCCCAAAAATTACTTTATAAGTTTCCAATTTGTATGTACACAAAATGAACTCATCAGTAAGTAGAATACCTTTCAAAGATCTTTTAACCACACCTACGAATATATTTCTTCTGGTCATTAAATATATAAGACTATAAATTCATGTCATAACCATCATATTATATGTATATATAAAATTTTCATGCCTCTTAATAGCTATTGACTAAAAGTTTACTCATTCAAGATAAAAATGATTAAAATATGAAATCACCTGATAGTATTTAATCTTTTATCATCATAATAAATGCCATGCTAAGTATAAATAAATTAGAAATTTATGAAGTATAAAATATTGTACAAACAAATTTTTAAGAAATCTTTTGGCAAAACAATAAAGTTATATGATAATGCATATTTACATTTTATGAAAATATTAGTACACAGCTATTTGGACAGCAAATCAGAAAATACAGACAAAAGGGCTCCTCTTCGCTTGGGCAGCCAAGTTGAACTCAGCAAAAAGAAGTCTTCTGATTTACCTCTCTTCTATGTCTGCATTTGCTCAACTTGGACCAAAACGAGAGATTATGAAGGGCACACAGGAAATGCAGCTATGTCAAGTTGCTACACTGGCCGTGAGTTTGCAGTTGAAGTGGTGAGATTTTATAGGAAGTAACAGCTACCTCTTATTCCTTCCAATTTGTAGTCTACTGATTAGTGACATGTCTTTACATTCTTAAACAGAAATAATTATATTTTTCCATGAAACTATTGTTTAAAAGGATTTAAAAATCCCTGACAATGGTGTCTGTAAAAGAACTGGACTTCAAAAAGATCTATCTTTTATGTAGCTGAATTCCACTGGTATGAACCAGTATGGGAGTCTTTTCTCATTAGTTGAGCACCCATTCTGATTGCTGCTGCCTAACAAGTAGTTTAGATGTCCTATGTGACTTTTCTGCATGGTGGGCAGAGACCTCTATCACTAATGACACCTGGTATGTATGGCAGATAGACTGAAGCTTGACCTATTACTACACACTAAAAAAAGAATATTTCACAGCAAGGTGAGTTGACCAACTGACCATAAGAGAATACATTGATCATCTGAAATAAGGTAATTTGAGTACTTATATGTTACTGACCAAATCACATATATTATTTCCATATTTAAGTAATTTAACTGCTCATATGTAAGTAATGGAAACCAATCCTCGTATAATATAAGCCAAGTGGATTTAATTGTCTAAGTTAATGAAACATTTAGGGATTGCTGTATGGTTAGAAAGAAGCCAGAAATGGCCTTTAGAATCTAAGTAGAAGTTAGCAAGCAGGTTCAAGATTCTATTCTTATATATGTAACATGAGAGTCTTGATATGAAGACATTTTCCTATAGGAAGTAAGGGAAAGCAGTCTTTAGCAAGAGATAAATAAGAAATATATTGTCTCAAAAAGACTGGAGGTGTAGCTAAATCACCATCTAACTCTGATTCCCCATGTAAGATTGTGAGTTGGATTTGGTGAGGATTTTGAGAAAACTATATTGGCAAAATCTCCTCCTTTGCATAGCCCCAGCTGACCACTCGTACACACTTAGTTAGTATAAAGTGTGACCTTACAGAAATTAAAGTTAGCATTTTTTTCAGCTCAGGTGTTTGAACGTGCAAAATTTCATAGAAAGTATTACACATACACATACATGTAAAGCCTTCATCTCTTTTCTAACCCATTTCCAATCTAAGTAAGCCAATTTTAACATGGTCTAAATACACACTACTACAAGGAATGAATAAAAACATGAGCCTCACGTCAGAGTAACATTTGTACAATTCTGCACACTGCTAGGTAGGTGCCAGAGTGAGCCTTAGACACTTCCCAAGCCAGGTACCTGGTGCAGTGTAGGGAAGCAGAGGAGAGATTGGCACTTTTAGACACTGGTTATGTCCCCTTTTCCTTTCCAGAAGTCCCTGCGCACACTCTCCTGTTTCATTCTGTGTGCCTGGGGTACTGGAGAAGTAATGGCACCTGGAACCACACTGTCTGGAAATAGTACTTTCTTCAACTCCGTGGACATTTGGAATATAATTTGCAATAAATAAAGAACTCACCAGCAAATGAATTTGAACTGTGCTTTACATAAGTATATTCAAACTGAAATATCATTAAGTTGACTTATTAAGGCAGTTTGCAGTTTGCTTAAATGAACCCTTTTATCAGATAAATAATGGCCTTGAAAACAACCCACACTCCCAGTGTCCAAATGCTTTTCTAATTTCTTTAGGAACAAATCTAGTTGTTTACAAGAAACATCAAATGAAACATTCTCGTGAATTTATTAATAAGCACTTAGGCTTTCACTTCTGTGTTTGGTTCGTTGCTATACGCCCAGCTTTGGAGGAAAGTCCAGGGGAGCTGTACAGCCTCAATAACTATGTGGTAAGGGAAGAGCATTTTTCAGGGCTTGATCTGTTCTGTGTCAAGTGAATAGGAAAAATATGGCACATACATTCTCAAGTTAGCAGTTAGAACCACCTAGTTGGGAAGAGACGCACTGCATGGGTAGAAGAAAATTTTGCCAGTTGAAAGGTACGCTTTGTCAATTCATTTACATAACTGAAAACCTGAATTATTTTTTCCACAAAGAGTTATATATTTCTAGACCCATACTGACTAAGATATGGGGGGAAAACCCTGTAGAAAGCCCCAAGAAATTTATCACAATGGTCAGGGCAGCAGTATATGACTGTCAATCTGAGGCTTTCCATGATTTAATACCCTAGCGGATAAACATTTGAATTTAAAGCACAGATACATTTTGGAGACACTCAGCCAACTCAGGAAACACATGTGCTGCAGTACCATCAGGTCACACTTCAGGTGGAGTTCTGGGAAAGCTTTTGGAAAATACTGGTAGAAATAGGTTAGAAAGAGAGACCCAGCACATGATCCCACTAGGGATTGAGTTTCTATTTCTCTCCATCTGTCATTTTTCAAGCATTTTACTAGTATTAGCTGCCGAATATCTAAGTACACATGGCTCATATCCATTGTCTCATCTCACTTGATAAAGGTAAAAAACTGAATATAGGAGACATATATGATTTATCACTTGTGTGTGATCCAGATAGAATTAAATGAAAAGACTTAAACTTGAGATCTGAGTTTTCCATGTCCCAAATATTCCCACCATTAAGTCTGGGGATTTAAATTTTAAAACACATAGGCGCTTCTCACTAGAACATAAGCTCCTTGAGGGAACTTGAAAGGAACAATTAGAAAAATGTCATTGAACAAAATGAAATTGTCCCTAACCCATGCAACAGTTACGCAAGAGAGTTGGGGATCTGGATGCTTCTGTGGCTAATATCTGCAGCACACTGTGATAATGACCAGGAGACTAACTAGTCACTCAAGTGAGAAAAAGGCTTGGCAAGTCTGAGAGAAACAGAGCTCACAGTTATTCATGCGGGAAAATTAAAACACAAAACCCAAAAAACTTATAAAGAAATTCAGACCATATCTCACGAGGGGAAGAAGAAACTTAAAAAAAAAAAAATTGAGAGACAAAGTGAGCTTACACACGTTAGAATAATATATGCTTAAATCTCCGGAGAAAGTCCATTATATCACAATTAATGCCGAGACTGCAATCCAGCCAGGCTAATTTCAATAGAGTCCAAGTTTTGAACAGTTTCTACGCTATCCAAGTGGGAATTTGGCCAGGATGCTGGGGTTAATCATTCATTTTGAGGACGGCTAATTCTTTGGGAAGCAGCCCACTCTGCAGGAGGAAACATTTGGCCATGTGAGCAAATTCGCCCCCTATTAGCTCCACAAGGCACCTTTTTGAAGGGGAAGGAGGGGGAGTCAGTTCAGTCTCTCATAAACAGACATGTTTACTGAGTTTTCAATAAATACATATTAATGTCAGAGAAATGACTCAAGCATACATATCGGATGTCTGGATTCTTAAAGAATCATTTTTACAACAACTTCAGTCGCCATGGTCACAGAACGCAGCAGAAGGCTATGGTGGCTGAAGGGAGACGCAGTGGATTCAGATGGCCCTGGGTTTCTGCCTTGACTCTGTGGATCTCTAAGTGTGAAACTCTGAAGAGGTTCCAAGGCGTGGGGGTTCTCACTGTCCACACAAGAAGTGTAACGGCGCTTACCTTGTACACGTCTTGTGGGGTAGAAATAAGTCATTGATTAATTGGACAGATATTGAGCGGTGACACTGCCCTGGAAGACACGAATCCCTGACTTCATGGAACTTATATTCTGGCGAGGGAGGTAAACAATAAACAAAGAAACAAAAACAGAAGACAGACTAGTGGTGATTAAGTTTTATGAAGAAAAATGTGGCGCTCTACCCTCTACTGAGATACGAAGTGACTGTGGCGGCTGCTCTTTTACACAGGGTAGCCAGGGAGAGCATTTTGAGAAGGTGACATTTGAGCAGAGATTTGCGTGAAGTCAGAGCCAGCTAGGAGGCAGGAATGGCAAGGAGCCCAGCCTAGCGTGAGGGAGGCTGTGGAGGCCGGGGCTGGAGACACTGCCAGGGCCAGCCCTTCCTGAGCCTTGCGGGTCATGTCATGCTAAAAGACAGAAGTACTAACATGGTATCCGACACAAGTAATTAAGCACATAACAAATAGTAGCTATTTATTTATCCATACTGGGTAAACATAGTCATAAATCACAATCATTCATCATTTCTTTCGCTCTGCTATGTACTTGGAGTTTTCCACATCAATTCTGTCATCCTAACATAGCTGATTGCTAACAGATATCTTAACACATTTTAAATGTTCATGAATATCACCAATGTCTCTAAATATAAATGTTTTCTGTGATGTATGGTTATTCAGCATCTTATTTTTCTATCAGTGGGTCTTAAAAATGATGGGTTCTTTAAAGGCATTTTGGTTTGAAAGGTGAGAGATTTTTTTTCACTGGGGCATGCATAGTGAATTCCTATAGAGTCCTCTGCATCTTCCCAAGAACACAGAATGAGATGTTATGTTAGTTCATACTGAACTAATTAGGAAGATGCTGGGCAGGGAGGCACTTGCTTGTAACTGCAGCGCTTGAGAGGCTGAGGCAGGAGGATCTCCATGAGTTTGAGACCAGCCTGGGTTTGAGAGTGAGTTCAAGGCCAGGCTGAACTATACAAGACCCTATGTAAGTGAGACACACACACACACACACACACACACACACACACACACACACACACAGAGAGAGAGAGAGAGAGAGAGAGAGAGAGACTTGTGTTGCTAAATTAACTACAATTAGGCCCAAGCAACCCCAGAAGACACTAATGAATGATTTGTACTCTCCCCAAAACTCCACATCACCCCTAACACATATTCTTGGCCTGTGTTCTAAGGCTTTTCACAACCTGGCCCTAAATGATCTTTCCAAACCTATATCCCATATTTTGAAACACAAATGTGTAATCCCACCCAGAGCACACTGGCTTCTTGGTCTATTTTTTTCCATCTGTCTTTGCCATCAAAACACTTCCTATGTTACCATTATCTCAGATGCTCACTGTAATTTCTTGTGCTCGTCCCCTCTGGCATACACGTGGAAGGCTATGTTTCCCAGCTTGTCCATGCCTCTCCTTTTTGTCAGTTGGGCAGGAACATGCAACTAGTTCCTTTACAAATGACTGTGACTAAGAGGCATGTGAAATTTGGGCTGAAGAACTCAATTACTGATGTGACATTCCCGACCTGCTCTTCTCCGCTGCAGTCCTGGAGGTGCTTACTGAGACACAGGGACCACAGATAGAATGAACCGAGTATGTTGGTTTGCATATGGCAGACAGTGTTCTTGAAGAGCAGCCTGAACTTGGCCAGCTGACTAAGGGTGCCCAAATGAATTTCTTATGTTACGTGTCTGGGATTACAGCAGCTACCTGTCAAAGCAGCAGAACAACTCCTATTCTGATTGATACACCATCCTTCAAGCTCAAGCTTCCTTGATCAATGCTTTTAAGTGATTCTTCCTATCTCTTCACTTCTGCACAACCAAGTGGAGATTGTTTTACAGTTTTTTTAGGTGCTAGTAAAGAACTTCTGTATAAGAAAAATCAGGTCTATTGAAAAAGACTTTTGGTAAATTGGGGATTGAAAAATAGAGGTTGAAACAAATCTCTCAGGCCTGATTCCAATGGTAGCCAAGTTTCTTATTGAACCAGAAACTATCCAGCCTACCTGGCCCAGAAGCTGTGTTGAGAACTGCCTAGCAGAGGAGACAGAGAAACGATTAGGTAAGGAAGGGAGGCATGGGAACAGATGAGTGTGAAGGGAAATGTTCAAATGGGTTATGCTGTGTGATGTGACATCTCCCCATGACCTACAGATCTGCAGAAAACTAGAAAATTCACAAAATCTGACGTGATAGGATTTCTTAAAGGAGCTAATGAAGTGACTAGATTTGGATTCAAGTTTGTGTTGGTTTGAAACAAACTAACTTGTGCTGTCCAAAGAAATCAGCCCTCACCTGGGTCACAGTTCATTTATATGACTCACAAAGGAGAGCCCAGGTACAGCCTTGCACTGTTGATACTAGGAGTAAGAGAGTGATTCTCAGTGAAGGAATCATACTGCACACCTTGTGGTGGGTTGACAACCTGTGATCAACTTGTAACACCTAGATGAACTGAATGAGTATGGTGTTGAGTGTGGAGGGCCCACCTGAGGACTGTTGCCAACAATGTAAAAACAAGAACTGGAGAAGAGATGGGGCTGTTGCTTCTTCCGGGGAAGCCGGTCATGTTGGTTTTCCTGATATGAACTCAGCTGCTCTCATCATTAGAGGAGCTCGGGACATCACTGTAGCTGAGGGTGGCTGTGGATCACTTTGGGGGAACTCACAGTCCTCACTTGGAGCATCACTTCCTGGCTCCAGTGCAGGTCCCTCAGCCTGCTGGCACAGATCCTGCATCCCACTGGTGAAGACTTTCTAGTTTCCACCACTGGCCTTTGGGCCTTCTCAGCACAGGTCCTTGGTACAGACTTGCATGAGACACTGTGGTGCACTCTGGGCCTCCTGTCAGACTCTGGAGGACATTGCCATAAAGTCCAGGTTTTCAGCTGGACTTATGAAGGATATTGCTGTGGGATCCAGGCCCTCAGCTGGATTCTTTGGGTCTCTAGTGGGGACAGACCTGTGCTCTTCTGCATTTGACTCTTTGAGTGAATATTATAAAATAACCCTCTAACTATGTGTCCTGTACTAACTCCTTTCCCTTGTAAACCCTGACTGCTGCATGCCTCTACTCTTCCTGTCCCAGCTCAGCTTCACAGCGGAGAATCCCGGCCAAAACGTGTCCTTCACCCAGACGATACTACAGATCAAAACAAGTCCCTCCATGTTGCTGTCTCTTGTTGAAATGTAAACTGGCAATAATTTACTCTTTCAGTTTAATCTTTTCGTTAAAAGCATTTTAAGATTACCATATATTTCAGTCATTCTAATGTGACAGTGATAGCAAATATTTTAAGTCCTCTTTAGCCACAAGCTTGCTAATTAGACATTGCTGGATTTTTTTTTCTCTTACTTTACACTCTTAACTACATTTAATTATCTGAATTTTCTCAATATGAAAAAAAAACCCCAGCTCTCATAAAGGCTGAGAATCAGGAGGAAATGTAGATAAAAATGAATTTCACTATCTCACTTCCAGTTTATCTACTCTGTCATCAACGGTGAAGCCCTGTTTTTGTCTCTTCAGAAAATCACATGACATTTGAGAATCTTCTCTACTGCACAAATTTCAAAGCCATCTGGAACACCTTCCTTCCTTCCTTCTCCACCTCCTGAGCACCCTTCTTCTTCAAACGTGGAAATGTTTTTCCCCATTTTGCTCCCTCTTCCCAGGTCTCCAAGCCCTTACTTTTTCATCTTAATTGTTTAGTTCTTTGTAGATGTCATTTCTATGAAAATAAACTTACATATACACGTGGTAATTTGAAATAAATAATATTTTGAAATAAATCCTCTGTGGCATATGTTAAAAATCAAGAGTCAATTTTTCTGAGTCCTACTTTTAAATATTAATGAGAAATAAAAGAGGCAAAGTTTTTCAAACTATATATGTTTGTGGAGGAAGAAATGATTATATATATTATATATATGTATATATATATATAGCTGTTTTAAAATTAGCATAGTTGTACTTTCATTCAGAAAGACAGGTTTGCTTCTTGTTTGTAAATTAAGCTACCTGCAATCTTCCTAAAATGGAAAAATGTAATTTTCATCTTCTTGGCTTATTTGGCCTGTTTTCACAAAATAAAGTAAGATACAGGGAAATGATAGAGGGTCATGGTTTTCAAATATTTTATTTGCTTCTTATAGCTGGAGAACTTTAGATTACAGACACCAGTTCCATAGTAATCTAGATGTACATCCAGTCAGGTTTGCAAAAATAAATGCCTGCTTAAAATCTGCAAAAACAGCATCATTTTGTTTCAAAATGCAAACATCTGCCTGCCTGTCTGTCTGCCTGCCTGTCTGTCTGTCTGCCTGTCTGGCTGCCTCCTTCTCACACACACACACACACACACACACATACACACACACACACACTGGAGGAAATTAGAGAGTGCCCACAGTTTGAAAATTCTGGGTTTCAGATTGCCCTTTCCTACACAAATTAGTGCAAGTGTCCACATAAGTGCCCCCCGCACAGCACAAGGAGACTGATTCCCCTCCCAGACACTGGGCTCTGACACTTGTCTCTATGGCCCCATCATAAATTCATAAAGGGACGTCTGCAGAACCCAGCTGGCAAGCTCACTGCATAAACATCAACACCGATTTAATGACTTGTGTACACATCATAAACTAGAGAATCTTTATACAAAGGAATCAGATAAATCAAACATCAGCTGAAGCTTAGGGGAAAGCAATTAAAGCTTTAAGTTGAGGTGCTGTGGGAGGGCACTGTATCACATTAGAGCAGATAATAGAAAATGTGTTAATGCTACTATGGTATGCATTATTAAATTCATTAGTAATGTTAAATGTGTTTAAAGCAACACCTTATCAACAGATAAATAGATAAAGAGCATTCAGAAGTTTTAATTTTTTATTTTATGTGTTTGAAGAATAGCCCCCACCCCCAGTTCCTAAGAGGCTGATGAAAATCAAATGGCAGGCACTGGGAAGACTGGGAAGGTAAAGCTGATTTACCTGCCTCCGGCTAGTAACAACAGAAAAGGAATAGTCAGAGCATAAAAATTTGTTTGGCCATGTTTCACTTCCTTTAACATACTGAAATGTCTTGGTGCCAGCCCATTTTATCTGATACTTCCAAGGTGCGGATAAAGTACCTTTAAGGCGCACCCTTTTCTGAGCAAGCTCTGCTGCCAATGTCTGAGAAATGCTTAGTCATTCACCTGGCAGCAGAACTTTTAAATTATACTCAGTACATCCAAGCAGCCTTTTGCTGACCAAAGTTAGATTTCCTATATGCCTAAGTGCCTCATCAACTGAAAGCTGGAAGCTAAATTTGGCCATAAGAAACTGGTTTAGAACTTCAGAAGTTCCCGGGCCAAATGCAGCCCTGCATCACTCGGATGCCTCATTACGTAGAAGAAAATAGGTCTGTGACAGTGATAGTAAAACTTCTGTTTATTTCTCTCAAAAGAAATAAGAACGCAGAATGGAAACTTCACCTCACACAACGCTTTTAATTTCTCCCTGAGGGGAACACAATATACATACACAATTATGTAAAAAGAAGAAAAATTAAAAGCGAAGTTACCCAGTTAAAGGTCAGAAATCAATATTTCTTTAACAACCTAGGCAGCATGCATTACTGTTAATAAAAATACTTCAGAGATTTTACATTCTTTGAAAAGGGGACTTTCATGTAATTGGGGTTGAAACTGACAGAATGCGCTCCCCTAACTTAGCTTCCACTGCGACAAAGTGAAAAAGGAACCTATTTGGACGGCGTTTCACTCTTCCTGTTTGCCTTGGTTAAAATTTCTTACCCAATTGTCCAATAATCAACCCACTTTTAACATATCTCAGTGGGACATGCCAGAGGCATTGTAATATCAATATAAAGACCACACAGGAACAGAAAAGTCTGGGCATAAAGTAAATTATATGGAGCTAATGAGAATATGGCTTTTGAAAATTTTTATGTTTTTATTTTATGGAAAAAGGTAAAACAAACTTCCATAACAAAATAATAGGAGAATAACAATAGTTAATACATTACCTGTTGTTAACTTTAAAGTAGTTGTTCAGGGTACAAGATATGGGCAGAAAAATTTCTCCAATTGATGTTAGCTCAAAGCTTCCTTTTTAATGACACTAACAGTATAACCAACTTGCATTTTTTCCCTTTTCCTTACTGTCCTTTCCCCTTTCAACCATCCTAGTTCATTTTGCCTTTTCAATAATTTCTTCCTATCTCACAATATCTGCTGTACACTTTAGACCTTATTTACTCTTTCATTTTCTCAAACCAGGGAGACAATACAGTGTTTACATACGGAAGTCTGATTTATTTCATTTATAAGTATGGTCTCGAGTTGCATCCCTTTACCTATAAAAGTCTCAAGTTTATTCTTCTTTATGGCTAAGTAGTATTCCATTGTATAAAATGACAACATCAGTTTATCCATTCCTCAGTTGATGGGCATTTGGGTTGTTTCCAAGATCTAGTTACTACAAATTGCGCTGCTATAAACATGGGTGCACATATATCACTGTGGTACGATGTTTTTCATTCTTCTGAGAAGATACCCAGAAGGGGAATAGCTAGGTGGAATGGGGCCGCTAATCCTAGTTTCATGAGGAATTTCCACACTTATTTCCACAGTGGTTACACAAGTCTAAACTCCTACCTACAGTGGAGAAGGGCTCCTTTTCTCCCCAGCCCTTCC
This sequence comes from Dinomys branickii, assembly GCA_004027595.1. NCBI lineage: Eukaryota > Metazoa > Chordata > Mammalia > Rodentia > Dinomyidae > Dinomys > Dinomys branickii. The sequence continues at coordinate 201,585 of PVLD010000288.1, read as the reverse complement.
AACAATTATTGGTTGATTACTTGATGACAGCAGTTCTTTCTGGAGAATGGAATCTCGGTGTTCTTTTAATTTCCATCTGTCAAATAAACAATTTTTCATGCATTTATTTTCCATTTGTCTTTGTTCATATGAGAAATACATATTCATTTCAGATGCCCATTTTTGGATTCGGTCTTTGAATTTGGGAAACCTGATTTTTTTCTAATCTTTATATGTTCTAGATAGAAGTCTCTTGTCTGAGGGATAATTGGCTAAAATTCTGTCCCACTCTGTGGGTTGTCTTTTCTTTTTGTGGGTGATTTGTTTTGCTATGCAAAAGCTTTTTAATAAGATGAGATCCCAGTTGTTGATTCTTTGAAGTGTTTCCTGTGCAGTCTGGGTTTTGTTCATGAGCTCTCTGTCTACCTACACCTATGTCTTCAAGATTTCTACCTACATTTTCTGCAGTAGACGGAGTGTTTCTGTTTTAATATTTAGATCTTTAATCCATTTCAAATTTAGTTTAGTGTGTGGGTAAAGATCTGGGTCCAATTTTAATCTTTGGAATTTGCAGAGCCAGTTTATCTAGAACCATTTATTAAAAAGGTTATCTTTCCTCCTGTGAACATATATAGCCCCTTTGTAAAAGATAAGGTGGCTGAGTGTGTTTGGAGTTGTGTCTGCATCTTCTAATCTGTTCCAGTGGTCCTCTGGTCTGTTTTTTGCCAGTACCATGCTGATTTTATCACAGTAGCTTTTTGATATAATTTCAAGTCAGGGATTGCAATGCCTCTAGCCTTGCCTTTGATGCTCAGGATTGCTTTTGTGATTCTGGGTCTCTTCTGGTTAAAGATGAATTGTAGGATTGTTTTCTCTAGTTCTGTGAGGTATGCTAATAATATTTTCATGGGCACTGCGTGAAATCTGTATAACAATTTTGGGAGTATGGCCATTTTCACTATGTTGATCTTTGCTATCCAAGATGAAGAAATATCTTGAGAATGTGGCTTTTTTCAGGGGGCAAAATTTTTCATGATGCTCAGTTCTGTTAATAAAACGCTTTATAAAGAAAAACTGTCCATTTCGGTAGTACAGGAAAAGCTACAGTAAGTCCTAGGTAGCATAAGTTAAGATAGAGACTGTACCTGAAGAGTTAAAAGATGGAGTTGAAAGAGAGAGATCGATCCTTGCCAGTTCCTGAGCCTAACTTTGGTTGCCCTTTGATCTGTTCTCCATACTGCAGCTAGAATGATTACTGGAGGTGTCCAACTGGATCTTAGCACTCCTCAGCCTAACCTTCTTCAGTGGATTTCCATCGGTCTTAAATTGAAGGACAAACTGTTTATTGTGGCCTTGAAAACCCAGATGATTGGGATGGAAACTTCCAGAGCCACCTTGCTCCATGGTAAATACTTCTCTCTCCTCATTTGTATTACCCTTTTATTTCCACACTGACACCATCCTCCTGCCACAGGGCCTTTGTGTATGCCCCTTCCCTCACATTCCATTTTATATGCCCACATCTTCCTGCTTCAGATCTCAACTTAGTCAGGGCTGATCTGTCAGATCCAGTCAATTCCTGCTTAATATAAACTTTGAAAGCTCCTTGGGCATCTGTTTTGGGTATCGGTCTCAGCTGCCCTTCTGCCAGGCTGTGAACAACACAAGGGCAAGGGCTGCAGCATTCAACTTATCCCCCACTGTACCTGCAGTGCTGAGCACAGAAGCTCCATCACCCAGAACAATTTGATGGATATTGATGGAATAAATGAGGGTCAAGGTTGAATTAAGGTCCTTTGAAATATCCACAAAAACAACACAAAACAAAAACCTGCAAAACCCTCAAGTCACTTCTGGGCAGCTTGAAATTAACTAATAATTCAGGGGCTGTTACACTACAGGTGATGCTCCGTGGTTAGATCTGAGTGATTCCACACAGACCGGTCAGTCAGACTGCATGGGGAAGGATAGCCTCATCGCTCCTGCTACACAGTGTCCCTGCTGAATAGCACAGGAGCGCAAGATCACTGTCCTTAACATGTGGACTCCAAAGATGGACCTCGCAGAATATCATCTACTTACTAGGTTTTTAAATAAAGCAACTTACTGATTTTTCCTACACATTTAGAATAAATTGCTAAATAGTGGTCATTCTCAAGACACTTCTGATTCCTCTATCTGGATATGCTTTTGTGAGAATAATAATTTTTAAAAATTCATTTACTAGTCCTGTGTCTTTCAAAAGTGTTTATTTTTCCTGTTCTTCCATTTTCATTTTCCAGTGCATTGTCACTTGGCCAAAAGGAGCCATGGAGACATTCCTAACCATCAATCACCATTTCACCTGGTTTCCCAAGGACCTTTACTTCCTAGAGGTTTGGGGGGGGGGGTTGTTTTTTTCTTTCTTTTTTTTTTTTTTTTTTGTCTTTTTGAGACAGGGTCTCGCTATGTAGTTCAGGCTGGCCTTGAGCTTACTTTGTAGCTCAGGCTGGTCTCAGACTAGCAAAGATCCTCCTGCCCCAGCCTCCCGAGTGCTGGGATTACAGGTGTGCACCATCACGCCCAGCTCAATTCATAGAGTTTAACTAAAAAACATTCTTAGTACTGGGGGATGAACCTGAGGATTTTACACTGAGCTATATTTGCAGCTATTCATTCACTCAGCATTCATTCATAATTCATTCATCGATTCATTCAATAAGGCCTCACTAAATCACAAAGTAACCTAGGCTAGGCTTGAACTTGTGATCCTCCTTGCCTCAGCTGGAGGCACACAGCTACTCTTCTGTTTCTTCTAAAGCAGAATTTGGAAGACTCAAGGGTAGACAATTCATATGTATTAAAAAAATGAAGACTAAACACAGACAGGACAGAATCACTCTTTATAGCTGTACAACATTTACAAGCAGGAAATGTAACCAAGACTCCCCCCCTGCCTGAGGGTGTAGACGCAGAGGGCAGTGGAAGACTTTTGAAGAGTTTCTACTCTCTGAAGGAAAGTTGGCACACAACGCTTTTGCCCCAGTAGTAGCATCTGTTTCAAAATGGTCAACTTGGAAATAGTTCAAAGGGGCACTTTGGTTCCAGCTACCTCTTTAAAATTCACAGCTGGTATGTTATGTGCATGGATGAATCTTCCAAAATAACACCATGAGTCTATATGACCACTTTAAGAAAAACAAGAATGGAAAAAGAGGAAAAAAAGAATTTTAAATATCTTGGAGGAAAACCACTTACATTTGTACTCTTACATGGGAGTAGAGGTGGACATAAAACTACAATCCGAAGAGCCTGGAACTTACTAGGTATTGGAAATATTTGTTTCTTTAAAACCCATGAATAAGTAAGCCCAAGGCATCCATCTATTTTAAATTATCCAACTGCAATGTAAGATGTAATGTATAACTAGAAAAATTAGTTATTTTAATTAGTAAAAATTAGTTAAGCTTAGGCTTTGCACATGCCAAGCATTCAAATGAGGAGGCTGTTGGGCATGAAGATGACTAAGTTAAAGCATGAACACTAAAAGTTACAACTGAATGTGGAGTTTTAAAGAAACAAAATTAATGACATTGCTTTCTTACCATTAAAAAAAATGGTATTCTATTTGAAATATTTTTGAGATATATGAATCCACTGGTTTCTACAAGTTGATTATTTGGTGCTTAAAGATGATACATATCTCTTAAGAGGGAGGAAATTATGAAGATCAGAACAGAAATTAATGCACTGGAGACTAAGAAAACAATCCAACGAATCAATGAATCGGGGGCTGGGGATATAGCTCAGCGGAATAAGCGCTTGCCTAGCAAGCACGGGGTCCTGAGTTCGATCCCCAGTACCGAAAAAAAAAAATCAATGAATCGAAGAGTCGGTTCTTTGAAAGATTAAATAAAACTGACAAACCCTCATCTGACCTCATCAAAAAAGGGAAGAGAAGACTCAGATCCACGCAGATGGGAATGAAAAGGGTGAAACCACAATGGACCCTGCAGAAATCTGGAAGATCATCGACTTCTACTTTGAAAACTTGTATTCTAATAAAATGGAAAATGCAGAGGGAATGGACAGATTCCTAGATGCAGACGAATTACCAAAGCTAAATCAAGAAGGTATAAGATTCCTAAATAAACCAGTGTCAATGAAATTGAAGATGTAATTAAAAACCTACCAATAAACAAAAGACTAGTCCCTGATGGATTCATTGCTGAATTCTAAAGAAATTTAGGGATCAAGGATATAGCTTAGTGCCACAGCGTCTGCCTGGCAAATATAAGATCCTGAGTTGGATTCCCGGTACAAAAAAAAAAAAAAAGACCTAACACCACTGCTACTCAAACTCTTCAATGAAATTGAAAGGGAAGCAGTTCTCCCAAATTCATTCCTAGAAGCAAGCATTACCCTTGCACTAAAACTGGAAAAGGAGCCAACTAAGAAAGAGAACTACAGGCCAATCTCTCTAATGAATATAAATGTCAAAATCCTTGATAAGATACTGGCAAACAGAATGCAACAAATCATAAAGAAGGTTACACACCATTAGCAAGTGGTATTCATCTCAGGGATGCAGGGATGTTTTAACACATGTAAATCAATAAATGTAATATAGCATATTAACAGAGCCAAGGACAAAAATCATATGATCATCTCAATAGATGCAGAAAAAGCTATTGATAAAATTCAGCACCCATTCATGATTTTTAAAATAATCCTACAGAAAATCAGAATACATGGTCTTTATCTCAATCTGATAAAAGCCTTCTATGACAAACCAATAGCCAACATCATACTAAGTGGACAAAAACTGAAAGCTTTCTCTCTAAAATCAGGAACAAGAAAAGGGGGTCCACTGTCTCCACTCTTATTCAACATAGTCCTAGCAACTTTAGACAGAACAATTAGACAAGGTAAAGAAATAAAAGGAAAAACTTAAATTACTATTATTTGCAGATGACATGATACTGTACAGAGAAGGCTTCAAAACTCCTCTAAAAAACTGCTAGATTTATCAAGCAAATTCAGTAGCATAGCTGGATACAAAGTCAACACTCAAAAATCAATAGCCTTCCTATGCACAAATAACAAACTCAATGAAAGAGAAATTGGTGAAACAATACTTTTCACAATAGTATCCAAAAAAATGAAATACCCAGGAATCAATCTAATGAAGGATGTAAAAGACCTCTACACGGAAAACTATGGTACTCTGACAAATGAGATTGAAGAGAATATCAGAAAATGGGAAGCAATCCCTTGCTCTTGGGGAGGAAGAAACAATATTGTGAAAATGGCCATACTTCCAAAACTGTTATACAGATTTAATGCAATTCTGAGCAAACTTCTATTAGTATATCTTGCAGAATTAGTAAAAACAGTCCTACAATTCATTTGGAACCAGAAGAGATCTAGAATAGCAAAGGCAATTCTGTACAACAAAGGCAAGGCAGGGAGCAGAACAATCCCTGACTTGAAATTATACTATAAAACTCCTGTGATAAGAACTGTGTGATACTGGGGGAAAAAAAAAAAAGACTTGAAAATCAGTGGAACAGATTTCAAGATGCAAAATCAGTTCCAGACATACTCAGCCACTTTATCTTTGACAAAGTGGCCAAAGACATTCATTGGAAGAAAGAGAGCCTCTTTAATAAATGGTGCTGGAAAAACTGGCTCTCTGCATGCCAAAGGTTAAAACTGGACCCATATCTTTCACTGTACACTAGACTAAATTCAAAGTGGATCAAAGATCTAAACACTAAAACAGAAACAATCTACTGCAAGAGAAAGCAGGTAGAAATCTTGAAGATGTGGTGTAGGTAGAGAGCTCATGAGCAAAACCCAGACTGCACAGGAAACACTTCAAAGAATCAACAACCATCAATCAATCAATCAATCTCATCTTATTAAAAACCTTTGCACAGTAAAAGAAATCATCAAAAAAGTGAAAAGACAACCCACAGAGTAGGACAAAATTTTGCCAATTATCCCTCAGATAAAGGACCCCTATCTAGAACACATAAAGAATTGAAAAAAATCAGGTCCCCCTCAATTTAAAGGCCCAATCCAAAAATGGGCATCTGAGATGAATATGTATTTCTTAGATGAAGAAGACAAATGGAAAATAAATATATAAAAAAAGTTCAACATCATTGGCCACTGGAGAGAGGCAAATTGAAAGAACACTGAAATTCTATTTCACCCCAGAAAGAATGTCTAGCATCAAGAAATCAACCAGTAACAAATGCTGGAGGGTCTGTGAGAGAAAAGGATCCCTTCTCCACTGTTGATAGGAGTGTAGAGTGGTGCAACTACTGTAGAAATCAGTGTGGAGATTCCTCATGAAACTAGGAGTAGAGGTCCCATTCAACCCAGCTCTTCTCCTTCTGGGTTCCTCCCCAGGAGAATTAAAAACATCATACCACAGCGATACATGTGCACCCATGTTTACAGCAGCACAATTTATAATAGCTAAATCTTGGAAACAACTCAAATGCCCATCAACCACAGAATGGATAAAAACGTTGTGGTCTTTTTATACAATGGAGTATTACTTGGCCATAAAGAAGGATAAACAGGAGACCTTTATAGGTAAAGGGATGCAGCTCCAGACCACACTTCTAAGTGAAGTAATCAGATTCACATGTGTAAAAATTGTATTGTCTCCCTGGTGTGAGACTGTGAAAGAATAAGTACATTCTAAAAAGTACAATAGATATTATGAAATGGGACCAAACTGTTCAAAGGGAAAGAGAACCTGGGATGGGGAAAAGGAGAAAAGAAGGAAAGGAAAAGTAAAACAATACACAAATATGTACAGAAGATAGTTAAGATAGTTATACTAATTTATCCTAGTTCACTGAAAAGAAAGCTTTGTGCTAATATTATTTGGACAATTAAATGCCTATATTTTGTACTCTGAGTGACTAATCTAAAGATAACAATAAGAAATGTATTAACCAGTGTTACTCTCTTGTTATCTTGTTTTGAAATTTTTTTTCCTCTTTAAAATAAACAAAATTAAATAAGTTGTCACATGCCTCATTTACAGATATTTGCCAGAGTTTACAGTGACATTCCTAAACACTTGCTTTGGCAATGTTCCACAGCATTTTAGTCCTCCCTGTTTGCCACTATCATGCCTTGAAAACGGTATCTACCTCTCTTAAAATCATGATCACAAAAATCAGTCACATTTCCATTTCCTACAAATTTGGAGTTTATTACTCAATTTTAGGTAAAGATGAATTTAGCTTTGTTTTGCTTCAGGAACTGCACTCTCTTCTTAATTTTAGAAAATTCTGTATTATGGCTGAAACTCAATCTATAGTTTTATACTTTAAGACACAGAATACCATACTGAAATTTAAAAATTAATACTTGAAATTTTTACTTTTTAAATTTAATTTAATACAATTTAATTTTGCAGTACTCAGTGTTTCACACTGAGCAGCCTGCCCGCCCTGTATCTTTAACTTAATTATTATTTTTTAAAGACAATTTCTCCTTTAGTTATTAAGCCGCCCAGGCTGGGCTTGAACTTGAGATCATCCTGCCTCAGCCTCTCAGAGCGCTGGTAGTTTTCAGAATTCTAAAAGTTCTCATTTCAAGTTCCTATAAATTACATTTGTTTTATTTTTACTTTTCAAGAAGTCACAGTCAGGTCAATAAACCCAGCTACTTCATTTGAGCATTCTTCTCACAGTTTAAAAATTTAGCTGTTCAGGTTCTGAAAACTGCATCATTTTATGTATACTACCAATATTTCAATGATCTCCATGTTCTCCCTATTGCTTAGGTTGTTCTCAAGCTATTCCATGGCACATAAACACTGAAACCTGAACAGAAACAGAAGGGCAAGTTTGCAAGTGGAAAGCATTCAGCCCACTGAAATGAGCCTTTGTCCTTTAGAGTGGATCCTCAGCCTGCCTGACAGGTCCTGGATTGTTCACTCTATGGCTCTAGCTTACATGGTGAACACAGCCCACACGCTAAATCGAGGATCCAAAGGACATGGTACAAGGAACCAAGACCTCCCGTCAGATACACTTTGATGTCGCAGTTGGTCAGGAATGGAACTACCTTTCCCTAGTCTCTGGCTTTTCTAGGGTTCTGCATGAGAAAATAAATGAAGTGTAGATAGGTATGCTCTTGGAACTTCTGTATGCCAACCAGGACAAAATGCCTCTTGAATATTCCCACTGACACATGCTTATGAGAGAAAAGTCAGTCTCTCACTTTCCTAAAGATCAAAATATCAAGAAGTGGGAAATCCCTGCATAGAGCAACCTTATTATCAAGGCTAAGCAAGCACCTGGGAAAGTAATAGCTGACGTACCTCATTTTAAACACCTACCATATGTTCATGGAAAATACAACCGTACTACTTATCACGTTCTGTTTTTCTTTCCCTGGTTTATGTTTTGCCTTGAAAAAAAGACAGCAGGAAAACACAAGCTTATATTACCAGGTATGCATCTCTCCCATGGAATAGCTCCATAACGTTTTTAGGGTTTTATTTATGCAAACAAAAGTGCTCCTCAAATCAGTGCAGGTTGAACTGCCTGAAGAATGCTGTTTGAATTCCAGGAACGTGAAGATTTCGTAACATCAGTCAAGCACAGATACACCCCCAAAGGCCTGTGACAGCCTTCTTCCCTTCTTGCTTTTTAAATAGCATACCTGTGCTTCAGTGTTCTTTAAATTTAAGGTAGAAACATGAAATTTCTTCAGGTAACGCAGTGGGTTTACAAACATTGAGTCTGTTTTAGAGTTCCATGAATTTACTGGGACTGGGTGCACACACACACACACACACACTCTCTCTCTCTCTCTCTCTCTCTCTCTCTCTCTCCTGCATTCACTTCCCCCTTTTTGACAACATGGGATAAACACTGACAGGCCCACTGTGCAGAAACTGAGCTGCTGAGAGGCTGTTATGTGCTTAAGGTCACATAGCTAGGGAGTGGCAGGGCTAGGAGTCCAGCAGGGCTGTTTTTGCTTCCAACTGTGTTGTTGTCTTGGCTGGCACACTGTGGATGAGGTCCACGTGCACACCCACTCCCAGAGTGAGCCTCAGGTCATCTGGTATGAGGAAAGCAAGTGTGGAGACGAGAGGGAGAAGCTGAAAAGATGGATCCCATAGCACAACGGCAGTGGGAACAGCAGTGCATTGTGTACTTGCACAGTGCTGACAGTAGATTTAAGTGTTTTTACCACAAACAATAATAAGTATGAGAGGTAGTGTGTATGTTAATTAGCTCTTTAGCCATTCCACAGTGTATATGTATTTCAAAACATCATGCTACACACTATAAATATATCATTTTGTCAATTAAAAAATAAAGGAATTTACATTAAGACTTCATATGAAATCATAAGGGAAATTAAGAGGAAGAGCGAAGTCATTGCAAAGAGATTTTTAAAAAGGAAGGCCATATGTGTGAATGGGCGAGAGTGGCTTCTAGCCATAGCTGTATTCACGTGTGTGCACTGAGCTATGTACTGGTACGTGTTCCCAATATTGGTCCCTAAAATCTATGTCAAATTACCACTGAGTAAGGTCGAAGATGCTACACCCTTATGCCTAGAAACATAGACAAAGAAACAGTAAATCCAAAGTTTGAGACAGAATTGCTTATAAATCTGCTGTTAGAAATGAACAGACTGGGAAAAAAATAAGCATTTTGTTTGTCTCCTAGTATGCTCAATGGAAATATTCCACTTCATTCAATGCTCACTGCCACCTATTACAGGCATAGAATATAAAAAGGTGTAAAACATAAGCTCCGCCTTCAACCGAAGTTGGGGAGGTGCAGGAAGCATACAAATAACTCATTAATAGTTTCAGAAACAGAATGGGTTGAGGAAACAGACATGTCAAAAATGTTTCCCATGGTTAATTATATTGAGGCTTCACATGGCATCAGTATTAAAGAAAAGGACTTAAATCAAATCCCTAAAGTGGACAGCAAACATACAGAAAAGCTGTAATGACTGGAAAGACTGGAGAAGTAGGATGGCTAAATGTTTAAGAACAGAGATTTTTAACTGCAGATGGATGCAAGCTCAAGCTCCCGCTCGAACACACTTCTCACATGCCCCTCACTGACTGTGAGGATCTTCCTCTGTAAGAAGGGACAACAATTCCTACACCATAGTGCTGTCACAGTAAGGAAGGAAAGTCCTGCAGTACTTGGTAGCATAATGTCTAGTCAACTCAAAATATTAACAAATACCGACTCATAGTGTAATGACCACAATAGTTCCAATGTGTTACTATAAATGCTGACACAGAAGGCAAGAGCCTTTTGTTTGTGGAACTTTCTTTTGAGACAGGATCTATGTGGTTCACAACCAGCCTTGAATTCATTAGATAGGCCAGGCTGGTCTCAAACTTGCAGCCAACCCCTTGCCTCAGCCTCCCAAGTCCTGGGATTATAGGCATACGCCACCATGCCTGGCTGTGGAACTCTTTTATTTCTAGCTCTTTAAAATAAAATTTTGGAAAGCCTAGTTGATCTGCATCTTCTTGATTAGTTTGTAGTAATCAGACTGTTATGGTTTAATCTAAAATGTCCCTCTAAATGCTCATGTGTTCAGGGGATGAGCTTTTGGATGACAATTGCATTGTGACGATTGGATTAATGACATCATCAATGGATGGAATTATTGGGAGGTGATAAAAACAGAAGGTGGGTCTAGCTGAAGGGAGTGAGTCATGGAGTGAATGACCTTGGCCACTCTACTTGTCCCTTGCCCGTTCCTCTCTGGCTTTTTCCCTGGCTTTCTGCTTTCTGGCTGCTGTGAGCGAAGCAACTTTCCTCTGTCACACTCCCCCACCATGTTTCTGTGTCGCCACAAGCCTAAAAGCAATGGAGCCATCCAACCATGGACTGAAACCTCTGACATGAGCCAAAGCAAAACTCTCCTCCTTTCAGTTGCTCTTCTCAGGTGTTTTGGCACAGCAGTGGAAAGCTGACTCACAGGGCTTTATTGCAAACAGGGCTTTCACTGATGTATGTTCAGAATCAACATTGCAACCAGAGTCCAAGCAAGTAATGCTGATTCCATTTCATTCAACGAGTACCTACTATGTATAAAATATCGTGTCTATGACTTAAACTACTGAACTGAAAAAGTTACCTCTCTAGCCATCGAGTAGGGCACATGCTCTACAAGTACACGATTTTTACATATGATGAGTTCTGGCAAGCTGTTCTTGATAGGTGAACTCATGGATGAAACGTATGTGTATTTTTCAAGATGATACATTACACATAAAAATTTCTTAACACTGAATCCATGTGTCTTCTAAGCGGTAAGAATCTGTTTTGGTCTCCAGACCAGTTTCGTTGGCATTTCTACCAACAATGAGATTAACGTCTTGTTAGGTGTATAACGTGTGCCAAAGAATGTGCCGGCTCATTTACATTTTTGCTAATCCTCAGGGCAATTTACGGATGCAGAATCTGAGATGTTAAATGACATGTCTGAGCAGCAGAATCCAGATGAGACGAGTCCAGGTCAGCCTGGCTCCAGGACCTCTGCTCTTATCACTGTGGCACACTGGCGCCTGCGCTTTCTATTGCGTGCTTGCTTCTCATATGGATTGTTTTATTTGTAAACATTTTAAAAAGTATGTATTACCACAACGAAAAACTCAGGTAAGACCAAAGAGCAAAAAGAAAACTAACGTTTAAATAATTTCCCCACACAAAAAGGGCAAAGGGTGCGTTTTGTGTAATTAGCTCCCAATAATTTTTTTCTGTAAGTACTTGACTTTGTATTATTTTTACAAAAAAATAAGTCACATTGCATTTGCTACTTTCTACCTGCTTTCAAAATGGTGTGAACATTTTCTCATATCATAAATATACATTAGGCAGGCGTGGTGGTTCACATCTGTAATCCCAGCACTTGGAAGGCTGAGGTAGGGGGATTAGTACAAGTTCAAGCCCAGTGTGGGATACATAGTAAGTTCAAAGCCAACCTAAATTACATAGGGAGGTCCTGTCTCAAAAAAAAAGCTCCATATATATACAGCCTTACAATACTTTTGTGGTTGTATACTATTCCACAATATAGATGCACCAGAAATGGTCAGGCTTATTCTCAAGTATTGTATCCAATATTATGACTAAAATCAATAACAGTATAACCAATGTCTGCTTGCAATTTTGATTTCATTCATTAGGTCATTACCTTTTTTGTATTATTAATTTTTATTTCCTTGAGTAAGCATGAGGATAAACACTTCTTTCATGGCTACTGACCATTTGCATTTTTCACTCATGAATTAAGAGCAGAGTCGATGAGATGCAGATCTAATTCAACTGTGTACATGTGACAAAATTTGTGTAATAAAACGTACTTCAGGATTATATTTCTCATGCATTCGCTTTATACACTCAATCCACTACCGTTTGCATGTACAAGTGTACATCACCAGGAAGGGTTGGGTTATGCAGGTGTTTCTCCCTTACCATGAGGTTGCATCCTGACACACTCATGCTAAGTTGGCAACACTATGAATTGAAAAGTATCTAATACACCTCACTTAGCAAACTTGAAGCTCCATCACAAAGCACCCAGCAGGGCCAGCTGCTTACCCTGGAGAAAGCCTGGCTGGCTGGGCACTGCAGCTCACGGCCACTGCCCAGCACCGTGAGAAATGATCATATCACATATCGCTAGCCTGAGGAAAAGATCAAATGCAAAGTGTGAAGCATGTCTCCTGAATACGTATTGCTTCCAACCATGATACGGTCAAAAAATTGTAGGCTGAATCACTGTATGTAGGGGACCAATACGTAAATGACCATACTGTATGTGTGTAATTGAAAACAAAGGAGATTTTTTTCTTAATATCCTTTAATATTCTTCACTTTCATTTTATATTCAAATTCAGAATATTCATGCAAAATTGTACATTACCAAGTTTTAAAAAAGATGTGCCACTGTTGTTTTAACCGTCCTATTCACTTGGGGTACTTTTCTAATTTAGAACATTCTTGAGGTATCAAAAATATTAATCCCTTTGTACCATGACTACTTACCCGTTTGTCATCTGATTTTCAATTTTGTTTATATTTCTTGCCTTACATAAAATTTAAAAACATACTTAAATGTGTAATCCATTTTGGCTTCTCCCATTTGAAAGGGCAGTTCAAAGCTGTCTTAATTGCTGTAGCTTTATAATGTGTATTAATTAAAATAAGGCAATACTCTTATCTTTAATGCTCTTTTAAAAAAAACCCTAGGCTATATAGCACTAGTGCATTTATTTGCTGAAATAAAACAGAATAATTATTGTTAGGTTTCTCTTCAAAACCTTTTAAAACTTTGATGTGTCAATTGAGGAAAATTGATATCTTTGCAATATATGCCTGTCTTTATTCAAGTTTTCTTTTATGTCCCTTGATTTCACTTGCTGTTTCCTTCAAATAAAAATAAGATATTTCCTGTCCATGTTATTTTTGATATGAAATATTTTTATTGTGATTTTCATTTTATTACCTTCTCTTATTGCTGATTAATGAAAAGCTTTTGGTATTTGTGTGCTGATTTCATAGTCCAGGGTACTGATTGGTAGGTTTTCATCTCATTCTTATTTTGCTTGATTCTTTTATTCAGATAGGCTATTATAACACTTGAAAATTATTTACACATTTCCCCTGTCATTTGTAATTCAGTTTTATTTTTTCTATGCTACATTGACAAGAATTTTTATTTTTTTGAAATGAATTTTTAGAACAACTTTGAGGAAAGCTATAAAAGTAGTTTCTTATTTATAGTGAAACTCATGGCTCTTTATCCAATGTAATGCTAGGCATTGGTTTAAGGTGCCCAGTAAGATGCTTTGTGGGATGATTACTATAATCAGGCTAACTAGCAAGTCTACCACATCATATACATGGGGTCTTACAAAATATGGTGAACGTTTAGCTTTTTAAAAATTCTCGACAGTAAAAGACACGTTGCCATTAATCCCCTTCAAAATTTTCTCCCTTGTTTCAAACACATTCCATCATTCTTTCCATTTTCTAAAGCAGTTCTGGAAGTGCTCTTTCACGAGTGTCTTTAGCCTGCTGTACTGGCTACCTTGGTATCCTGAACCCGTTTAAAACTTTTACCTTTCAGGGTTATTTTGACTTTGAGGAAGAGCCAGGAGTCGCATGGTGCCAGGTCCAGTGATAGCAGTGGCTGAGGATGCCTGAAGCACACTGTAGTGCTTCGACAAGCCCGTGCTCCCACCGGGCGGCACACAGCAGCAGACACAGCCACCAGAACTTTAGACAGTGGCAGGAATGATGGTGCACGTGTGTTCAAACAGAAGTAGAGTGTTGAGAGGGGGATTACTGGAAATGTGTCTTTTACTATAGTATTTTTAAAAATTTAACATTCACTGTATGTTATCTCACACAGTTACTTGTGTGTGTGTAGGGGTGAGAACATTTAAAATATACTACTACGTGATGATTCATTTTATATGCCAACTTGACTGGGTTGAGGGATGCCCAGATGTCTGGTCAAAGTGTTTCTTGCTGGCATGAAGGCATTTCTGGAAGAGACTAGCTTGAGTCAGCAGACAGTAGAGAAGATTACCCTCGCCAGTGTGAGCGGAGCCATGCAATCTACTGAGGACCCGGACAGAACAGGAAGGCAGAGGAAGGGCAAAACCTCTTTCTTCTCCAGCTTCGACCACCACCTCCCCTTGCCCTGGACACCGGAGCCTCGGAATCCAGGTCTTACACCAGGGCCCCTACCTGCTCCTTGTGTTCAGGTTTTTGGCCTTGGACTGGGAGTTAAGACCACCAGCCTCCTCATTCTCAGTCCTTGCAACTGGAACTGAATGATCATGCTGGCGGGCTGGGGATATAGCTCAGTGGAATAAGCGCTTGCCTAGCAAGCGCAGGGTCCTGAGTTCGAGCCCCAGTACCACAAAAAAAAAAAAAAAAAAAAAAAAAAGATCATGCTGGCTTCCCTGGCTCTCCAGCTTGCAGGTGGCATGCGGAGGGGTTTCTTGGCTTCCACAGTTGCATGAGTCAATCCTCACAATAAAACTCGCCATCTCTCTATTTTGTATTGTTTCTGACACACCCTGGCTAATGCATACTGTCACTGCACATTTCAAGTATACAGCACAGAGTTGTTTACTATGGATAATATGCTTCGTATCAGGCCCGCAAAACTCATTTATCCCGCATAACTGGAACTTCGTGAGCAACGTCTCTGCATTTCCCCCACCCCCATCACCCCTGGCAATCACCATTCTATCCTGTTTCCATGAGTTCAGTTTCTTAAGGTTCCACCTAGAAGTGATATCATGCCATATTAGTTTTTCTGTGCCTGGCTTATTTCACTTAGCATAATGTTCCTCAGCTTCTAGGTGCACATTTCAATCACTTCTCAGCCTTCTGGCTAAGGTCAAGTGCAAATGTGCTTGTTTCTTTCTTTGTAAGGGACAGTTAATCTTCCTCTGGACTTGTTCACCACGTTTTCATTATGTATTCAGCTCTCAGTGGGCACTTAAGATTGATAGCGTATCTCAGCTACTGTGAGAAATATTGCTGTGAACACAGGTGCTGAGATGTCTCTTTGACATAATGATGTGATTTCCTTTGGATAAGGACCCAGAGGTGGCATTGCTGGGTTATATGGTAGTGTGTATTTTCACTTTGTGAGCACCTGTCCATGCTGTTTTCCATAACGGCTTATCACTTTAGCCCCCGTAACAGTGGACATTGGTCCTCTTCCCTCCACATCCTTGTCAACACTTGGTATCTTGTCTTTGAGATCAGTCATCCTAATGTGTGTGAAGAGACATTGCATTGTGGCTTTGATCTGAATTTACCTAAACATGTGCTGCTGAGAACTTTCTTACATACCAGCTAGCCATTTGTAGGCCTTCTTTGAAAAAGACTTGCCTATGCAAGTCTTTCACTCATTTTTAAAAACTCAGATTATGTGTTTTCCCCTTAGTAATTCATTTGAGTCCTTTATATTTTGGGCATTAACTCCTTCTCAGATTTATGATTTGCAAATATTTTCTCCCATTCTATAAATTGTCTGTTTACAATGTTGACTGATTTGTGCTGTGCTGAAGTGTTTTAGTTCTGCTTTTGTTGCTTGTGTTTTAAGATCATACCCCAAACCACTGCCAATGTCAAGAAGTTTTCACTCTGTTTTATCATAGTAGTTTTAGCTTTAGATATTATGTTTAAGTCTTTAGTGCATTTTAAGATGATTTTTGCATATGGTATGAGATAAGGACCTGATTTCTCTTTTCCACATGTGAATTCATTTTCTCAATAACATTTATTGAAGTAACCATTCTTTCCCCGTGGTTTCCCCAATAGCACCTCTTTTGAAAACTGATTACCTAGAAATGCAAGGATTTATTTCTGAGTTCTCTGTTTTATTGGTCTGTATGTCTGGTTTTTTTTGTTTTGTTTTGTTTTTGAGACAGGGTCTTGCTATGCAGTTCAGGTTGGCCTTAAGCTCACTTTGTAGCCCAGGCTGGTTTTGAACTCGCAAGGATCCTCCTGCCTCAGCCTCCTAGGTGCTGGGATTATAGGCATGCGCCACCACACCCAGCTGTGTATGTCTGTTTTTGTATCAGTACCATACTGCTCTGCATGTGATACATTTGTAGTACTTTTGAAAACAGCAACTATGGTGCCTCCAATTTCGCTCTTCTCACACTACATTACCTTGGTTATCTGGAGTAGTTTTTGCTTCTGTGATTTTTTTTTTGGCCCATTTCACATAAATCTTAGGACTGCTCTTTCTATTTCCATGAAAAACATCAATATGAGATGTCTTGCTCTTTATTTTGTCTTCTCCAGTTTCTATTAATGATTTATAGTTTTCAGTCTTTCTCTTCCTTGGATAAATTTTTCCTAATATTTAATTGACTTTGATATTATTATAAATGGGTATGCTTTTCTAACTTCTGTTTTGAATAGCTCATTGTTAACATCAAAACACAACTGATTTTTCCTTGTTGACTTTGTATCTTGCATCTTTACTGAATTCCTTTGTTAGTTCTAAGTTTATCAGTACAGGCTTTAAAAGTTTCTCTATATAAAGCCATTTCATGAACAGAGACAATTGTACCCTTTTTTCTGATTTGCATGGGTTTTACTTATTTTTCTTGCCTACTTGCTCTAGCTGGGTCTTTGAATACTTCGCTCGAATAAAAGGGGTAAGGGTGGGCCTCACTTTCTTATTCATGATCTCAGAGGAGAAGCTTTCAGCGCTTCACTGTTGAGCAGAACTGTAACCATGGGTTTTTCACATACATAATTTGGTGAGTTTTGTTTTTTTAAACCATGAAAGTGTTCACTTTTGTCAAATGCCTTTCCTCTGTTTTAACATGATCCTATTATTTTTAGTCTTTATTCTCTTAATGTGGTGCAACACATTTATTGACTTTGTTTGTTTTTGTTTTTCTGAAACAGACTCTTGCCGTATAGTTCAGGCTCCATGGTAAATTCAGGTCAGGCTGCCCCTGAATTTACCATGGAGCCCAGGGTGACCTCGAGCTTATAGCAATCCTCCCGCCTCAGCCTCTCGGTGCTAGGATTACAGGCGTGTGCCACCATGCCCAGCACATTTATTGATTTATGTATGTTAATACATCCTACCATCTCAAGGACAAATCCTATGTGATTATGGTAGATAATCATTACAATGTCCTGTTGCATTTTATTTGCTAGTAGTTAGCAGAGGAATTTGTGACCTATGTTCATTGGGACTATTAAGCTATAGCTCCCCTTTCTTGTAGTGCCCTGGTCTGGCTCTGGGATCAGGGTAATGCTGACTTCATAAATTGAGTTTGGAGTGTTCCTTCCTTTAAACTTTTGGAAGAATTTGAGTATTGGTACTAGACACTCTTCTTTAGGTATCTAGTAGATTTCACTGATGAAACTCTCAGGTTGGGGCATTTTTTCCTCAGAGATTATTTATTATTATTATTATTATTATTATTATTATTATTACTGATTCAACTTCCTTACTGGTTATTAGTCTGTTCAGATTTTCTACCTCTTCAATTTTCACCCTTAACAATTTATGATTTTCTAAGAATGTATCTATTTCTTCTAAATTTCCCAATGTATTAGCATATATTCTTAGTAGTTACGATTCTTTGTATTTCCACGTTAGTAGATGTAATGCTTCCCTCTGCATTTATAACTTCACATATTTGAGTCTTTCCTCATTTTTTCCTAGTCTAGCTAAAGGTCTGCCAGTTTACAAAATCTTTTCTTTTTTCAAGTACGACTCAGTTTCATTGAACTCTTTCCTACTGTTTTCTTCAATCAAGGAAGTTGTCGGGTTGCTCTACGCCTGACTGCCGCTGTATGTGCCGGTAAAGCCTCCTGAGGAGGGATAAAGGAGCACAAGCCCGTCTCCCACTCTCCGTGCTCATGCCGTCACTCTCAGCTCCTCTTTTCAACCTCTCTGCCCTTACCTGCGCCCTCATGCTTGACTGATACAAATGTGGCCTCTTCCGTGACATTCTGACTTCCTGCGGGATCGTATGTTTTTAATCTGAATTCCAACCTTGCTCTTGTTTTTTAACTTCTCATAACTACCTTTTATCTCTTCATGGTTTCTTATCTTTAGCTATTACTTTTTGTTTGGCATTTTGCCTTTGTACAGAGGCCTTATTTTCTTGTAAGAGAGCATTCCGATTATTTCTCCTGGATCCCACGTCAGGAAATCTGCTGTGTTATTCTCTTTATTTAGAATGGACGTGGCCCTTGGAAAGCTGAAATTCACAGCCTACACACTCAGTAGTTGTTTCCTTCCATGCCTGTCTCCTCACAAGGGCTTTCACAAGTGCCACATCTGTTCGAAGGCCCTGCACCCCTGTTAACGTCCCTCCGCAGTCTACTCATTTGCTTCCTGAGGATTTAAACGGCTGTTTGTTGTGGAAAGGTGGCAGCTGAAGTGTAAGGGAAATTATATTCTCCCAGAGCAGCTCCCCAGCGCCAGGCAGGGGTTTCTGATCAGGTTTCTGGCCAGCACAATTCCTGGTTCACTGGGTCAGCAGGCAGATGGTGACAGCTAAGAAGCATATTCTTACCTCTCGCCATGCTAATCATTTTACGCCCTTAGAGGGATGTGGTATAAATTGACGCTCCATATGCCTTATAAATAGGTTTGTTCTTCCCAGGTTTTATTAGTAATGGTTTCAAGTGATAGTTGGATTTTTATTACTCATTGTGTTTTCATGGACACTAGGAGAGAAATTGGGAGAAATCATACTGAGAACTGCTTGTGCTCATTTTTATATGGGCTCTGGAGCCCCAGATTTTCATATCATTTTATTTTATGATCAAATATTACTACTCATTAGCAAAAATCAATCCTGTTTTGTTTTCTTGAGTTTCAAACACCTCCCTAAGGAAACATAATCCTGCCTTCTGTGTCCAGTTAGAGTGAGACTTCAACCCCTCTAAGTCTCTTAGTTCCGAACTCTCTTTCATACTCATGCTTAGGATGCTGGGACTGGGCCACTACCAAGTGGGAGCATCTCTTACCCCCTGGCAGACACTTCCAGCAGTGAGCAGCAGAGGAAGACTGAAAGCCAGGCGGGACAAGAACTCACGCCTTCCTGCTCTCTCTCTCCGGTGCACATTACCCAGCGTGGTGCTATACTCTGCGGTTTCAGTCGGTCTCAGGTTCCAGTCTCCTTTAGCATCCCCAGAATCAACTTCGTTATGCTGACTGGTGTCAGGGCTAGTTTGGGGGTGCTCTGCTCAGGGAGCTCAGGGCTGGCTCCTGAGGTACCCGTACCCACACTAGCAGGGGATGCTCCTCCTCACAGGACTGAATCCAGATTCCACCAAGTCCTTCTTTCACTTCCTAGGGTCTGCTCACCTTGCTTCTGCCCTGCCACTTCCCTGAGCCCTCAAGATGGCAGTATCTTTCTAGAGTGTTTTCTGGTTTTTCTTGTGTTTCATTTTGCTTTTTCAAGTTACTAAAGCACTTTAACCAAACCTATTTTGAACTGTCCATTCAAATAACTGATAGGACCCTTGTTTCCATGGCTGGGCCATGCCTGCTAAGCAGGATGCTTCCACAAAACCTTTATGAATGTACACATTTCAGGAAGCGTGCCACGAAGTGAGAGAGGGATGCCTGGGGCTCCGTGTGGGGAAGGTGGAATGTGTACCCCAAAGAGTCAGATGAGAAGAGAATTTTCCTGAGAGTCATGGAGCGTGGGGTAGAGGATGTGCGGGAGGGCATGCACACAGTGAGTCAGGGGTAGACTTCTCATACTCAGAAGTTGTTCCTGCATTAGCCCTTTGGGCTGGGTGACACGTTCTATGACTCACCTGAGAGCAAGTTTGCCATTTTTAAAAGAACAGTGTTTCTCAAGGGTTGGGATGAAGTTATGATACAACCAGCTGGCTAAATTGTTACTGAAAATGATGTCAAGGGACAAAGGTGCCATTTTTAACGCAGTAAAACTTTGGTGGCCAAGACAAGGCGTGTGCACTGAGAGACAGCAAGCTCCTCATCTTTGTCTTTGTAGGGCTCATTTCCACGGATCAAAAATAGTCTCAGATATGAGCAATTTTTTTTCAGACACTTGGTTGGGTCACCAGACCGCACTGGGATAGGTACTAAGAAGGCCTAACACTCAGTCTCTCTGCTGAGAACACTGTTTGCACTGAATGTCAGATCTATGTCAAATTTTGGTTTGGCTCTTCTGTAATTTTTGACATGATAGTATGCTTTCAAAATGTTCATGCATCTCACTGGAATACCATTGTAGATTCTTAAAATACCACAGAGCTGCAGTTATGTAGGATGAATAAGACTAGAGATCGAATGTAGAACGTGAGGACTATACTTAATAATTCTGTTTTGCATACTGGAAATTTGCCAAGAGTCGACTTTAGGTACTCTGTCCAGAAGGATAAGAAGGAAGGAAGGGAGGGAAGGAGGGAGGGAGGGAGGAAGGAAAGAAGGAAGGAAGGAAGGAAGGATGGGGGGGAGGAAAGGAGACTTTATGAGACGATGAGAATTCTCATTTGCTCACTGTAATAAACATTTCACTATATATGTATATAAAAACATCGTGTTGTACACCTTATTGTATATATACAATTTTTAAAGTAATTGTAAAAAAAATGCCAGATACTTATAATCATACAAATGGGTCACATCATATTCTTTTGGCAAGGAGGGAACTTTATCCTTTGAAGGAAATTCAAATCAATGTCAGTATTCTTTGTTAATGAATTTCTTGACTGTAATGTAAATATAATTTCAAGGACAATGGAAGTTAGCTGACGTTCTTGTCCTTTGGCATGGAATGCCTTTTAAGACACTGCAAAAATAGTCGTTTCTTACAAGTATCCTTTAAAGACAACTGTATGACTTATACATAATAAATAACAGTTGTGAGGAAAATAGTTCATCTTGGCCCAGGATAGAATACCCAGGGGCAGACTGCATAAGTCACTGTGTAGTAGATTTGCAAAAGGAAGAAAAAGATTTATTAAAGTAGAAATTTACCATAAATAAGTATGTGCTGTGAAAATATCTTAAAATAATAACCACCAAGCATACAACTCTTTTTGTCCGTCTAACAAGATGCTTAGGATTTGGTCAGTCTCCAAAACAATAATTTGTATTCATCTAAGGGTTTCCAAAGCATTTTAAAGAAGTTTAACTCACTATTTTCCATGACATAATCATAGATTATTTATTACTAGCTAATCCTATCTCTTCTTCATGGAAGTCACTAAAGTGATACACAAAAAGTTTTTGTTTTAAGAAAGTAAAAAAAGACCAGCAGAAAAAAACCCATTTTATAGACCTTTAGAATTACCAATTAATACAAAGATAGCTAGCTCTTGCTAACACATCTTTAACTAATTATTTCACTGTCAAACTTTGAAACACTCCCATGGAAACATTATTTCATCTTCTGGGCAATGTCTGACACTTCCTACACTTACTCACTCAGTAACTATAAAGAAATTATGCCAAATACTTAGCTGGCCATGGTGGCACATGCAGGTAACCCCATGTACCGGGCAGGCTGAAGTAGGAGGATCCCACATTCAAGGCCAGCCTGAGCAACTGAAAATCAAAAATTAAAAAGGGTTGGGAATGTATCTCAGTATAAGATAGACCATGCATTCAGTGCCCACTACTGTGAGAAAGAAGGAAGGGCGGGAGGGAGAAAAGGAAAACACTTATAGAGAATCATATTATTATGGAATTAAACAAGCCAGTATTAGGTTGGTTGGTTTGTTTGCCAGTATTAGTTCTGAACTAATGAGAGGAAAACGAGTACCAGAGAAGTGGCAGTTAGAGACTACTGGGACAGAACCAAACTGCAGTTCACTGTTTTCCCACTAATGTGAAGGTTAGTGTGGTTTCAGCCAGGAGCCCACCACTCATCTGCTTGGTTCGTGTGGCCAGCCCTCCCACACACATGCTCCTTAGAGGCTCGACCTCTGAGAAGGAGACCCAGACATTATGGCTGTGTCTAGATGCCCCCCCCCAAAGCCCCATGTGGTAATAGGTGGGGCTTTTGCAGAAGTGGCTGGATCTAGAGTGTGTGAGAGCGGAACTGACTCACGGTGCAATACCAGGATCGAGGACGCTAGGATTGAGGAGGAGAGTGCTGCCTGCCCTGAGCAGACTGGATAAGCTATAAAGGATAGAAGGAGCTGCTAAGGACCCTTGCTCGCTCTGCTACTCTCTGCCTGCCATGAACTGTTCCTCCTCTGCAAGACCACCCTCCCTTAAAGTCAGCCAGCTATGGACCAAAGCCTCCACAAACTGTGAACGAAATAAATCTTTCCTCCTTTAACTTTGGGTGTTGGGTATTTCATCTCAGCAACGTGAAAAATCACTAAGACACTAGGTATGGCCCAGGTTAGCATGGGAGGAGAGTGCATTAGGTTCCGGGACCTTTTCCTCTTGTTTCACTTCCCTGGCATCCTCGTGTGTGCCGCCTTGCAGCCACACGACTTTGCTCACACTGTAGCTCCCCACGGTCCAGGCTGCCCAGGGTTTCCCGACTTCACATTCCTACTTGAGAATTTCAAAGTAAAAATGAACACCACCATTTGTCTAATCATATAAATTTAACTGCTATTACAATTCTATTGATGTTTCTGTACTTCTGTTACCACTGACCAGCTATATTTGCAGGACCATGGGTCACATAATGGAACAGTTTACTTGCTTGTTACCAGCAGTTATTCGGTGGTTGCCAGATATTTGCTGAAAACTCTATGACAACTGTTTTGTAGGATAAGTAGTGCAGAGCAGCATGTCAGCTCACTGGCTGGCAGCCCCCGCTAGGTTTTGGGCAATTTGAACACAAGGCGTTGTTTTATTTTAAGTTCAATTCTTTTTAAAAATATACTCCTAAAGGAACTAAATTAGATTTCAACTTTGGGTCCACTGGTTAAATGAATAAAGAAGCCCATACTTTGTGAAATTTGTCTCATATCAAATCACTCAATACAGCTAGCATACACACATTATGATTTTATTACCATTAAAATAAATAGAAAATGTTATTGCTTGAGCTGCAAATATACTTTCTCATTCATTTGAATCCTTAGCACAGTATCTGTTTTTTGGCATATCTGGAAACATTTTATTTGCGATCATTATTTTGATTAAGATTTTTACCTATCAAAGGGTCTAGTCAGGAAAGAAAGAGGAATGAAGGTGCTAAGCACGTGCAGCTTAACTGGTGAGTTTCTTGGTGAAGCTTTCATAGCTTTGAGATGTAACTCACATGTCATACAATGCGCTCATTCAAAGTGTATAAGTTGACTTTTGATACATAGTAGATTTTTAAGTGAAGCAAAAATGTCTTTAGTACAATAATTTGAAAAGAGTGCAGTGAGGGAGGGACACTTCTCAGAGAGCAAATTTCTGACACTGAGAACTATTAGATACATTTTTTTCAAAGAAGGCTATAAGTTCTGAGCATCTAGGAAATGTAAGCCCAACATGTGCTAAGAAACACAAGGTGGCCAGGATTTTTCCAGGAATGAATAAATGCATGTGAGTTCTTTGCCTCTGTATTTTCTGTGAATTGAGGGCATGTATAACTATTTCTCAGCCTTACCTCATGAAAGCGTTGAGCTTTTCCTTCATGTTAAAATATATTATTTAACATTTGAGAATGTCAACACCACATTAGGCACTTTAAAAGAACAAAATTAGCCATGCTTCCTGCTCAGGGGATTTGTCTACTAAGTATCAGACTAAAGCAAAACGCTATAGTATTCCCTCACATCAAGCATTCCAGAGAGTGATATTTTCCCTCAATTCTTTCATAAAAATCAATGAGGGTTTTCTTCTTTTATACAAACTCAAAGGGACACTCTTTGATTTAACGTATACCTTTAGAAGTTGTGCACAGGCTCATTCCACATCTTATGCTCTCATCATGGGAGACAGTCAGTGGCTATATCTAAAATTAGATTTATTAAATGTGATTTTTGTCACAAAGCAAAATGAGATTTCCTCTTTCCCTAATTGCGCCATCACCCAAATTATTTTATGTGGGACACTGAAACAAACAGCTTATCTCATGCATCTCCACACTGTGTTCCACCTAAACACAGCAACGAGGACAGTGCAGGGGCGTAGCCTCAAGAAAATAAATGCAAAATGCTTCAGGCTACGTGTGTTTTGCAGCAATAATAACTTTAAAAAATTTAATTATCCTGTGGTCTAAGATACTTTGTGGGTGTTAGAAATATCATGCAGGTACAAAATACAAA
This sequence comes from Dinomys branickii, assembly GCA_004027595.1. Lineage (NCBI taxonomy): Eukaryota > Metazoa > Chordata > Mammalia > Rodentia > Dinomyidae > Dinomys > Dinomys branickii. The sequence continues at coordinate 176,821 of PVLD010000288.1, read as the reverse complement.
TGGTTAAATCTAATAAGCTATATTCTTTATAAAAGGCATTTAAGGAGTCAATTTTCAATCAGATGACTTGTTCTGTCACTGAACCGCTAGTTGGCTTCATGCATAGTTTGACTAGGGACTCCTTAAACTTCCTGGTCTCCTAGATTAACTTCGCTTGTATAAATATAATCAACTAGATTAATTAGGCAAATTAGTTCAGTAGTTCTTCCTCTATACTTAGAACTTGAAAAGTTCATAATGTGCAAATTAATAATTCAGCATTGGTTCCTAGTCTAAAGCCTTTTAAAAAACTAAATTGAATAGTGGCAGGAGTTACAAATTCAGAAATATTATAATTAGGCAAGCAGATGTACATTTTGAAACTGTGCCTCAGTGGATATAAAAATGTCCTGAATAAATTCCTGGTACAGTTTGATCTGGTTATCTAAATTTTCTGAAAGAAATAATGCAGTACGACAATTATATGCATACATTGTTTACTGAAAGATCTCCAACCATGTTAACTTTTTTGAAAAAATCACAACACTTGTTTACTAGAGATCTTAACAAAGTACTCTGCTTCAAGAAACCAATATGCTGGTCTTTGGCATTTTCCACGAAAGGTATTATCAATACGCTTACTCATAGATTTACCCAGCCATGTTTGGCGCTGATGATCCTCAGAGTTCCTACTGAATCCAGGTTATGTTTCAGGGACAAAAACCCTTGCCTTAAGATACCAGGCCTTGAAACTATGCCCCTGGGTTCTCTCTGCCAGCATGTAGTGCTTTCTCAGAACAAATACTCGTGAAATTAGATAATTTCATTTTGCAAACAATCTGGAAAAGATTTAGAGAATGAGGAAGACAGGGGAGGGGGGTGGGGGGAGAGAGAAGGGGGTGGTGATGAGAGGAATCTACTCAGGTCTTCCAGCACGGATTTTCAGTTTTGCCTTAAGATGTTTAGAAATGAAATAATCAAAAGGTAATCATATTACCTAACTTCGGATAGAAAACGTAAACTAATTCCAAAGTTCCCGTACCTACCCTTCCTGTTAAAACTGTGGGTCTCCCTAATGGATAGAATGTGTAGTGGAAAACGGAATAACTCAACTCCATTGTCAATTCTTGCAAATTATCTACGACTGAGGGTTGTTTGTCATATGCTCTTATCTTAATAAACTGGCAGCAAAACTCAACTGACAAAGCAGGAGGAGGAACTATGAAAGGTCAGGGGGTACCAAACCAGAGGCAGGTAAGTTGTTGCTCGGATTTTCTTCTAGAAGATATAGAGAAAAACCCACAAGGGAGCTCAATTCTGGAATCTCTCCCCATTTTACAATTATTTAAATGAGGCAAAAATAGACTCCCAGAATCCAAGTGTGTATTTAAGTAATCTACATACTCTCATTTTTAAAAAAGTACTGACCCTCTCATCCAAAGTCTCCTGGGGGCTCCACATGGATGAATAAATAGCAGAGTGACTCTTCCGAAGTCTCTTTTACATTCTAGCTGGTGGAGGAATCTCTTATTCCTCAAGGTGAAGGACAGGTTAAATGGAAGCATGTGGCACGCAGTGGGGGGACACGAGAGCGATGCAAAGTCTGTAATCCAACGGTGCTAAGAGTGATTTTAAAGACCCATCTTAACCCTGGAGCCTTTTCCTAATTTGGGGATAAAGACTATTTCCTCCAAGACAGATAATTTGTGTATTATAAACATTAAAACATAAAGCCAGCATGCATGATTTATACTATCAAGCAGACCTGTTCAGGGTTAAGCATCTGCAGCAATTTTAAAAGTCAAATTCATGTCATCATTTAGAACTGAATGTTCAAATATCTTCAGAAAATTTCAGAACACTGGGTCAAAAGTGTTGGGGCCCAAATGAATCTTCTTCCAAAGTTCTTACAGAATGCTGGGATGCTTCGGTGCTAATAGAGAGATATTATGTAATTATGTGTGCACGTAAATATAGACATTTTTCTGAACAAAATTTTAGAATAACTTTGTCACGAGGATTGAATAGAAGTTTATCCCAGCTACTTTCATAAAGTACCAAGTTGAGCTGATTTTCAGGGTCCCCACAAAGCCAAAGTAATTTTAGATAGAACACTTTGTTTTACAAAAGAAAAAATAATACACACATCTCTATTCATGATGTGTGTGTGGGTGGTATACTTTTAAGAACTTACAGGGAATGGTACTTGGTATAACCTAGGCAGCAAAGGAAGGCATTTAAAAATACTGTCACCAATTCTGGCAGGAAAGGCTATATAAATATACTGTAGACTCAAACGTAAGTGAGCTGGTTAAAAAAAGAAAGGCAACTGCAAACGAAAACTTCAAAACTCCTACCCCCACGATGAAGTAAATTACATGAAGGAGGACATTAACAAGGCTTTGCATACTCACTGTCTTCCTAATTTCAAAAGCACAGTTCTTAGAGCATTTCCTTTTCAAATCTGAGGATTCAGTATGCAGCCAATATAATTGGTCAGATAGTCTTAGCATATTTTCTGAAATCATTTATAAGGCTACCAAGTATCTTGGGAACTTTTTCCTCTAATCGCTCCTGAATTTGTCTAAATTGGTTTTAAATTATTCCATTCATAGTGGTAAATTTTTATTACAAACATGTTTTTTTACTCTAATTCTAACACAGATATGTCAGTCTGAGGTTGAAATAATTAGATCTTATGTGGTTTTTCATGCAGTACATTATTATATTATATCAAAAATCCTATCCCATTATGGAAAAGATATGAAGGTTTATATAAATTTCAAGGTGATTTATTTCATTAAATGGCTTATTCTGTGGATGTAGCTATGTATTTTTGAACACACACATATATACATAAATTATACTCTTCAGCATCCCTGTTAAAAGTGTTTTTTTCTGTTTAAAATCTTTACATGAATAATATCCAGCATCATGGGCCTTGAACACTGATGATTCTGGCTAACGCTTTTATCCTTTGCTTGAAATTATAGGATCAGTCTAGCCAGAATTTATGAGAACCAGACCTCAGACCTCACATAGCTCACATATTAGACCATTAGGCATCTAACTACCTCTGAACAATTTCAATGCATTATCTCGCCTTTTCCCTGGGGCACAAACTTCACTCGTCCATACTTTTAATATATTTTGTCTGCACAAAGCAGATCGAGTTATTACATGCCAGCAGATCACGACTTACAGAAATTTCATTGCTTCACGACAATGCAGCGAATGTCTCTGCTCTCCACCCTGATCCAGAGCCGAAGGGAAATGGTCAACGCCATAAACGTCTGTAAATTATCTACTGCTTTATGTAAAGCCTATTCGATACTTTTACCTACTAAACACTTTAGATATTTTCATACATTTCTACCCAAAGATAATTGCTCAAGGAAGGACACAGCCATGAAGTGTTACTTTCATTTCATTGTTTTTAAACAATTACATGCCACTTCAAATGGACTACTAGAGAATCTTAGATGAATAAAAACGACCTTTTACTTTCACCAGTAGGATTTTTATATTCCTATTGAACATCACTTGCTTTATTTATGTTTTATTTGAGGATTCTTAAGGTTTCCAAGCCAGGAATTTATTTTCAGAGAAGAAATTTTGTGATCAAGGTTTAAACATTAATTGATCTTTGAACTTTCCTAAACCATTTACCTGGATTGCAAGGCCATTACGTTCTTTTCTTTCATTGAGATTCTTTTTTCCCCTCTTCAGAAAGCCAAACAGGAAACAAGGGTGATGCTATCCTGTCCCTAGAGGTTGTTCCTCAGCTAGCTCAGTTTACAGCTGTTTAGCAAAAAGATGAAGATGATGAAGAAAACGAAAATGAGGTAAGCAGCACTTAAGAGGTTGCCTTTTACCACGCAGGACTATTAGTAGAGCAGTGTATGCATCAACAATGAACATCTTTCCCCTCAGACGTCATGCCTTTTATTATTATCTTTCCTTACCCGTTCTGAAGTTACATCTCTGTGCTATTTCATCACTTCCTTTAGTCTGTTATGCATGCATATATGTTTTTAGGATATTGGTTAACAATTGTGCTACTTGGCTTTTCCCATTAAAATTCTTGGAAAAGGAAGACCAAGCTACTGTTATCTAAAACAATTTTCTCATTTAGTTCCAAACTAAAACAAACCAGCAAGGAAAGGTCATCAGTCTCACAGACTAAAGTTGTTTTGATGAAGGCCAGCTTCCCATTCTGTTGACAAGCGTCTCAATTCTTTTCAACAGCTCTGGGTGTCCACGCAGGAAGAATGCAGAGTACTTATCTATCAGCCTCAGGGAACCAATGGCTCTGGGTGACAATTCGCAGAACTACGCTGATGCTGATGTACACCCACCTCCACCCCAGCACCTTCCATCCAGCTTCTCCGATCTGAATTTAGGATAACTAATAATGCAAATGAGCTCTTAGGGGCAGATTTGAGGACAAATACTACTTGAATTTCTGTGTAACGTTCAGCAAAAATGGGTTCTCTGCCCAATTATGTGTTCTTCAGACTGAAGTCAAGGAGCTGAAGAGAATCTGCCAAACTTCGCCAAGATTTCCCCCAAGAAGGCAGACATTGTGTCCAATTCTTATCAGTAGGTTGAGCATTAAGCCCGAAAGTAGAATCAGTAAATAAAAGGCAAGAGACAGACGGAGAGGGACCGAACCTCTGCGGATGACCTTTCCCGTAACTGTCACGATGGTTTGGAAGTCAAGGGCTGACTGTTTGCAACTAATGACCAAGACCTACACTGTGTGATTTCTTCCTTACAGTCTTCCCAGCTAAAAATAAGAATCGCCATTTCTCCACCCATACATAAGAACAACCACAGGTATTGCATCTCTGCATCAGACCTCCCCTTCCGATTTGCCCCCTAGGGTTTCACTTGTCAAGTCCTCTAACCTTTCCCAAACTGGACAGTCAAATACAGCTGTGCATCACTGAAAGGAAAGCCTGAAGGGCTGCGAGAGAGAATTCAAACAGCCTCTGGAAAGTTCAGAGTAAGAAGCACTGTACAGATACAGCCCAGGGATTTAGGAGTCTGGAAATGAAGGTTCTATTTTGAGCTATGCCTTGAGCATGTTGCTCTTTTTACAAAAATTGCCAGATGTGAGAGGAAAGATTGCTTACTCTGTGGTGTGTTTGAAGAATTCTTAATCAGAGAATCTGATTAAGGCTAAGAATGAAATTCAGCTAATGGCTCTTTTAAAACAAAATAAAACAAACATTCTGAACTGAAAAGCTCTTTGTCCTTCTGGGTTAATTCTTATTGTCTGCCTTAGACTGAATTGCATTCCACTTTTTTTGTTTTAGGCAGAAAGAGCATGTTGCTAACTTTTCAGTTAGGAAGGGTCAGGGAAATCCCCAGGGTCAGAGCTTCAGAAGGGCCTATGAGCAACACCTATGTGCTGAGGTACAAGGTCCTCGGGGACACGAAACACACCACCCCTGCAGCTCAAGCCACTCTCAGATAGCTTCAAAGTGCTCACTGGAGTCAAGCTGAACCTGTGGCCTTGTACTGATCACTGTCCTGTCCTCTGACATGTGGCAGAACAAGCCTAGTTACCTTCATCCACAGGACAATTCTTCAAAGACAGCTAGATTATTCCTCTAAATGTTCTTTTCTCCATCTCAGCATCTCCTGTGCCCTCTGCCGCCATTCCTATCTCACAAGCAGTTGAAGCGAAGCACCTCGCTGTGGTTGACCAGCTGCCAGTGCCACCTTTAAAGGATGGAGCCGCAAGTACTCCTACCATAGTCCACAGTCACTCTGACCAGCATGAGCTGCTTTGCTGTAGTAATGCTAAGCTCCTCTCTCTCTGCACTTGCTGACTGCTTATATTCATGTGGTTGAATTTTGGTATTTAAATATTCTGTACACGGATCTGGTTTACAATTTCATCAAACTAGGGTTCACCCCGTCCGAACACATCCCAAACTCTCTGGCAGTGGAAAACAAGGTAAGCAATTCCGACTCTGCCTGGACCTATTCCTCTAAGGGTCAAGCCATTGCTATTCACCCACAGAAGAGCCACACAGGGGTTAGGATGTCCTAACTTTGCAGATGAAACTGAGGCTGGAAGGATAAATAAACTGCTGATGATCACATCCTAGGAGGTGGTAAAACCAGGACTCACATCTTGATGATCTAAGTGCGCTTGAGCTGTTCTGCTGTGCTTTCTCAGGATTTCTTCAGATTCTGCACTGGTTCTCCTGTCATTCAGCACAAACCAAGTAGAGGATCAATGTTCTCAACTGATTCATTATTTGAAAAACAACTGCAAGAAAATTCAGCTGAAGATAACGCCTGTTAAGCTTGGATGCCAGAAATCCATCTGTGTTCTTTCTTTCCATCTTAGCAGCCTATGTATGAGTTTTCACCATGTTCCCAAAGAACTCATCGACTCCATTATTCCACATGTTCACAACTACCACATGCTGGGGGTCTGCATGAGGCAGCCATGTTGAGACGAACCAAGCAACATGGCCACCACACAACCCTTCGCAAGGCCAAGACCGGCCTACTTTAACTTGCTCCTAGTAAACCAATGCCAACTCTGAAAGTAATGGGTTTTTCTTTTAGGAGGCAAAATGTCACAGCGCCTGGGGAAAGGAAGTCAATGTTGAGACCAGCAAAATGAATATAGGAGAGGACATGCAGTACAGTGTATCATGGAGTAGGGCTGATGGTGCTCTGAGAATTTTAAGTCTCAGACTATGGTAGGCAACTTAACCTAACATATGGGGAGTTTTCACTTTCAAAGAATACAGACCTAAGGTTTTTCATTGATCCAGTCACATGTTAAGTACTTTCCTTTCCTTATAATCATCCTTGGCAAAGACAGTATTTCTAACTCAAACATACTCAGAATTCATTTAGAAGCTATTCTGAGAAAACTTCCCAAAGTGGAAGGTGAGAGATAAACCGTGGAAAATCAGTTTGTTTCCATCCATCGAGGACCTACTATGTGCTTGGCACTGTACTGCGAGCTGCAATGTAGTCCTTCTAGTAACCCTACTGAGAATGCAATTTTTAAACTCTCCAAAATGTTTAAAACCTTCTTTTTTGCATATGAGAAAATACAGGCTTGGAAAGATTGTATCACACAGCTGGCGAGTCAAAGAGTCATCAGGCCCAGAACCATCTGACTCCAAAATCAGTGTTCTTCCTAACTAACTCCCACATGGAAACAAGTTGTACCCTTTTTTGTCTTCAAGTGCTCATTATTCAGCAAGGGCATATTTTAAATGTCAGGAGGAAATGAAGGAGGAAATTTAGTGCGGTACCTAACACAGTTACCTCACTACTGCAGCCGATAATTTGTTCAAGCCACCCTGTCTCAACCAAATTTAATGGAAAGGACCTGCCCATAGCAAGCCCTGAAAAATGACTACCAAGAAAAGTACTGTGAGAGGAGACAAGGCTGTAGAGATTTTAGCAGCCATTCCCTCCTACCATATGCTTGATGATAGTTGAACTGAGCTAACAGAAAATAAGGCCTGTCCATGGTAAATAAGTCTCCTGAGCCCCCAAGAGACAATCCTGCCAGCCTCAACTTCTTTAAGAAGCAAATACACTCTGTAGCTTTCCATGCATAAGAGCTCTTGGGGAAGCCAGGGATCTTCTCTTTCTCAGTCTTGAGACCGTCTCTCAGAGCACCCTACTTGTGCCCTCGACACTTCGGTGTTTTTCAGGGAGCAAACCCCAGTCTTGACCCTTTATTGCTTTAAGATGATCTCCCGTCTTAAAGGAAAGAGTGTCACTGTCATGACTGACCTGGAATGTCCTCAGAGGCTCGGGTGTACCCTGTACAACAGTGCTCAGACCTGGGGTTTACGGAACACCAGTGGGCGACCCAATGGGTCAACAGTGGGTTCATCTACACATGGACCCACGATCTGATGGCATTTTTGGAAGGTGACGCAAACTGAGGAGGGAGGGCCTCACTGAAGGAGACAGATCACCAGGAGTGCCCTCGGCCCAGCCCCTTCCCTGCAGGCTCTTTGGTCTCTTTGCCACTACGAGCTAAGAGTCCTCCCTTGCCACATGCTCCAGCCACCAGCCACTCTGCCTCACCACTGGCCCACAGCCATGGCAATGGCCAGCTCTGGGCCGGCGCTGCGAACCAAACCACGGCCCTCCTCCTTTCAGGTGTTATTCCTAGGCCCTCTGCCACAGTGATGAAAAGCTGACTGACACGGTGGCCTGATAGAAGCTGCCTCCTTTTTCTCTCTTCTTCATATCACTGAGTATATTTCTTCCCATTCACTCCCAGGGAAAGACCCGTCCTCCACTTTGCCAGTGCTGACTTCCCCTGTGTGGCTCTGAGCCTCTCAGTCCTTCCTACAGGGTCACTTGTCCCACTAATTCGCCCCACCCCTCACCCCCCTGCCTTTCGTTTCTTCATTTCCACTAGGTCCTTTCTCTTTGCTTACAAATGTGAGTGAAGACAATGTCTTTTTTAAAAATCCATTCTCAACTCTGCTCCTCCACCCACCCCCACACTTCAATCCTATTTTCACAGCTCGCAGAAGAAGAGTGCCCTCCAGACCCGTCTCGTTGCCCCTCCTTGCAATCTGGTTTCTGCCCTTGTCACTCCTCTGAGACTCTACAGACCCAAAGGTCACCAATGACTTCCTCTTGGCCAGACGCACTGGTATTTCTCCCTTTGCCCCTCACCCTCCTCTGCAGTGCAACCCTAACTCCGTTGATTACGCATTTCCTTGCCCTTAATATCTATTTAGCAGCTACCTTATGTCAGTCAGAGGGATGGTCTTTCATGAACCCATACTTTCTTGCTTCTTCTATTAGTTCTCTGATATCTCCTTGCATCTTTCTAGTGCCCATCACTCCTGAATGCACACCTTCCCAAGGATCTATTCTGAGTGCTTCTGTTCTCTGCATCTCTCAGTCCCAACCTCAGAACTCGAGTCATTCGCTCCGAGACCCACTGAGATCTCCTCCTGCTCCGGCCCTTCTGTGCTTCGGGTCTGCCCTTCAGATGTCTCGTGAAAGTCTCTCAGACCCCCAGTGCTCAGATCCTGAGCTCACACTTTCTTAGAAACTTGCTCCTCTTTTATTTCGTCTAATGGCCACTGACTTTGTAACATAACCAGGGTCAAAACCTTAGGCATCGCACTTGGGAGTTCTTCCTACCAACCTTTCTCACCACCCATCGATCACCAAAACTGGTAGAACCTTCCTGCAGACTACTTTTGAGAGTATCTGTTTCTGGTTCCCTTACCCTAAGGTACTGACCCACTGTGAAGGTACTCACTTCTCGTTCCATGGGCTTGGAATGTACCCAGTGCTAGAATACTACCTAACATGGATCAAAGCATGGATTCAACCCCAATACCACGCACAAAAAAATTAAGTCAGTGTCCAAAAATCTTCAGGATTTAGGTGAGCCAGGCGTGGTGGTGCCTGCCTATAATCCCAGCACTTGAGAGGCTGAGGCAGGAGGACTGCTGTGAGTTCGAGGCCAGCCTGAACTGCATAGTGAAGGCTTGTCTCAAAAAAAAGGATTTGGGTGATATGAGCAGGTCACATGCTACACTATTTATTTAATATTTATATTTAAAAGATCTCTTTCCCCTCTGGACCATCACAGCAATAGTGTATGGAATCAAGGTTTTTTTTTTTTTTTTTTTTTTTTTTTTTTAAACTGGAGTCTTGCTATATTGTTCAGGCTTGTTTTAAAATGCCTGGGCTCAAGGGATCCTTCTGCCTCAGCCTCCTACGTAGTTGGGAGTACAGGTATGCACAACTGTGCTGAAAAAAACACTTATTCTGATTATACAGATGCCTTGTAAACAAGTACGTCCATCTCCAGCCTTCTTTGCCTTCCAGTCGCTCTGATTAACTCTGCCAAACTAATTATTGAGAATTATGACGACACCCTGTGAGTCTCTTGCACATAAACTTGCTCTCCAGCCAACCCTATCCGAAATCCTTAACCATGTTGAGCCCAGGCTGAATCAGACCTGCCTTCCCAACACCATTGCCTGGTGCTCTGCAGCCTCATATGAGGCTCTATGCAACCAGCGTCTGCTAATCACAACTTCCCGCCCCTGCCCTGCCCACCCCTGCCTTCAAGGCCGCCTCGCAAGCTCTCTTGACTGCCTCAGCTGGAAGTCATCTTTGCTTGCTCCAAAACTCCCAACTTCCTCCTGTACCCAGACTTTTTTTTTTGACACTTTTCTCTTTCTACTTTTAATTTTTGTTCTGGCATCACATTTGCTCTCTCCTACACGTGTTTAGACCCTCGAGGGCAGGATCTGGGTCTGATTCATCTTTGCATCCTCCCACTGCTCAGTGAAGTGCTTGTTCACAGAAGAGAAAAGCCCACTAAATATCGGTTGAATGAATCAATGTCTGAGTCAGGCAGCATTTTGGGATAAGTGAATTTTGTTTAAAGTGGTTTTTCACCAAGTTGAAATTTTTCTTTATCTCGAGCGACCTTTTTTCACATTTAAACAAGACAAATGAAATGGACAGATTAAGGTATTTTCACTACACAGCTACAGAGGAAGGCAGGCTGTTTCGGGTGGCAACTGAAGTATTCATTCATTTTATCTTGTTTTTAATAGGCAAATTTCTAAGACTTGCTATAACAAGGTTTTAGTTTGTTGTTTGTTTGCAATTTCATTAGTATCTTCCAAGGCCTAACAAATAGGAGGATTTTATCAAACCATGACTCTTGAAGGGTTCCACTCGCCTCCAGAGAGGTGTTTCCCTCGGTGCTAACCGCAGCTGCAGGGGCGCCCCGGGCTCCCCGAGTTCAGTCAGAGCCCCCCAGCGTGATGCGCTTTGCCTGCCCTTTCGGCCTAAGCGTTCCCTCTCATTGCTCATTGCCCTGGGCCAGGGATTCTGTGTGGCCCCCCTGAAAGACACTTCTCAGGAAGCCAAGACTTGGCATTCACCCACTCTCACTTTTGCTCAAATAAACTAACAATTCCTCAAAGGTGAAAAATCTTAGGCTTCCATACCACACATTGTAAATTTTTTCTTTTAAATCTATGAGAAGGAAGGTTTAAGAAAATACATTAAATCATCTAAAGACAAGAGCGTCGCAGGATGTTGAACTCCGTTAGATGCCTGCGATGACCAGTTGGTACTTCCCAGTGTCAGCCCACCTTTATATGTCCTAAGAAGTGTTCCAGGCTTCTAGAATCTTCCTGTCTCCAAATTTCTTTCTAGAATATTGTTCTTTATGAGAGAAAGTGCTGCAGACTGAATGTTTGTATCCTTCCCAAATTTAAATGCTGAAATCCCAATCCCCTATGTGACAGTGTTAAAAGTGAAGCCTTTGTGAGGTGTTAGTACCCTTCCTAATGCTCTTGCCATGCGAGGACACAGAGAGAAGAGCTCACTCAGAAACCAGAAAGTGGGGCCTTCGTTAGATATTATATCTGCTAGCACCTTGATTCTAGCCTTGCCAGGCCCCAGAATTTTTAGAAATGGATTCCTATTGTCAAAAAGCCACCGGATCTATGGTATTCTGTTACAGCAGCCCAGACTAAGACACAAGCAATTTAAAGTTTTTTCTTTTTGTTTTTTCTTTAGTTGACCCTAGAAATCTCAAATCAGCCTTTGAGCTCTGTAAGTGCTGAATGACTTGAGTTGCTGTTCATGTGTAGCAGCTTTTACTTACCCTTTGATAAAAGTGAAACTAGAGAAAAAGTACTTTTAAACAAACACACAAAGTGTCTCTTTCTCTACTCAAGAGAAATAACTGTGTGTACAGATGCTTTGCGGCAACTAGAACTCACCTTGTTCAGAGAGGACCTAAAAGGGACCATTCTCCGCTAACCATGGCGGCAGTGTCAAGCACTGTGTTACACTCAGAGGACTAGCAATAAACCCCAGCTGTGATATTCAAGCACGAAACAACCTGAACAGGTTGGGGCCCTTATTGCTCTAGGCACTATCAGACAATTTTCTAGGAAAATGAGAACAATCTGCTATGACATCCAGAAACTTCACAGACTTCTAAAATAACAGAGCTGAAAGTGGCCTCAGTGGGTGATCCCCTTGGACGCATCGGTGTGGCCCCACTACCCCACGTGTTTCGTGTTGAGCTACTTATTCTCTATACATGTCCACACCTCTGCCTTAAGATCTGTCCCTAGCACTCAACATGGAGCTACTAAATGCCCATCTGTGAAAAATCTAGGTTCATGGATAAACCAATGGATAAGCCAATGGCTATGATAAAAATTTAAATAAAAGTACAATGGAACTCCTGGTGGCCAAATATTTCTAAAGCCATTCTGGATGGCTTTGTAAAAACAGGTACTGTTTTACACACTGTTTTTGTACTACCCCACAGTGTGAAAGTATGTGCCTTTATTTAGAAGGAACAGGTTGGAAGCTGTTATGTACCTGTGAAAAGATCCAACTGTGTCTTACACTGAAGACCGAGGCTTCAGAACTCTCTGCCACCTTTCAACAGCTGAGTAAGTCAAGGCAGACATATTTCATCTCTCTCAGTATTATTTACTTGCCTTGTATGTGAAATAGAAATAAAAAGCATATGAGTCTGAAGACAAGGAATGAAACTTCTCTTCAGAGTCCTCTCAACTTGAGGTGCTATTTGTTCACAGACAATCTTACTCTCTAGCTAGGGCAACTAACTTCTGGCCCACATGAAAAGAACTTTGACAAGAGTCCTCTGGGAAGTGGGGGTGTCAAGAGAGGCCATAAGAAGCCTCTCTCTGCCAGCAAGCCAGGCAGTTTATGGCCCTGGTACTGGGCCTACAACCACACAGAAACCCAACCTGAGGGGGGCTCCACCATGTGAGGGGGAGCAGAGAGACCCGGGTCTCAGGGAACAGCACTGGAAGCCATCTCTCCTGAAGGCCACCACGCCAAACCCTAGGAATGGCCTTGTCATCCTTTAAGCCCATTTGCAAAATTTCTGTTGTTTGCAGGTGACAGCATCTAAAATGTTTTTCTTAGAATCTCTGTGGAAAAACATACTAGGGAAATACTGATTCAGAAAATTCCCTGTCTCTCTTCATATTCCTTAAAACTTCAATTTTTAGAAAAACACATCTGATATTAGTGTCTATAAACCTCTGCTGTGTTAATAAAGAAACAGCTGGTATTTTTGATAAATATCCCTGATGTTTCATCAGTACGCTAACACCTAGCATGATGTTGTCTCCAAGAGATCCACAGACCCCTCAGAAACTATTTTTCATTCCATAGCAAATTGTAATGACTTTACAGTCTAACATTCTTTTTTTCACATAAGAAATATGTGGGTCTTATGAAACATCTGCTATTAATAATTATATCTCTAAAAAATATTAAATTGAATGTAGAGAATTAAACAGTAGGAAAGTATTTGTTTCTATGTGGCCATTACCCTAAATATAGCCAGTCAAGTCAAAGAATATCAAAAGTAAGAGTATCTAAATTATTCCTATGGATTATTTTTGTTTTACACCAGCACCCTAGTTAGCTAGCTGGCTGGCTACCATTGATCAATCTACCTCTACCATTATACAATCTCTCCATCAATTAACCGAGGTTACATTTTTGCCTGATCACCTCTAAACCAGTGATAAAACTATCTTAATTCAATAAAAATTTTTAAATGTACTTCTACATACTCCCTACAATTGGAAGTTTTACTTTTGCTCTGAAGTTTGACAGTAGTCCCTTCCATGGGTTTATACACACAGGGTGAGGAATATCCAGTCAGATAAAATAAAAAATGAAGTATGCCATTTGTGTTCCTTCAGAAGAACCATTTATCTTTCAAGAAATTTAATCATTTTAGTCTACTTATTTCTATAATAAGTCACCTCCTCAATTTCCCTGTAATATTTTAAGTACATGAAAAGTTGAGCAGGATTCTTAGAGAAAGACTTCCACTCACTTTAACATACTGTCAGAAATGAGTTTTAAACATTGCAGAAGTTTTTAACTGCTAAAAGGCGAAAGTTTGCCATTTGCTAGAAAATTATCAAAACTATTTTAGCTTATTTGGAGCAGGTATTAAAGTTATTGATTTGGGGTAAAATGAAAGAGCTAAAGTATTTTGAAGTGAAGCAGCACCTAAGTGCAAGAACGCATTACGGGAGCAAACGAAATGACATTCTGTGCTGCACACATTTAGATATACAGGGGAGTTTTCAGGCAGAGAATAAAGCAGAATAAACCAATAAACACACACCTCTAACTCTTAAACCAGTAAACACATTCCCAATCTCTTAAATTATTACTTTTCTCTATTGATTAGATTCCTCAAGATAACTCATGAAAGTAGAACACCTGTGACCATGAAAATTGACCCAAAAGGAAATGTTAACTCAGGCATAAGCCCAACATAAACTTGGCCTCACCTTCGCACTAATAAATTTAGGGTTCTAATGTGTTTTGTTTTAGGTTGAAAATATTTATTTCATCGAAGACAACCCTGGAGTGCAAATATTCCTCCTGTTAAGCTGGAGCCAATGTTTATTTTAGCAGTGCTAGGATACCAAAGTGTTGTGTAAATCTGAAAATACTGGCTGGACAAACATTTATACAAAAAGCTCCTGTCTATTAAGACAATGAGAATATTTACAAATATATCCTTTGGGGTAAGTTTATAGTGATGACGAATTACACTTCAATTATTACGAAGACATTCAAGTTTCTAATTTCTAGAAACTTACTTCCTGTTTACTCTGATGCTTCACGAAGTCTGCCATGGAAAACACAGATTCTCTTTCCTTAGGCTGTTATTGATGAGGTTCTAAAGAACAAAATTTATAGCCTGAAAAGTTCATCAGGGTAATATATATGTTACCTTACACTATATATTACATTATATGCATAAAATAGGTATATATAGAGAGATATAAGATATAAAATATGTTTTAACAGTAACCCACAACCTGTGGACTAACTATAAAATAGATTTTAAATATACATACAGCATCTTAGTATGTATATACAGATACTTAGCTATCGAGCACATGTGGTTGTGGATAAATAATGGAATCAGTTAAATGAGACCCTAATATATTCAGTGAGTGTCTAGTAAAAGCAGAATGAACGAATGAATGAATGAATGAGAACACTCAATGAAAGACCTACCTGAAATAGAAGTAGACAAATCCCATTTTCACTGAGTCCTAATCTATATCTTGCATGGCCTGGACAATCCTGGAGAGCCCTGTTTCAGGTGAATCTCTAAAGTTCTGCAGATCAGTGGTTTGAAAAGAATACTAACACATCTTTAGCTGAATGCCTTTACTTCCTGTTCCTCCCAAACTCACCCTCACATCACTACTGCCCTTACTCTATGGAGGAAAACCTAATTCATAACACTAACTGTATTCAAAATGACTTGAGGAACATAGGAGGTAACGGTCTAAATTCACGAACACTCTAAGTTTGCCACCTCTCCCTTTGCCTACCTCTCCGTGTTTAGCTTTAGATTTAGTCACTATTCTTCAAATGAAACAAAAATCGTTACTTCTTCTGGTGAAAACCTGACAGAGAAACAGACGTACTGGATTAGCATGTACCTGAAATGTCTTCTAGTCTACAGACTGTTTTCCAGATGAAAATACACATAAATAACTCCACATATATACATTATGTGTATGTATGTGTACTTAGGGAATATTTATTATATCACACAGAGTTAAAATATTCAATTTAGAGATTTGCCTTTTCAAAGTTATCTTTCATCTTTACACATAATAGTCATGAAAAATCTCAGACATTCCTAGTTTGTCACCTTCAACACTGACTGATTTTGATGCAGTTTTACATATGAATTACTTGAATATAAGTTCTTTACACTTGCAATTTTCCAAGATAAATACTGTCCCGTGCAATTTCCCATAGACATTTCAAATAGAAAAAGAAACTTTACTAAAACACGAGTTTACATAGACAGTGTTAAAAAGAATTCATTTTCTGGGTTAATCAAAGTGTTACTAATAATACGACAGAGATTGCACAGACATGCGCATTTTCAATTACTGAATCTGACTTACATTCTGTGAGCAATAGGAGAGAGAACTGAGCACAGACCAGCATCTAGCAGTTGTTTTACAGTCCACAGATCCCTATGTGAATAAGATAGTTGTGGTTTGATTCATTGCCATAGGTTTATTAATACCAGGTTTTACCTTAGGCAATTGGTTACAAGCCTGTTTAGCAGTTTTTATTCAAGGCAGATTAATACTCCTGACAGAGGGCTCTATTCACTGATGCAGTTTTGTGGCAGCTACACAATTAACTTTCTTTCATTGCACATCAGTGGCATGTTAAGTTTTTCCTAACAACCTCTACGGATGCACATAACCTCATCACAATATATGAAGCATGTCCAATAAAAGGAGCATTGATGGGTACTTTGGCTCAATATAGCAGCAAGATTTTATAGAGGCCAGACCAAAGAAGGTGAATTTTGATCATTAAAACATCCCTCTATTTTTCAGTCCTTTCCCAATGGAAGAGCCACGTTAGAAACCACAGACCAGTAAGAAAAATGTGAATGAAGAAAGGCATAATTTGTTTGCGGAAGAAACATGTTTAAGTTTTCATCACTAACAGAACTCAGAGTCTAATCACACACCCTGTTCATAGCCCAGTTGCAAAGTGCTCCACAGGTAGTTTGCTGACCGAAACAGCCCATGAATCTCGCTGAGAAAATGCTATAGCCTTCACTTATCTTCTTACAATCTGCGTGGTGAGGCGTGTGCGTGCACAAGCACCCGTGTCTGCAGCTGTCAGCTCCCTGTCTCACGTGTGTGTACACCAACAGGCAGTACAAGTTATTACTGCCTGGCTAGTTTCGTTGCTATGCTAACTAAAACAGCCTTAGCGTATATAAACTCAGTTACATTAACTTCTTATACATTAACTTCTTACCAGAATATCCTTAAGTAGTTTGTTTGTAAATCTTAATTGGATTTGTGGATCTTTGATTTATCTTTCTGATGGATATATTAAAGTTCAGAACTATCCTGAGTGCTTCTTTTTCAGGATTTCTGGGTTCTTTTATGGTGCATAAATGTATCCACCAATCTTTCCTTGTGTAAATACATACTTCATCTCAATGACCCTAAAACCCTGGAGAACACGGGCTTTAAAGGGCATGAAATTACTTGGGCAGATAAGAGAGAGGTGTTCTTGAAGAGGGAAACTGAGGACATAAGTCAAAATGTTGGTTCTTCACCAGGACTAGCAGTTCGGGGGAGAGAAGGAAGGTAGCGCAGATCTCACTGAGTCTAGTAGAGACTTTCTCAGAGCTCCAGATGGTACTTAGCCACAAAGCTCAGAACCTAAGAACAAGGACTGACTAAAACAGAGAGAAAAGATATTGCTTGTGAGGAATAAAAGAGAGAAGTAGAATGAAGATGATTTTAAGAAGAACGTCAACGGCTTGACGAGTTCAGAGCTTTGGCAATAGAAGGAAAATGATAACTCCCACTTCTGACAACCATGTATGGGTCAGGCAGAAGCACGTAACTAGAGGTTAGAGAAGTGAAATGACTTGCACGCTTAGCCTGCCTACCACTGGGCTGTTTAGTTGGACAGGCCTGGGCCTGAGACTCTGGGTTCACACTGCTTTCCAATATAAACATGTTTCCCAGCCATATCTCTGAAAAGTAGAAACAACATGCCGATCACAGAACCCCTCAGGACCTGAGATGTAGACCGGTGGTGGTGAGTCTATGGCGTGCATGCTGTGTTCTCCTTTTAAGACAAAAGATGTTAATGTCTGAGTTGTTTTTCCTAAATTAAAAACCTCAGTATTCAGGTTTAATTGCAGTGTTGGCACTTGGTAATAAATAAGTGGGTTTGGGGTTGCCCTCATCTATAAAAGGTTTGCTGTCACTGATGTAGACTTTTACGGAGGCGAACACAAGAAAGAACGCAGGGTAGACACGCTGCCCAGGGACTGAAGTGCAAGCTAGACACTGGGGGGCTCGGAGTGGCATGACGGAGCTCACCACCGGTGGAACACCGGCAGGCCTGTTTGAGAGTGCCTTGGGTCCCTTTTGCCCATTGCTTCAAAAACTGCTGTGATCTACTTCAAAGACCTTTTAAAACCACAGTGCTTTGATATATGTGTAGTATAGACCCAGTTACAAGAGACAAAACCACAAGACCTTTATCTACACTTCAAAGTCAGCCAAAAAAAACCTAAAGGTAAATGTAGGTAATCTCCCAAATTGGCAACCTAATTCTCAGAGCCCTAACACTGCAAGTCCTAAAGCCTAGGAGTGGATACCGCCCTGCACCTGTGGAGAGGGGAGGGAAATACCTAGGTGATGATACAGCCGCAGACGAGAGACGAACTCTCTCCAAGAGGGCAAACAAGTCACCAACCAGTACAGAGTTTCGCCTCAAGGACAAGAGAGCTACCAAGAACGGGAGATAAAAATCTGCATATTAAAAAACAGAGCTACATATTGTCTTGGCGTCTCACACCGTTATCCTGAACCTGTTGCCTTTTGAACTCAATTCTAGGATGTTTTGTTTATCTCCTCCGGAGATTCCAGTGGTTGATGAGATAGCCAGCAGCTTCCCTGGGCTATACAACCCGGAAACTGTGAAGTTTGGTAACCTAGCGCAGCCTCATAAAAATTCACTGGCCCAAGGTTTACCAAGTAACAATCAAAACTGCCACACAAGAAAGGGCCTTCGGGGTTATTCCTCACCCTTAGGCTACTTAGGTCTCAGGTGCAAGTGTCTGTGTCCTTTTCCCACCACCGCTCTTAACTGCAGACGCAACAGTTTGAGATGAAGGGGACAGCAGAAGCTTTTCTTCTTTGTAACTATGAAAGTACTTAATTCAGAAACTTTGGGAACTAGTCACCTCCCCCATGAGAATATTGCTTACATCCTACGCACATCAACAGGTAATGTGAACTCACCTACACCCTAGAAAAAGTGACCTCTGTGGGCACCGAGTAGAATGCTAGGCCTTGCACAAGGTAGTGCTGGCTTCCTAACACCAAAAGGAAATTCTCCTATCACAAGGTGACTGGGCTGAAGCAACAGTACAGCCCCAGAGGGCACAGAGTCCTGCTTTATGTAAATCAGTGCCTGTCACGGCCTGCGTGATTCACTGTGAAGGGTGTACTCTCCTGTGACGAATGAGTCCCGCTTAATTTGGCAGTGATTATGCGGGTTGCTGGCCCTCTAAACCCCTTTGAACTTGTAATTGCTGCTGGTTTAAATAATGAACATTAAGAGAAGTTGGATTCATAAAACTGTAGATAGTAACATTCCTCCCTTGTTTTGATACAAGTGTACACACACACACACATGCACACACTCACTCACTCACTTTCTGAGGCCACTGATCACTGTGGCATGCCAGACTTTATCAGAATAAACTGCAGTGCTGTTCAAGGGTTGGACAGGGAGGGCAGATCTGAGGTGGGGGAACAAGGGCCGGTGGCAGGGGTGCATCTGGGATCCGTGCTAGAGGAAGAGCAGAGAAGGCCTGGCTGCTATAGGGAAGGAGGAGCAAGAGCACTCATGAATATTCATAGCTAGTCACATCTGTAGCAGGCATGCTTTCTACCTTTCTTTCCCTGTGCAGTGCAACACAGAGACCGAGGGCAAACAAAAGCAGGGTAATCTGCAGCTTTACCCGGCTCTAGATTGACTTACGGTAGTGAACTTTGTCTTTTAAATCCTACATATAGATTTAAAAATGTTACAGTATAGAGCATGAACTGCCACATCTTTCTATGATGAAAGAAAATCAGCCCATCGCCACAGCCATGAAGAGGAAGAAATCACAGTTAGACAACACACAGACGACTCTAAGCCAGTCTTTCCCCACAATGGGTGAAACTGCCCAATATTCTTTAATTCAGCAAAAGACAAATTTTGATTTTGAGTAAAATGAAATGGTATTGATAACAGGGCGGAAACCAAAGTTAGCCAAGTCAGCCAGCTCCTACCCTCCCTGAAACAACAAAAGAATGAATGATAAATTTAGCAGCCTCCTGTTCAGTTTTCAAACAACACTGCTGAGATTTATAGCTTCACAGCTCCCATGGCAAACTAAGCTGCACACAGAAAGCTATCTGTTTTTTATTTCACTCTGCTTTCTCTAGTTTTTGTTCCTGTTTCTATTTGCAGGTTTTTTTAACTCTACGTTTTCTTTTTCCTGGTGTGAGTCGAATATCAAAGGCCAGTGCTGTTGGGAAGACTCCAGCTTGCAAAAGCCACTCAATAGGATGGTATTAAACCTACATCACAACGTGGCAGACAGTGATTAATAGGAACTGTATCAACGGTAGCAACTTAAAAAAAAAAAGTCCTCCTTCCAGCAGCTCAAAAAGGGGTCAATGAAGCAAGAATAAGAAATGTCTGGGAGAAGCCAGGATCCAGAATGTTCTTATACAGTAAAGAACACTGGCATTGTGTTTGATGGAAAGGAAAAAGAAATCCTTGCTGTTATGCATATAATAAAGGACTTTTGCCGTTAAGTCGCTTATACTTAAAACAGCTACACATTAATTAAAAATGAAGTCTGTGTACGACTTAGGAATCATTTTTATTGATGTAATGGTGTCCCCCAAAATAAGTAGCAGATGGATTCCCACCCCCTCAATGAAACACTGAAACAAACTGCAGAATTGTCAAAATTTTATCGTGAAGACACATACTCTATAAAAAGGTTGATTTAAATGAATTGTAAATTTGCTTCATTGCACAATATTTTTCTAAAATTATAACCGGAAAGTATTCTCTGTTTAATTTTTTAGCATATCCTTTCGCAAAACACATCTGCTGTGAAGTATTTCTAATTTGTGCTAGCTGCTTTTTAACAAACACACAGTTGTCACGATGCCATCTAATTTTATTGGGGCAAAAAGTACCTTCCCTTTTACTCTCTCCACAATAATAATTCTGACCCCTTTCCAATGAGGCAAAACACTGAAAAATAATACAGTTATTTGAGTTTCACATGCAAGAGACAGCAAGAAGAATAAAGGTACATAGCAGGATGGAAATACAATAAAAAGAAACATTGTAAATAAAGAGAAAGTGGCTGAAATTAGGGAGAAAAAATAAACATGCAGAAAGTATATCAGATTATGTCTAGTTATGTGAAAGTTAATAATTAGGCTTTAAAAAATATGATGGGGCATCTGATGGGGCAGGCCAACCACAGACCGGACAGCAGGAAGCACACACTCAGCTCTGAGGAGTGACACCGAAACAGCCCAGTTACATCAAGTCCTCTTCCCATCCCCCGCTCATCTCGGTTGTACTCCCCTCTTTTGGATTTTGTAGTTTATTTCATCAGGAGAAATGGTATTTTATAGTGTTTAGGACAGATGACACTGAGAATTTTGGATTTTTTCACCTTCAAAATTAGTATGCAAGTTAAAAATATTCCCTCCCCCAAAGACCCAGTGTAATTGGAAGAGCCCACCTTCTCCACTGTGAACGCGGGCGATAGGACAGATGTTTTACATATGCATCATCTCTTTGTCCATCCAGACAGCCCTGGGAGGAGGCACCTTCACCATCTCCAGTTGACAAAGGAAGCAACCAAGGCTATTAAAATTTGCCCTCAAATAGTAAATAAGTCTTATCAAAAGCTTTCACTCACTCTAAGATCACTGAGTGTTTTTATATTTGGCATAAAAACATCTCCATAGTCAAAATAACTTGTAGGGTCATCTTAATGGAATCACACTACCGAAAAACAATGACCATATCTAGCCTGTATCTAAATCATCTAAATCATCCAAGGAACTGTTTTTTCTTTGTCATAGCAAACTCGTGGAATATGCACTTTGGGAAAGGGGAAATGTGGCTATCTCACCCATCGCCTACATCATCTTGTTAATATTTTAGATCTATTATACCCTATAATTTCAAATAAACACAAACTTTTAATGTGAATTTTCCAAAGTGGTGTTGACTTTTGTGGAAAACATAAACAATAACAATAAAACAGATTCCTATCTCATTTACACAAGTGAAGTGTGGTAATAAAACCTGTACTTGTGTGGACTAATTTTCAGTTTGGTAATTAATTACAGCACTAAAACTTAGACTTCTTGAAATATCCAAGAACGCAATCAGGTTTTCATACATTCATTCTTTCACCAGCAGATCATCTAAAAATTTCCTTTGTAATGGGAAATTTATGTTACCAAAAGGCAGTTATGTTACCAAGGTGGAAAGATGTCTGCAAGCTGCTATCTCCACTAATGCCAGGGAGTAAGGCACAGTTAATGCGCAAGTCCACAGAGGGCTCTGTTTCTCTCCTTAAGAATGAGCCAGGGAATGAGGAAGGTAGTCTGGGTGCTGTGGCCCCATCTCCAATGGTTCAGCAGACTCTGGGTAATGACTATCCGAAACATCACCAGCAGGCCAAACATCACCAGCAGGCCTGGTCAGGCTCTGATGCTCCCACACTACATTAACTGCAGCATTGTGCTCTGACCACCCACAGCCATAATTTATGTCATCGGGTGAAGGCTAGAGGGGAAAGAGGGAGAGTGATTACTATGTGTCAACCTTGCTCATATGGGACAGGCTGCTTTACATATTCTAATCTATCTGGTCCCTTTGCTCCCAGACAGTTCTACCCATTTAACAGATGAAGATTTTACAGTGTTAAAGAATTTGCCCAAAGCAACGGTGCTACTAAGCCGCATCCTGTGACTCACGCTCATGTCTACCTGAACAGAAGTTGTTCATGAGTCACTAAGACTGCCCACTTCTCTGTTTTGTGTTGAGTAGAGGAATGACAATAGTCCACAAGGTAAGTCCTTATCCAGGTGCTGATAATTTTGCATGTACTTTGTCTGCTACCACCTGCCCTCCTCCTCACTCATCCTGTCCAGGATGTGTCAGTGTGTCTGTAGTATACAGATGACAATTTTCGGTATTTGGATTAGTGTTTTGTTACACAATCAGAACAACATCCTTATTTTATTGACTGGTACAACATCTAGAAACTTAAAATAAATGACTCTACTTATCAGGATAAATTTAGAGACCCAAAAGAAAAAGCAAACTATGAGGTGTGTGGAGGTGTATATGGAGCACAGAGGGTCGGGAGGGCGAAGACAGCAGGGTGAAGCCTGGGCGCAACCACAAGTTCCTGTCTCTGGTCCTGCTAGGTTTGTTCCAAGTGCCCACAGTGTGGATTTCAGATGTAATCCCAACAGAAGTGACAAAATCCAAAACCACAGGCGCAAACACTGGCTTTCAAGTGCTTTGGGAACAGAGACATTTGTTTAAGTAACCACTGTTTTAAAATTGCATACATAGTAACACCAAAATAAACAGCTTGCAATGCTGTTTATTTTAGGATACACAATAGCAATGTAAAGTGTGGCATGCCCTAGATCCAGGGAGCCCGAGCATAATTTATAGTTGTAGAGAACCCTAGGAGGACTCAACTACACGCCAGGGCTGTCTACTTCCTGATTAGATAACAGTGAAGGTCAGAACGCATTGCTTTTTGTGCGGCAAAGAGCAAACAAGCCACCACAAAGCCCCTGCTCCTCCTGCTTGCTGTGAATTATGAATCAGGTCCTGTGGAGAGCAGCGTTTGCCAAGTCTCCACTACAAAGCGTGTATTAATCACAGGTCCTAAGGAAGGGTCAAGAGCACAGAGTCTGACAAACCAGGAAACGAGCCTCCTCTGTGACCTCAGCTCCCTCAGTCTTGCCCCTCCCTGGACTGAAAACTGAAGAAGAGAAAGAGAAGAGAAGGGAAAAACCCGGAAACAACACAAGCTGGCTGCGTGCTGAAACATATGTAAAGCTGAACTCCCAAGGCAAGCAGCTGGATGAAACAACCTGACATGGGGTCAAATCTGAAGAACTCAGTTTCTGGGTTATTTTCACATCTGAGTCCCCTTCTCCGCCCACTTGTTCTGCTCTTTCATCCCCTCATCCAGGTGCTTTGGGGAAACCCTTGGGAGGTCTTCATTTAAGCTTCTCTACTTCAATCCTCATCGGCATGGCTGGGCACTTTGCTCCCACCGAGTCTAGTGAAAGGCCTGCACTCCCTGCGGTGTTCTTCAGGGCTTCCTGGTTTTGTTTTGCCACATCCTCAAGTTTAACTTGCTCCTCTGCCCTCACCCTCACCTGCCAAGGCAGAGAAAAACATGAAAATTTTTATCTTTTCCACATGCATTATTCCTCCTACATTATATTTGACTTTTGGAAACTAAAATATTGCTTCCCTAAAACTCTCTGGTAGGAGCTGAATTATACGACTCCAGATTTCATGTGCCAAAACCGTAATCTCCACTCCAAGGGTACATACTGTACTCAACTTGGGATAGTTCCACTTAGGAACTTTCGGTATGAAAGCCATACATACTCAAAGCAATACGAGGAATTCTTTATCCTTTTCGGGGCCAGCAATGTACAGTAGGATCCCGTCTCAGGGTGCTGGGCAGCAGTGAGTTGCAACTCCCAGCCGGCTACACAATCCCAAGAGGAAGCAACTGACAGTCTGTGGTGCCTATGTGCTTATATCACGATGTTTGTACTTTGGGTGGATTCAGTGTACTCTGGTGCGTGTTATTTTCAGTTTTTAATAGGTTCTTAGAGTGCAACCTCATAATAAGTCAAAGAAACCTGTGTTTAGAGATAGAACTTTTAGGGTGGGGGCCTAATCCTATAAAACTGGAGATCTTGTAAGAAGGAGAGAGAGTACTGCTTCTGTCTCCCCCTGCGCACAGAGAAGCCCATACAGGGTAGCAGAAGGGGAGGTGGATGCCTGTAGCCGGGGAGAGAATCTTCACCAAACAGCAACCCTGCCAGCACTATGAGCCTGGACCTTCCAACATCCAGAACTGGAAAAAAATACCTTTCTATTATTTCAGCCACCTGGTCCACAGCATTTTGTTATAGTAGCCCAAAGAGACTAATACACTCTTCTACTGAAGTCATTCACGAACTCTCCCTGCTTGCCAGTCCCTCGGGAGTCAGCAGCAAGAGTCAGGCTATTCTGTCCTTTTTCCTCTCTTACTCCTTACTCTCATCTTCTGCTTATGCCTTTCCAGGCACCTTCCGCATGAAGTTCACAGCTGCCATCTTCTCCACTTTGCTGCCGGGGCAATGGGGACCACTAAGGGACCCTCATTCCCCCAACACATTCTGTAGGCTCTGGAACATTCCACTCCACCATATCCCATGACCTCACTTACAAAGGTTCCCGTATGTATGACAAAGGCCTTCCTAATATCTTGTCCCTCTGAATTCCAGTGTCATCCATCTCTACTCTTCCAGCCCTCAAACCCTGCAACACTCCCTTCCTGTTCCATTTCCTTCCTAAAGACCTGCACCTGGACTTGCAACTTGCCAGTGTGACTTGCCAGTAAACAACACACTTTCTCTCCCCAGCACCTGGCACAGTTCTTCATTAAAATAAAATGTATTATCCCATATTTAAAATGCACTATATATTTTATAGAAAATTTCAAACATAAAAAATTTTAAAAAGTAATGATCCAGACTTTACTTCCCAGGGAGAACCTCTCATACATTTTCTATATATATAAATATATACCCATATATATTTCATTTTACAAGATTGGAATTACAGTGCTTGCAGTGCCTTATTTTATTTCACCTAGCAATATATCGAGATTTTTCCCATATTGTAAACATTTTTATTAATATCATTTTTAATAATGTATTATTAGTCCAGAACATTCTACTAGGATCTTTTATATCTGGTAACTTAAGTGTTGGTAATTTTTTTATCATTACAAATAATACCTTTAAATATAATCTTGCATAATTTTGTGTATGTTTCTTATTTCTTTACGACAAACTTCTAGAAACCTAATTGCTGGATTAGAATGTGTTTTTTATGTACACATTACCAATTTAAATTTCAGAAAGCCCATTTTCTTTGCCATTAAATTGGATATTTTTTCCACACCAAACACTGTATTTTTCTATTGTTTCTAGCAAACAAAGTTTTCTGTTGCTGATCTTTAAAACTTTATTTGGTTACTAGTAAAATTAAACACTTATTAAATGCCTACTGGCCATTTGTATTTCTTTTGTGAATGGATTTATTCATCCTTGGTTTTTAGACTCTCTCATTTTTTTCTTATTGATATATGTAAGACTTGTTTGTTAAGAAATCTGCTCTGCCTGTTACACGATGTTGCACATATTTTCACTAGTTTAATGTTTGCCTTTATTTTGTGTATGGTGTTTTCTTGACTTTCAAAAACTCTTCATTTTTATTTAACTTAATCACTCACTATTCTCCATTGTAATTCTATTGTTTTAATGCTCGAAAAAGATTTCACTATGCAAAGCAAAGAGAAATAGTCACATCACTTCAAAGAAGTCTTTAATATGGAACTTATTTTGAATATTGATTGATTTAAAAAAGAGTTGGACCAAAAAAAAAAAGAGAGCTGGACCACTATCCAAAGATTATTTATTAAATTATTCTCCTCAATTGACTTGAAGTAGTGCCTGTAAAATTAATAAATGTCCCTCTCTATTTGGGTTGATTTGTGGATTTATTTTTCAAGCGACCATCCTATCTGCTCTGTTAGCCAGTAACACTTGGTGTAGGTCTATACTGCATTTTATTAATACAAGATCTCCCACATTGTTCTTTTTCAAAAATACCTTGACTTCTCTTAGACATTGCATTACTCAGATGAACTGCAGATTTGCTTTTCTGCCCTACTCCCAGGAAAGCATATCTCACTGGAATTTTAACTTTCCGTCCCTCATTGGAAGAATTCCTTGGACTACCCCTCTCCAGCATGATGCCAGGCCGGCTTAGTTAGGTCTGTCCTACTCCCTGCTGTCATCCCTCTTGCTCCTGCTTCCTGGCCCTGACAGAGGATGACACAATGTGGAGAGATCATTCCACGCTGGGTCTCTGCCCCCGGGCTGCACCTATGCACTGACTCCCAGCACACCCTTACAGCTCCCAGGCCTGCCTTGGAGAAGTCTGGTCCAGAGTCCTCATAAAACGTGTGTTCCATCTCACTGTTCCACCCAGCTGAACGCTGACCTCCATCTTTTCTCTCCCATTGTCATTCTCTCTGCCTCACACCTTCACGCCAGCCTCCCCTCTGGGTCCTTCCCCTCTGCTCTGCACCTGATTCAACTGACGCACCTCTGCTGCAACCCTTCACCTCCACGCCCTTGCCTCTGGTCTTCCTGTGTTCGCTCCCTGCCAGCTTACTCATCAGCCTCCAGAAGTAAAAGGTAGACCGTGACCCTTGAGTGCCAAATGCAAAGGCTGATTTTTAGTCATCGTCGCCCTTGATCTTTCTACAGAACCTACTTTCCCCACCTTGAAATTCCTTCCCGTCCCACATCATTTGATTACATTCATGTTGGTCTTCATTTTTGCTTTTCTTTCTTCCCTAACCCTCTAGTGTAGTCTCTCAAAGGACCCTACCTCCCTTCTCTCTCTGTCCTCTCTCTCTTACTAATCTTCATCCGATCCCAGAGTTTCAAACATTACCTCTATGACGTTCAGGCTCAACTGTCAAACTGTTGTGCCGCCACGTCCAACGTCACAGAAACTCCTCAACCCAGACATCCAGTTAGTTTATCTAAACCTCAGTGTACCGTTCATACCTTTCCTCACTGTTCTCTTGTTCTTGGACTGTGCTTCCGCCAAAGCAGACCCTGTCTAAGGAGAGGTAATATTTGAAGATCTGATTGAAAAACTGAAGGACAACTGATTTAGCATCCAGACTGAAACTCTCCTCAGGGCTAAAATTATAACCCTATGGCTCTGCTGCTGGGATGAGTTAATTTAGCACCTGGCATAGGATTCCTTCACCTTCCCTACACTGGGGCTATGCACTGTCACTTTAGAGATGTAAAACTGCCCTTGACACCAGCTTGGCCAGCATGAACCACGGCAGGCTGGTGACCACTTAACTGTCAGGACAAACAGCTATGGGCAAAGATGTCCAAATCCCCTCATGGTTTGTCTGAATGCTAGAACCACACAACCAAGAATAAGTTTATTTAGAAGTTAGTTTGCAGTCACCTAGTGCTTTCTGTTAAGCTTGAGTGTACACATTTTCAAATATCATGTAGACTTTCAGGATCCCACTGCAACTGCGCCACATGTGCTGTAAGTGGTGTGTGAGTCCTCCACCCCTTTCCTGGTGCACATCATGCTATCTGTAGGATTTGATCTCTCAAACTGAGGTCCAAAAACACAAGTACAATGTTTTTCTCTGATGAGTGTTTTACCTGTATGTAAGTTTGCGTTTCACAAAGCTAAGAGAGAACAAGTTAATGATTTCAGGGGATTAGATGAGAACAGTGATGGACACAACTGGACACTTGCATAGGATCTCACCCCTTTCAAAGGACTACTTCTAGTCTCAACTAATCCTCCAGGCAATACAGTGAGACACAGACACTGGTCTAAGTTCAGTGAGTAGCGATCCAGATCCTGGGCAGCAAAAGGCTGAAACAGGCTGAGGAATTGTGTCAAGGAATCCCATTTGGTCCTAATTCCACTGCCCCTGGTACATGGCCTTATAAATGCAAAGACTGACTTCGCTGTGGCCAGAAAGTTTTGTTTTTGTAAACACAAAAAATTAAGAGTGTCTTCACTATTTAAAGGTAGGAAAACATTGACTTTATTTGCTGTAATGAATTATGAACATTTCCATTGTCTATTCCCAAAGAGTCCCACCTGAGATTCATGAGCATTTAAACTTACCACTTTCTTTAACTGATTATCCAATCTTACTATATATATTATATGTGCACTATATGTGTATTACATATTATATGTGTATTCTTTAATATATGTGTATATGTATGTATTATATATATGCCTTTCCACATAGACATTTAGTTAAGACAGTTCATCAGAGAACAGAAAAGCTTTGGGATTAAGTCATAGAAGGGAGCTTATCAAACAAAAAGCCCCTAAGTAATCAGTAAGATTTTACAATATGGGGCTTAGCTTATGGCTCTGCAGAAGCCAATGCAAACCCTGAGCCTATAATTGACTAATAATGACCCTGTGTGCCCATGCTCTCCAACACCTTTTTTCCAGTTCTCTGTGAAACAGTTTAAAACAAGTGTAACAGCTCATGAGCTGCCTGCAGGTATCCTGAAGCACTGAAATGGAGCCTATAACTTTTCACCATGGGGAAAAATATAAGACTGCTTTTATGGAGAGTTCCACCATGTCACCAGAGCTACAGGGAATAATCCAGTATTCAACTCTTCTACTGATAAAAACCATTTTCTTTTTAAAAGACCAGTGTAGCGCTACTCCCAGCATGCTTTGGTATAGTTTTACTATCAGCCGATGATGGGTGCACACCACATATTCCGGAGAAAAATAAGCCATTTTTTCTATAGTATTATGACCAAAGTCATGAGAGTATCTTTTCCTAAGTCATGAAAATATGAAGTTGCCGGAATTTTTCAAGCCAAAATTAATGCTAAAGTATTTGTGACTGTCTTGGAATGATGGGAAAATATGTTTTATACATATAAACAGGTCTGTTATAATGTGATCCAGAGGTATCAAAGTCAAGAGTGGAAACAAGCTTTGGTGCAGGCGTTCACAAGAAGCATGCATTATCTGGCCAAGTTACACAAATCAGGTATCAGTAAATCTGGGGGTGATTAAAAGAGAGTTAATCACAGACCCATGTTAATTTCCTATAATGTTTAGAATCATAAAATAATAGTATCTTTTCATCTCATCATCCCAGAGTCTCACAGTAATAATCTCCTCAGTTCTAGTTTTTGAGTATGTATGGACATTGAAGTCAAATTCAACAAATAATCATGTTATCTATTATAACCAAGAAGTAAAACTAAAGTTTAAGAAAAATTATCTGCCATTATATTGTGACTTGACAAATTATCAACTATTAGATAAAAACAATTTAAATTAGTTCTGGCAGATTTCAGACCTGCAGTTCAAAATATGAATAGCAAATGTACACGGCCAGAAATGGCGCTACTATTATGTTTTAAGAGGATACTACACATCTGAAGGGGGCCAGTGATTGTCCTGTGTACTGTAAACAACTGCTCCCAACCAATTTAGAAAGCGGCTTACACCGCATACATGTAACAAGGTAAATTGCATTCCACCAATCTAATGCTTCCTACCCAAGTCTCTGTTTCTTAGCAGGAGCAGTGGGCTAGATATCATCTTTACACTCCATAATCTGTTCCAAATTGCAAAAACAGACTACAGCACAGAGAAAGCAGGACTTTTCCAGGAGTTCTCTGAAATCTGAGCAGGAACATGCTGAAGTCAGAATCAGTCCTTAACGTTAAGGTCACTGTATGACCCCATCTCGTACCAAAGCTGGGGGATAAGGCAGTGTTCTCCTAACCCAGGCCATTTGGCCTGTAATTCCCAATAACTCCGCCTCTCCATCAAATGCTCTTGCAAACTGTGGTCATGTGGAATGAAGAAATGGAAATTTTTCCTATGATTTGAATGAATATTCAGGGATTTCACTAAGCAGCATTTAATGGTACTCTATTCTTAGAGTTTTTAAATAGCTGAATATTCAGATATGCACATGCCTTCTATTTTCCTTTATTCAAGGGTCCTCAATTCCCAATCTCTTTGAATGCTTTAATGTATTTTGAAACAATTATTCTTCAAGTGATATTTTATGAGGCTGGGTGCTAAACTTTGTGCTAATAATTATTTTAGTTTCTTTTTGATGGTAATTTAATAAGCATTTCATTCTTCAATCTTCTCACTCAATTACTTATTTTTAAAAAATAGACTAATTTTTAGATTAATTTTAGCTTCACAGCAAAATTGAGAGGAAAGAACAGAGATTCCCCTTATATATGTTTCCTCCACATGCACATAGCTCCCAAGCACACCCCCTCATCAACATCTCCCACTAAAGTGGTACATTCCGTACAGTCAAAGGACCTACACAAACACACTGTTATCACTTGGAACCCTTAGCTTACAGTGGTGCTCATTCTTGGTGATGCACATGCCGTGGGTTTGGATCCATGTGCAGTGCCATGTGTCCACCACTGTGATGTGGTACAGTATCATTGCAATGCCCCCAAAATCACCTATGCTCTATCAAATACTGATTTCTATGAAATGTCTGTCAGGCTGGGCACAGTGTCATGTCTGCAGTCCCAGGTGTTTGGGAGGTTGAGGCAGAAAGATTGCAAGTTCAAGTCCAGCCTGGGCAAATTAGTGACTCAACAAGACCCTGTCTCAAAAGAAAATAAAAAGGACTGGGGATATAGCTCAATGGGTTCAATCCCTAGTACTGGGTGAAAAACAAAAGCCTGTCAGTTAGTAGCTCCTAGTCAGGCAGTTAATACTTTCACCTCACTCCTTTGTAAATGTGATTGCCTAATGTATTTCAAAATAGTCTTGTCATTTTTTGAAATGTTTTAACACCAGAGAGACCCCTGCATCTCCTCCCCCTCATGAAAAGCCTCTGTGCCTCCACTGTACTGGTGCCTTTCCCTCCATGTGATTCAGAGCCACGTGGACAAAAGCTGGTTGCTAAACGCCAAACAGAGAAGACTGGACCATGCATAAGCCCTCGTTCTAAACTCCAAATCAGGACCACACGAGAAAAGCTACAGTGCAGCAGGATGCACCCCCTAGCCCAGACAGACAAAGTCAACTCAGTGGCGTTTTTCTTTCTTCTAGAGGCGTTTCTAAGATTCAACACCACATTAAATTTTTGGTCTGTCTCTTAAATTTGAGAAATTGTAAAAAACGACTAGATGGCCCACAGAATTGACTTACCTCTTTTATTCTTCACTGAAGAAAGGAGTGAGCAGAAACTTTGATGAAGGCAGAAACTACACTATGCAGGTCACTATTAAAATTTTCTAGAGGTTCTCTGGTCAGCCAGCACAGAACACTCAGGCTTCCCTTTCCAGACATTCTTTAAAACCAACCAGCACCTCTGTACAGCCACTGGTGATCACAGCCCTGGGTTCAGTACCCGCTTGTCCCAATAAGGGCATGATGGATGCATCATCAGATCTAAGCCTCGGCAACCTGGAAAATAACTATTCTTCCCACCCCAATCTCCTGTCCCCAGCCCTCAAAATCATTATGCAATAGGACGAACAGTCAAACTTACAGTTAATTGGAAACACTGCAAAAGAAGAGGAATGTTTTGGACCGCATGTCCACAAGAAAAATAAATCACCCAGCATTGTTATTTAATGCATTGTGACATCATTTCCTGAAATTCAACAGAGATGACACCAATTCAGGCAATCACCAGTATAAGGTTCCATTCAAATAACTCACAGATGTTTTCTTCTGGTAAGAAGAAAAACAAAAGACAATGCAAAGGCGGCCTCACTCCAAGGCGTGTTTGCGGGAATACCCCCCCTGGCCTTTCAGCTGTGCGCACTGCATGTGCGTTTCCTTGTTGCTGTGGGAGCCCCACTTGCATTCAGGGCACATTTGCATCTCTGAATAGGGCAAAGGCCATCTCATTGCTCATGGAATAAGTATGGCCAACATTTCCTACTTGGTATGAACTTGACTCATAACTATTAGTATTAAGTGCTGTAGGTCCATGCCAGAATCATGAAGGCATTAATTTCCAAGTAGCAATAACTAATGTTCATGAAATGCTGATCTGAATAACCACTCAAGGGTTTTAAAAGATGTCAAAGACCAGAAATTGTCACAATATGTTCAGGATACAGGATACATTTTTGGAAATATACAAGTGGAGAAATTGAGATAAAGACGATCACACTGGGCAGTGCTAAATAAAAAATCTTATGATTCTGGGAACTACTAGAGGTCAAAAACTTACAGAAACCCAAATATACAATCGAAACTCAAAACGCTTGACATTGCACAGCGGGTTAGAGTTCACAAACTCAGTGTGCCATCTGAGCCGCACAGGCAACCCCACCAGTGAAGTAGGTCAGGTATTCACTATTTGCTTTCTCAAGGTGGGAACAAGGCTCAGAGAAGCTCAATAATTTATCCCAGGTGAGAGAGCTCAAAGCTGTCTTCTGATTTCACACTCGGTGATGCCTTTAAAAAATCATGTCATGTTGGTTCCTGGTACAAAAGCAATAACAACAAAAATCATGCTGTGGTCTAGCAGTCTAGACCTCACCTCTCTGAGAAAGGAAGCCTATGTTCTGTGAAATGGGAATACCTGGGATGGTGTCAAAGGGGCCCACAGGGGCATTGTAAACTATCCTATCACCAGTTTCTTCTCTGACTTCCAAGCACGTCAGGAGGCTCACCAGTCAGCACCACGACTCTCTCTAACACCCTCTTTCCTCTCTCTCTCTCTCTCTCTCTCTCTCGCTCGCTCTGTCTCTCTCTCACTCATACTATGACTGACCATCCATGAGCAACCATTAAATGTTGACATGGCTTTAGATGGAGTTTAGACCATTTTCTCTCCTACTAGAGATGTGTGGGATTGATTTTGGAAACTCTGACAGTACCAGGAAAGGATACAGAAACATCAGATGCCCATGTGCATTGGTCAGAGCTGCCAGCAATCCTCTCAGCAAGATTAAACCAGTCAGGTGTGGTATGTGCTCCATAACCACAACGAGGGGGCTAACGCAGGAGCAATGCAACTTCAATGCTTGGACAATTAGCAAAACCTGGACAATTTAGCAAAACCCTGTCTCAGAATAAAAAATAAGAGGGACTAGAGTTCAGTGTACAGTGCTCCTGAACTGAGTCCCAGTAACCCCCCAACTAAATTAAACTAAGAATTATAGTTAATTTATAGTAAATACTGTAAGAGTCAGGCAGGGGAACTGAACACTTTATAGAACATTTAATCTAACACTCTCACTAGGAGGGTTGAAGTTATCCCATCCTTCAGAAATGGAAGGTAAGGCTGAGAGAGGGCAGCATCTTATGCAAAATGATCTGCGTTGCATATTCCAGACTATGAGCTCTTAACCTAGACACAGTACTCCCTCTTTCAAGAAAAGAAGCCACTTGGATCTGTCCAAAATAAAGAGACTAACTAAAAAACAAAATCATCCAGGTCTCTGCCTGTCGTGTATGTGTGTGTGTGTGTGTGTGTGTGTGTGCGTGTGTGTGTGTGCACATGCACGTGCACACATGTATACACACATACAGTATAGTAACACACCTGAAATGAGTAAGTCTACTGTCACATGGCCTTCAAGTAATGGGAGAAGAGAGACGCATTCTCCTAATGGAAGAGATAGCTGTATTACTCCTAACTTGAGTGTTCTGCCTCTGTAGCACAATGTATATTAACACTCATTTTTATTAACAAATCTAGGTCTTTACCAAATCCCATCAAATGTACTCTAATAAGAAGGAGTGAAGAGGTACACACTGAGCCACAGGCTTCATCTCTCTCTCCTGTACCCGCAGGTAGAGGACAAAACAGCTTTCTAGGAAAAGGGGTAGTGCTCCTGAGCACAAACCTGTGGTTTCTGGATGTGCGATACTATATCACACTGAAGTAAAACTTGCTTCTGATCCAGTACACATGTCTCTGAAAAAAAAATCCCACAACTCAGTGTGAGTTTTATCTCTGTGGTTTCATGGAAGACTTTCAGTCAAACACTGGGATGAGCACGTAGGGTTTCCTGTGGGTGCGATCCCTGCGTCACTTCATGGTCAAGCGCATTCCTGGCAGCACAGCAAGGGGAACCCTGGAAAGCAGCATGTGGAGGTGCCCACGAGAGCCTGCCTGAGCCACTGTGGCCTTCCTGATGTGGGAGAGCTCCTCATGGTTGTAAATGAACTGTCAGCCTGGCCGCTCTTCCTCACTGCTTCTTCCTGTAACTATCGTTCAAGTCAAATGAAAACAGCTGTAATGGCAGGCTTACTTTTATGATATCATAATCTCTATGTGTTAGTGAAAGGACTGTACTTGCCTAGGATTTGCCTAGGTTTCTTAAATCTTTTTCTTTTTGCTGTTGGATACTTTCCAGCCAAAGCACACGTGTTTCCAACAGATTCTTTCTTCAATCTTCTCTAGATTCCTTAGCCCAAGAAGCCTAGCAGAGCCATCAACCAGCAGAAGAAGGTAATGGTATGTATAATGTTTTCACTGGTTGAATTTATTTAAAGCACTATGGATTGATTTCATTAGTATCATGAGATTTTTAAAAAGGAATTTTAAAAGGGTACTGTGGAAATAGTGTAGTCAAAACTAGAAAGTAACTATTTAACTCCAGATTAAGAAAATTCAAAGTGCTTGGCCCTTAATATGGAAACTCTTCATCAAATAAGCTTTGTTTTCAAAATTCCCCTTTGGATTTCATTTAAATATTTACTTCAATATAATCACGTATCAACAAATTTGTTACCTTGTCCCCTAAAGTTGGTTGTTTGTAGGAATTTAAGAGATTGTTTTAACTGCTACAGTTGAAGTGGAATTTGTTCTTCTAAGAAAACTGAAGGTTAATGATTTTTGTCATATTGAGACTAAGACTTAACAATTGCTACAGTTGGCCTTTGTTGAGGTGGGTTTTTTCCCCCTCTGGGCCTTTTGAGGTATTCAGAATAGGTGACAATAGCTTGCAGTTGAGAACATATGTAGAGAGACCCCTGTGGCTTATTGGAAAAAGTTGCTCCATGCTGGTTGGGTGTTTGGAAAAAAAAATACAACCAGAGTTCTTTTATGTTCTGCTAGTTAATGAATGCATGAATGTCAAAATGGGCCAATGGCCTATTCAGGGGGCAAAGCCTTCGCAGCCCCCTTCTTTAAGAACACATCCTGAGATGCAAAATACATTTGCTTAACAAATTAAAATAATGAGATAATTCAATTAGCTTCTTTTAAAAAAAAAAAAAGAAAGAAAAAAGGGTACATCGGGGATTATTGTAATACAAGAACAGGTCACACTGCACAAAAGGGAGCAGACCAGTTTGAAATAATGTTAAAGAGGCTCATAATGGAGGAATGCATATTGAATCATGCACTTGTAAAGAAATTTACATGAAATAATAATTTAGGCTACATCTATTTTCAGGGAGCTCAAGCCAACATTTCACTTTGAAAGTTGAAATTAATTAAATGACAGAAAAATATACTGGGGCATCTCTATTTCCAAGGACTTCCTCATGCCTGTTAGTGCCTGTAAGAAAAGAAGACTAAATTAACGTGTCGCTAGTTAGGGGTCTGTATTCTTGGTTTCTGAGCTCAGAATTACAGCCGAGTAAATCTTTCAGCTCATTAAAGACTGGAGAGTAGAAGTTTTACAGGACCATCCTCATCAAAGTTACTGAACCTCTTCTCTGCCGTGGGGGTTAGAGTGGATGCAGGGAGAAAGCAGTTTCAAAGGGAAGCCGGGAGAATTTCCTTAAGACACAAGGGAGTACAGAAGAGGTAGAGTAGAGCAGAGAGGGTGGGAGACAAAGCCAGCAGCGTAAGCAGTGAAAGGGGCAAGTTGTAAAAGAAGGTCACAGGCAGGGGAGAAACACAGCACTCGGTAAAAGGTGAAAAGACAGGAGGAAGGAGAGGAAAGGACGGCCACGAGGCTGGGATAGGACACCGCTCTGACTGATGTTCCCGAGCAGAACCGAAACAGAGAAGCATGAGACGAAGCTTATACAGATGGGGCGCCGCATCCCTCTTATTTGAAAACCAGGGAGAAGAAATGTCCAAAGAACTGAATGGATTTGAATGTCTGGCCAGTGGGGAGGAAAACTGAACTTGAAATGCAGGCTTCCAGAGCCGGCGATGTATCTCAGGGGCATGGGCCTGCCTGACAAGTGTAAAGTCCTGAGTTCAGTTCCAAGTTCCCCCACCAAAAAAAGAAATGCAGGCTTCCTGACTCCTGGGCTCAGGTTGAGCCCTCTTTCCCTAAACAAGAACAGCCACACATTACACATTTCAGTTGGACAGAGACGCCTACACAGAGCCCTTATGTGTGCGTAACTGTATGAAAGCTCTTCTGGGGTGGGGTAAGTTCCTAATAATGGCTGGTAGCACAGAAGATCCACAGGGGCCACGACTCATCGGCCAGCCACCATGCTCAGCCTGCAGCCACTGCGCTGGTGACACAGTCCTAGACAGGGAGACGGAGGTGAGGCACTTTGAGAAGACAAGTTCAGCGAGGATTCCCAATACTTGCACACGACAGTCAGAACAGGAACAAGGGCAGGACATCTACTCCGTCCAGAAAGCCTGGGGGTGCAGCGAGTTTTAGAAACAAGTAAACACGTGGCTTCTTTCATATTCTCCAAATCCCCACTGACTGAGAGTATTGATGGCAGAGGCTATGAGATTTCTATGCAACTACTGAAGATAGTGATGATTTTAGCAAAGGTCACAATGCTGTGAAAAACACCGACTTCGTGGCTCAGAAGGGTTAGGTCCTGGACTCAGTTTGACCTTCAGCTAGACGCTTCCCTCTCTGAATTTCAGGCTACTCATTTGTACACAGAGCAGCTAAATTCTCCAAGGTGCTGCTTATTCTGTGGCATGGCTTTTGCTGAGAGAGAGGCTGAAAACACACAGATGTCTGCTTGGAAAGCAACTGTTGTGAGCCTTTCTGTTCAGTGAAGAAAGGCCGAGCGGGAGAGAAGACAGAGCAAGGGGCCCAGTCAGGTGAGGCGGGCAGGAGCAGCAGCTCGCCTGCCTCCGTAGCTACACCGCCTCTCCTACTTGCTACTCTAACCAAACCCACCTCGGGGTAAAAATGAGAAAGCCCTCCCCTCACACGCACTCGACTTCCAAATTAAAAACATTTTACAGGTTAGTAAATCTCCAGCTGAGGTGATGTAGCAGAGAACAGCTGTGAAGTAATTTTGATAATGATGAGAATAATAACCACATGGCAAGGTTCAGGGCTTTGCTGTTGCGGCTTCAGTGCTCCTGAATAGATAAGAGTGATTAAATACTCCTGATTATCCCTGACCAATATGTAATGGATTTACAGCCCTTTCAATTAGTCAGTATTTGCTTAGGACTCATTATTTTGTCTTTGGTTAAGTAATCAGCCCAGAGACCGCATGTTCTGTCTAATTCCTCTGAGCCGAGTCGGTGCAGGGCCCTGACCTTTGAAATGGCCATAGCTCCTAGGCAAGAATAACCACCACCACGCTGCCTTGTCGGTCTCCGGCTAATCCTGACACCACGGGCCGATCGATACACCTTAGTTTGCTACTAATGTCCTTACATTAAGATGGCCGATTTAGGAATGTGAATCTATCACTTCTCCCTCCCCACCACTGTTCCACCCTTTGGCCTCTGTAGCTCTGTAAGAAGAGCAGGTCTGCAGCCACCACCATAAATAAAAGTGGAACCTTGTCCCGGACTCATGACACTGTAACTAATGTCATTCAGCATGGCGATACACAAGTTGGATAATCAAAGAAGACCTTCAGCTTCCAACGTGTCACTATTTTTTAAGCATTAGCCTAAGGAGAATGGTCTGAAAACAATATTATGGCAAGAAACAGCCTCTGAGATTTCTAGCATTTTCCTAGAATGTACAAGCGGATGGTAAAATATAAGCACACCGTTTCTCTGTAAAAATACATTGTCATTTTTTTTTTGTCCCAAGAGTCTTAAAGTCAACAGTATATACTGACACATAAAACCAGTTGCATAAAGGAGGGTGCAGATAAATTATTACTTTAAAAGTATTGCACATCATTCATCCCTTCCCAGAAGTGAACAAGGTTAACTTTTAAGAGAATGGACTTGAACCAGTGAAAAATCATCTTTAATTCCCACTTTACAA
The DNA here is from genome assembly GCA_004027595.1 of Dinomys branickii. Lineage (NCBI taxonomy): Eukaryota > Metazoa > Chordata > Mammalia > Rodentia > Dinomyidae > Dinomys > Dinomys branickii. The sequence goes on along the minus strand of PVLD010000288.1, from coordinate 138,140 downwards.
ACAAAGGCCTTTTAGTACCCATGATGTTCTTTATTTGGCATAGGAACACGTCGCATGTTTGCAAACTGCTTCAAGGAGCAAAGCTGCACCTGATGCTGCGAGCTGGAGCACGCGTGTGGCAAGGGGCTCTGCCACCTCTGAGAGGAGACAGCGCTCATCGGCACTGTGATCAGCAGTGTTTAGGATCTGCGAGCTCCTTATAGCAATGTCCCTTGCTTGTGGCTGCATAATCTGAAATTACTCTGTTTTAGCATAAGTAACAAATGTACGTATACATTCTGTTTAGGGTATAGGCCACTTTGAGTAAGGGCCTCGGCTGGCCTCGACTTTCTGGATACCTTTTCACAGAACCTCAACTGCTTTACTAATCATCAGATTTTAAGAAAGAAAACAAGCACCACGTTATGTTTTTTTAATCTGAAGGAGGCCGCTGATAATCTGAAGGAGATAGTCTAACTTGCTAGGAGAATTTAGCAAAACAAGAAAAACTTTGTTTCTCTTTCATCTTGACTTACTGTGAGATGCTGGAAGAGCCACGCTCTCATGATATTTGTTGCTACTTTAGGAAAAATGCCTCTTTTCTTCTGGCGTTTTTTGTCCTTGTCTGGATCGTCATCATCACCTGTACCCGGTGAAGCTACACTGTTGTCTAAACCATCGCCTGGTAAAAAAGAAACGAAGATGCATTAGAGAAAACACAGCAAGAGCGCCAACAACAGTACACAGCCAATGATGAGCTCGGCTAAGCTTGTTGAAAGAAATCCATTAAGCGGGTATATGCTCTTTCATTAAAGTATAATTGGAGACACAAATATGTAAAAGACAAAATTAAACCAGGCCTCTTCAAATGTTAATTCTGTGTGTCTCACACTTGCCAATATCATTAATTCAATTATAATTGTGTCCTTGACACAGTGCAGTAGCTCTTTGTCAATTATGGAATCCAATGTGGGAAAACCGCCATCAGAAAACCCATTCAGTGGCAATTCGTCCCCATGCCCATAGTGCACACATACTGTAGGATAATCAAGTTAAATGTTCTGTAGTCTATATATTCCAGGCTGCCTGCATAGGTGACAGTAACAGTGTCACTGTTGATTGCACATAACGCACTGCCTGCTCAGCCCCTCCTAGATCCTGTCACCTCTGGAGCACGCATGTTCACACATTCCTCGTGTGACCCTGCACTCAGCATTTGCATGACATGAAAACTTTTAGCTCTCTGCACTGCTGATCATTATCACGCAGGGGGGAGGGGGCTCACATCAAGGTAGGGCACTCACTTAATCAGAAGTTTCTATCACAATCTTTCTCTTCTGTGCTTTTCTCTGGCATTAATTGTGCATTAGCAAAAATCATTTACTTTTAACAGTCATAGTTATTTTTTCTTGCCCTCCAGCAAAAATGCCTTGAAAGCCTGCCTGGAGGGCATCTAAATTATGTATCTGAAAAACTCTTCTGGCAAGGCATTGCAGGACCCCTACTTTCTTAAAATTCATACGAGCACGTCTTCCTGTTTTTGGGAAGGCATCAATCAAGACCAGCAATATATGCCACATCCCTACATTAATATTTGAACTAATAACTTTTAAAAAAGGAAAGAAACAAGATCCGACTTGTGGCATAATCAAATGCAAAATAAATGAAGAATACGGGGACAGCACTGGGGCTTTATAGATGGCTCTGTTTTCCTTGCACATCATTAGCCTGGAGCCACACGAAAGAGGAAAACAGAGAAGTGAAGAGTTTATGCTCCCTGCTGGTGGTTAAGAAGCTGGGGTCCTGGAAGAACATCTGGGAATTGCACTGAGATGGGGGTTTTTGTAATTTAAGAATAGACATTCATTAGCAGTAAATGCCATAAATCCCATGCTAAGTAAAAACCTTGTCTAAGAAAGCCTAAAACAATAAACTCTGTGCTCAATGTAGCCTGAGCTGGATGCTCTGTAGCTTCCCAAGGAACGCTGTAGATCCACCAGTCCTTTCCCAGACCCACTCCCTCCTCCCCAGGTCGGACTGTGCTGTAACACAGACTTCCTGCCCACTGGGTCCCTGGCTTTCTAACTTCTGGGTCTGCTCCGAGGGCTTCCCTGTACCTGTTCCTTTCCTTTCCTGCCAAAAAAACCCTCAACCTCCTTTGACCAGAGAAGCAGAAAAACCACAGCAAAGAGCTGGCAGATTAATTTTATTGACATTTCCATTTTCACTGCAATGCGATACCCTCCATCACATGGAAGAGATGACCCTCACTATTTACAGACTGACAGGCCACTTCATTACAACCACCCTGCCCCAAGGCAAAGCAGCTCCCTCCATCTGCCCAAACACTAGAGCATGACCCTGAAGTTGCTGTTCTCTTTTTCTTTGCCTTCTGTTATGATGAGAGAGAGCGAGAGAGAGGGTGAGAGTGAGACAGAGAGAGACAGAGAGAGTGAGCCCCAAATATTCAAACAACAAATCAGGAGACAGGGAAACAAAGGCATTTAACTTTTTGAATACTGGATACGAAGAGGCTTTCTTTCATCTGTCCAAGCTTGCTGCACACCCATGTGCACCAGGAGGTCACCTACACAAGAATACACACACACAAACTCACACGGGGACACGTGCACACGCTTTCCGCCATGCCAAGGAACTGCTGCAAGGCAAATTCTCACCCACACTAATGGCTTCTGACTGCTCCTTGGCAACCCCGGCACTTTAACCTGGGTGGATGTGCTCTCCAAAACACAGACACTGGAGCGATCTCATCAGCTGTTCATGTGACACAGATGGAGAGTGGCTATTAGGAGCCAGGCAGTGGGCCTTGGGGATCTGAGGTGCTGTTCTGTAGCCTGAGGCGATTTTGAAAAGCAGCACCCGGAGATAAGGAAAGGAAAAAAATCCACACTGCAAGGCAAGTTTGAAGTCAGTCCGTCTGTCTGTCTACCTCCCACAGATAGAGATATCTTTGCTCTCACTGTAAAATCTCCGTGGGCTATCTGAATGTACATTTCAGACAGTGTATGTATGGAATAACTCTTCCTGCAGTGTCTTCCAAATATAAAACACACTCTGTAAACAATGCCTGTGTGTATATATTTCTTCCTAAGCACATATGGTTTCTGTGTATATGTTTAAGCTGAAATTGTCAGGATTTTGTTAAAATCTCATTTAGCTTTTTTGATAGATTTTTGAATACACTTATTTTTAAAAGGTTAATGGCTTAATTGAAGGAAGTTCAATGAAAAAAGACATTTGCCTTTTTAACCCAGTCAATGACCTCAAAAATGAAAGAGCATTTCCATGGTGCATTTTCTCATTTAAAAGCAGAGGGCTGATAATACCTTCAAACTATATTATTCACTATATTTAGCTCAAGGAAAAATATAGCTAGCTCGAGCATCCTTTGCTGAGTGACTTAAACTGAAGAAACAGTAGCGTCACGTGAATGTTAATGTAAAGCAGTCCATGTTACATAAAGTTGTAAAATATTTGAATTTAGAGCCCAAGTAACAAGGAATTACAAACAAAAATATGTCTGGATTTGTGCTGATAACTAGATACTAGACACTAATCAGAAGACTTTAATATTAGTGTTTATACCTCTATAAAAAAAGGAATTTTCCACTCCCAAATCCAACAATAAATACCATTGTTTTCCCCTCCGCTGGACTGTGAACCAATTCCAGCATACAATGCTAACAACAGCATAAAGCAAATTTTTGGAAGGTAACTATGTGTTCTGCCACCCATCATAAAATTTTGCAGAGGATGCGAGAGTTAGTAACTGGTAAAGGGAGTATTGTTACCTTGTTTTGAGGCTTGTGGGAGTGTATATAAGATGCTGGTGAAGCCCGGGCACATGTGCCAGGTGAGGCAGTGTGTTTAAAAGGGCTCCTTGTGGACAAGGAGCACAGGAGGGGCACGTGACGATGCACCGAAGGAGGTACAAAGACTTATGGCACATGGGCTCGGGATGTGGCTCCGGGTAGAGCTCTTCTCTTGCATGCCCACGGCCCTGAGTTCAATCCCCGGCACCACATACTTAAAAAAATAAAATAGAAAGACTAATGGCACACACCGCAGCGCTGGAAGTTAGGATTCAAAAGTGTGGAATCCTTGAGGAAAAGCACTGTTTCTTCTTCATCTCTTTATCCGAAGCGCACACCTCCATGTCTGACTGGGGCAGACACTGTGGGCTGCGTGTATGACTGAGTTGATCAGTGACCTTATTCAAGGCCCTCTTCTCTTGGCAATCCTCACACCAGGCAACCATGGTCCTATTATAGTGACTAGCGGCCACTCTTCTAGAGAGTTGGAGAGGGGTCACCCATGTGTACAGTTGCTTCTAAACATGTGCTGTTCTGAAGCCCTCAGTGCCCCCAGGGTTGTTAGAGGTGCTGGCTTGGACCACAGACCATTCCACCAGCACTGCCAACTCTGACGATGAAAAACTAAAGAAATACTGGGCATGCTTCTTTCAAAAGGCTGCTAATCCTATGACCAAGGGCACAGTCTAAGTTTTGGGCAAAATCCTCGAAACAGATGTGCATTATGGGATCATAAAGCATGCGACCATGAGAAGGAATATTCAAGGCCTGTGGAAAGATGAATTTGAAGTAGATTAAATGATCAAGGGAGATTGTTAAAGACACAGGTCCCAAGGCCTCAGCCCAAACCCACTGAATCAAAATATCCTTGGGCAGAGACCAAGAATTTGTATGTCTAACAAGTTCCTTAAATCTGCTTATAGAGTCAGCCCAGCACTGAATTTTTTAACTGGCTTTTGGAAGCCACCCAAGTAGATGACCTAACTTGAAATAAGACACAACCTCAGGACAACCTCAGGAAGTTAAAATTCAGCCTGAATCTCATGAACGGGGCTAGTGATCAGAATGAGTGACTATACTTCCAGCCAGGGCCTCACTCACTGCGGGAAAGCTGCGCTCTACCCATCACCATACAACTTGGCCCTAATCTCTTGGGGGTACGGGTTAGACAGAATCAAGAAGCTAAAGAACAATGGCCCTCAAAAAGAGGAACAGCAGCCTTAGCATCAGCTAAGGAACTGTGGTGATGCACCTTCTCAGTTCTACCCCACAACTGCTGGATCTGAAATGTTAGGCTCGGCCAGATGTGGTGACACACTCCAGGAGGCTGAGGCAGCAGGATTGCTGCGAGTTCAAGGCCATCCTGGGCTACAAAGTGAGTTCAAGGCCAGCCTGAACTGCATAGTGAAACTCTGTCTCAGATGAAAAACAAAAGAAAAAACTGAAATGTTGGGCTCAACGCTGTTGTGAGGCTCAACAATTCAGCTCTGGACAAGCCCTCTAGGTGGCTCAGATCCCTCCTTCCACTGGAGGACTGCTGCTGTACGACACAGAGACTCTCCCCGTAGTCTGCTATCCCTCAGTGTTGTCTGAATGCGTGGATCTAATCTCTGCATCCTCCTCCTGCTTTAAGACTGTGAAGTATTTTGGGAGCATCCCTCACTGGATTTATACCCATGCTCTCGAGGAAGTCACATATTTTCCATAGCTAAACAGATTATGCTCAGTGCAGGGCACAGCTAGTGGTACATAGCTCCAGCCTACACCTACCTAAAGAGCAATGCTGAGACAGTCCAGTGGCAGGATGCTGTGTCCTGGGATACCATGGGCATCAGGGTGTGGGGGAAAATCCATATTCATAGCTGTGTATTCAATGAGTCAGAGAGGACACAGGAATACTATAAGAGCATCCTAAAGAGGAAATTCTCCTCCATACTCTCCTTGGTCATGAAAACTACTCAGGCAAAGGGCCACACTTCTTCTCATTGGTCTACTGTCTTATTCCCTGTAGCCCAAACTGTGTTTCTATGTTAGCCATCAAGTGTATGGTTTGAGGCAGAGAACCGATAAGAACAGTGATGATATGCTCTGTTCAGTATAATACCAAAGGGACATGGTCTTCTCCTCCTTGTCCCATCAGGAACGCAACATGACAACCAAGGTGCTCTTAGTCCATCTCCTACCTCTCTCCCCAGCCCCTAGAAGCACAAACATCTACCATGTGGAAACTGAGGCGAGGGGCTTCAATCCCTGCCCAAGACCCCACATGATGAACTGGAGCCCAGGCACGGCCACTTCAAGTCCAGTCTCCCACCACTGTCCTGCACGTGAACACCGGACAGGAGCTTTTCCTCCCCAAAGCATTACCTCCTCCAAGCCCTGCTACCCATGACAGAAGCAAACAATGCCTAACACTACAGGAAAAGGTGTGAATGAAGAGCATCATGCTGGGACCCAAAGGCCGGGGCTGAGCTAAAACTGGTTCAGGCTGGCCTCCCTTGGTAATGTACATACTTTCCTTGAAGAGTCAGCCAATGCTCCCCGGGCTTTGCACAGGCACACAGCAAGAGTCCTTGAGACTCAGGACTTCTACACAGCCATCCATCTGGAGGATGGCTTCTCATGTCTGAGTGGAGATCCTGATGTGGACGGCAGCAGGCTGACCCCATGCGAGAGCCCAAAGACCCTACAAATGAGTCCTTTCTGTCAACACAGTCAAGCCGAGCTGGGCTTTGATAGCATCACAGTGCAACTATCCGGTACTTCACAGGGCCATGATTAACACAATATGCTGCCCCTTCCAAGCCACTTTTTGAAATATAGGGTGTTTCAGATATTGGGTACATGGCACATCATCAAATAACTACCATCTAAAACTAGCTGTGTTTAGAGAAGTAGGACAAATAAAATTTATTTTGGTGAACAGCATTTGTACTTCCTTTGGGTAAGCGGATGGCCTGTTTTTTAATCATCATTTCTCATTCTGGACCAAGTTTGAAAGTTAAATTCATTTGTAAAAAATATATGTTAAATAAATAATAGTAGTTTATATGGAAAAAAAGCCTCCCTTTTCCTAAGCAACAGAAACTCATTGTATTCATTATCATTTTCATTTTGTACAGTTTAAATTCCCTAATTCAGAGCTGGGCATGGTGGGGCACAACTGTGATCCCAGAACGCAGGAGGCTGAGGCGCCATGAGCTGAAGTCCAGCCTGGGCTCCACTGTGAGTTCAAAGGCAGTCTAAACTGCCTAACAAGACCCTGTCTCTAAATAAATAAGTAAATAAATAAATTCACTAATTTTATGTGTGTGTGTGCACGCGCGTGTGTGTATCCAATAATATCAGTATCTTCCAAAAATCCATTTCCAGAAATTTGGTACAGTCTTGAATACACAAATACTTATATATGTAATATATGATTATAAGCCTGCATGTATTAAATCACATTGCACACTTCTGTGGAAATACCAGCAGGTGAAGCAGATATTTTTGCCTATGATTTCACACACTTGTATCTCTGTGCACAGCTCTGCACAGCTCCTACATGTTCCTACACAATATTAAGTGTGTTCAGTGTCAGTTCTGTATGTTGAGAACACACGAAATATCATCTCCTCTTCCTCATCAGCACCGGTGGTCACTTCCACCATCATCACAGCACGCTGCCATTGCCACGTGCAGTGTTCCAATCCTCATATAAGGGAACATCTATGTGGATTTCACTTCACAGAGAAGAAAACTGAGCCTAAAACAAATGAAGTAACTTGTCGAAGATGACACAGAAGTGGCAGAGGGGTACTTGTGTCTTCGAGGTACACACACACACACACACACACACCCCTCTGTCCTCTCCTAAAACCTGCTGGGAGGACAAGACAAAAAGTGAAGTAGGGTTCTGGGTTAGCCCTTGCCACTAAGAAAATGAAGCTCAAGAGAAGCCCAGTGTATTCACATTGGTGTTCCAAAGAAATATTAGATGAAAGCACATTTAAAAATGTATATAAACCAAGAATGAAGCCAAAGCGTATTTCTGCAGGTAAGAATAATCACTATCTATAAAGTCATGTGTGTTTCTGGTGGATCTAAAACCTAAGTATGATTTTGAAACAGGAGTATCTGTGGAGTTGTAAAGACTTTTCTGAGTCCAGGGAGCTTTCAAGATTCCATACCTTTAGTCCTTTCTGTTAACTTACAATACCCTTTCTCTTCATTTAAAAATGTTTCCCATTGCCATTTTTCTTTGCCAGCAAACTCCTATTCAACGTTCAAAACCCAGTGAAAAAGGAAGCTCCTTTGTAAAGCTTTCCCCAGTTCCCAGTAATAGAATTAGTGCACTACATTTCTTCAACATCTTGTTCTTCTATTATACTTACTTTTCTGGTTTCAATCTATCTGTTCATTAGTTTGTTTGTGACCTTTTCCAAGGCAGGACCTGTGTCTTAATCACTTCTGATCTCAATCCTTGACATAGGGCAAACATTCAAATGTTAGTAGGATGAAAAACTTGGTAGCTAGAGCTCTTGGTACATTTTTTGGACCTGAGAACACTGTAATCTGCTTTGAAGAAAGAGCATATGAAGAAAATGCCCTGGCTTTCGGTCAGCAGTGCCTGGGCTTCTTGTCTGCACTCTCCCCGCCCTGCGGTACCATGCCATAGCGCACTCGGCGTTTCACTTCCATGAAGACGCAGGGTCCTCCTCCCAGCACCCGAGACCTGTGTCCCCCACTGTCTTCGAAAGCAGTGCTCCACCTCTAATCTGCTGTGCTCCCGGGGAACAGGGAGAGGAGCCTAGAGTGAGGGAGCAGCCCACTGCCCAAGTACAACATCGCCAGGGACGGCCGCACACAGTACTTGGGAGTCGATTTTCTTCCACCGTCTCTTTTTGCAATAATGTGCTGGGTAGTACTTGGAAAAAAGGATTAAAATGTACTAGGAGTCAAAAGATATTTGCTTGCAGTGATTGTTAGGGAGTCCCTTAGAGGAACTGTACGTATCCTCTTGAGAAACCTGCCCGGGGACTAGGTGGGCATCACAGCTCAGGCCTATAATACCAGCACTTTGTGAAGCTGAGGCAACAGGAGTGCAAGTTCGAGCCCATCCTAGGCAACTTAGTGACTGGTGCGATCCTGTTTCAAAACGAGAAATAAAAAAGGTCTGGGGCTGCAGCCCAGTGGGAAGGCCCTGTGTTCAATCCCCAGTACTAAGAAGAAAGCAGGGCAGGGAGAGGAAGAGGGAAAGGGAAAGGGAAAGGGAAAGGGAAAGGGAAAGGGAAAGGGAAAGGGAAAGGGAAAGGGAAAGGGAAAGGAAGAGGGAGAGAAACAGGAGGGAGGGAGGGAGGGAGGGAGGGAGGAAGGAAGGAAGGAAGGAAGGAAGGAAGGAAGGAAGGAAGGAAGGAAGGGGCACCAAGATTTCGAAGGGAGAGGAGAGAATATAGTAGCTTCTGCCTGCTTCTGTTGCAGAGTGTAGCCTTGCAAAACTTGCTTTCCAAAAATGACTGACAAAGTAAATCCTTTTCCACAAGCAATATCTTTTCACCTCAGAGCAGTTGGGCGGGGGCTCTAGACCCAGAAACCTAGGGAGAGTGAGGGGCAGCAGTGAGACCCACTAATTACTGATCTCTTTTACTCTCCTGCTGTGCCTAACTGTCTGGACATGTTAAAGTGAAATTTTTCTGTGATTTTTCAACTGACTCGTTCATAGCCCACGAGCATGGAGGGGAGCAGCGGGGATGAAGTGCTTTCATTTACACGCAACATTTACTAACTGTGTGGGTTTTCCGACATTAAAGAGAGGACAGTGACCCAGGCCACCTTTTGCACACTCAAAATAGCACTGAAAAAAAAAAACAAGTCTTCATCGGCTTACCTCAGGCTTCCCGGTCCTGAACACCCTCCCCCCGGGTACGAGCAGAAAGGGAAAAAAAGAAGGGATTTCATTCTCCTTTCTCTTCAACTTTTCAGGCGGTATAAGCAGCATTTAGCACATTCAGCCCCAAATGGCTCCAAACGCTGGGAGCGGCAGGGGCTCGTTCTTTGTTACCCTCCCTCTATTTACACAGGATTTACGCAGGCTCTCCACTGAAGAGACCCAGGGCACTTTCATTCTCACCGGCTCACCCTGGACTGTGGCCTGGCCAGCGTCCTCCCGGCCTGCCGGGGGGGGGGGGGGGGGGGGGGGGGGGGGGGGGGGGGCGGAGTAGGTGACAAGCCACCCACTTGGGGAGCCCCAGACAACCTGGCTGGGCCCGGCAGCTGCAAGGCGGACAGGCCTGCAGGGATGGGCTAACCTTCCAGAAGAGAAGGGAAACCCAGCCAAGGCTGTGCAAATGTGCGTCCAGAGACAAGAAACACGCACTTTAAAATACGCATCTATATGATATAATGGAAAGTGGTGGAGGAAGAAAAAATTTCAGACTGCAGCTTGGATGAAAACCACTCACCCACTGGTTGGAGAAATAAAGTGTAAAAACAGACAGATGGACACATATGTAAATGTGGCTGTGTTTTTAGGCTTTAGCTGGCAACGTGAGTGCGTAGTATAGTTTTGCACGCCTGTATTTTCCATATCATGTTGAATCCTGTTAAGTGTTGAACAGAAACATCCTCATACTGGTCCTTGACCAAATCCGTCCCCTCAATTTACCCGTTAGGAGCCATAAAATGGCTTTGTTTATTGACTGGAACTCTCTAATCCTTAAAAGCAGAAGTGAACGAAAGCTCGTAACACTCTTAGCCTCTTCTTCACTTTACTTAGTTATTCTCATTTGCATATATATATTTCATTCATTCTCCTCTGAAATGTGTGTGTGTGTGTGTGTGTGTGTGTGTGTGTGTATAAAATTTACAAATCTTAAAGTATTTTAAATGATATCTATTCTTTTGGTATGCCACAGAATTCTCCACAGGATACTGCCTGAATGAATCCAGTAGAAAAATCTATTCCTCTGCCATTGTAATTCAGCAGATTGCCTAATCTCTGTGGTGCAGGATAAAAGAATGTACTTGTTACTCAGTTCCCTGATAAGCACACATAAAAGTACAGAGTATGCTCCGAGGTTATTCACAGTACATCATAATAAAGCTCTTCGGGGCACTCTAATGATTCATTTTTAGTGATCTCTCAAATGCCCTTTTCCACAGTTAACACTCAGGTTTTATTAAGGTGGAAAGCAGGGACAAATGTCCACTCAAGTCCCAGCTCTCAAATTTGACTGTACTTGCACTACACTACCTACAGCTAAAGCTTTTCTAATGTTCTGTTCACTTCCCTCGAGTGGCATTTCAGCTAACAGAGTTCACAATCTTTCAGCCCCAAACACAGAAGGCTGCTATCTTCAAGTCATCCGAGGAATGCGCCAGATACCACCATCTCCCTCCTGTGACACAAAGAACCAGAGAGAGAACGAGACCCAGAGAAGACCAAGCTGATCAAGTTACCCACAGCCCAGAGCGCCCTTTCAGGAGGTTAATCTTTGAACCAGTAAATGTTATAATTAGGGGCCTGGAAGTTGGGCTCAGGCTGGCCATTGAAATAAAGACCCCAAAAGAGAAAGTATGAACGGTGGAACACAGCTCTTTCACCTAATGGCTCAACACCGGGGTCATGTTGTTTATGGAAAATTATACAAAAGTGAGTTTTTATGATGTGTAGGTCTCTTTCCCACATCTCCTACAGAAGGAAAAAGGTGGTTGGGAGAAATGTCTTCCCAATTTCCTTTAGCTATGTTGCAGTACAAATTGTGAAAATTATGCAAATAACAATTTTGGCACCTTTGCTGAAGGAAAACATTATTAAATTATGCTCTAAGTATTTTGTCTGCTTTAGTAATTACTCTTGTAACTGTAAATATAAATAGCTGTTATTCTGTTTAAATTTTTAATCATGCAAAATATTGTCACACAAAATGTCCTTCTGTTGCAGTCTAACTGGGATTTTCTTTTTTAAAATATCCATATTTAACTGAAGTGGACTATATTTAGCATTGTGAAGTGTTTTAGCAAAGATAGCTGGCTAACATCTCCAAATCATCAGGTCTTAAAAGAAAAGATATGGCCTTATATTCACAAAAAAGTGTTTATGTTTTTCACATAAGTCCATTAATATAAAGTGTATTTTGACCATTTTATGTTAAAATTAGAATGCAATTAGCTGGATCCCAAGGATGTATTAACTATATCAAAGGAATATGTTGCAGAATACACTGACAATAATATTCTCACTTTATCATTAATTGTAGAATTTTATCTTATTGTCTCTTTCAGCATAGCATATTATTAAATGAAACATTACATATAGCCAATAATAAAATTTGTTAGACATATTGACAAAACCAAAATTTAACCCATAGCAGAAATTATTTAACTTTTAGAATCTTTGCTTTATTAGCATATTTTCTACCCCAAACACAAATCTTTCTCTGAACTTACATCAGCAGATATAAGTTCCAGAAGCAGAATAGTACAATACAAAAGGACTTTATAAACACTTCCTCTGCCAATTATTATAAATAAACAGAATATTCGATAAAAGTGCAACCTTGAAGCTGACACTAAATAACACACACACACACACACACACACACACACACACACAAGGCCCACCACAACTCTTCATGCCAAGAGGAAAGGCAGCCATCACTACAATAATACTGATGTTCACTAAGACAGCTAGATAGAGGTATCCATCCACACACCTCATAGGAAGGTTTCAGGAAGCTGGTCACAGCTACATGTGGGAAAACAGAATTATAAACTTGGTAACTGGCTTTGGGTGAGTACTTTCTAAACCATTAACACATCGGATTGCAAGCCTTTGGGTAACTACTAGCAAGTCATAGTATGTACATCTTTTTTCAAAGAACATTTTCACACAACAGAGTTGCCTAACCAAATTCTAAAATTATAAAGTCAATAGCTAACATTTTAAAAGTTAGCAATTATGCCCTTAGGCACTCCTTTTATGAATACTGCTTTAAAAAAATGTAGTGCTATGTTTTTATAATGTAAAGCAAATAGATACCCATGATATATATGCAACAAATAACATGTACACAAGAATAATCTGGTAGCAAGACTGACTGTTCTTCATACACCCTACATACTAAGAACCACAGACACAAGGGTCTTGTAAAAGTATTTAAACATGAGTGCTAATGGGCATGAGGTTTCTTTTGGGTGGCGAAAATATTCTAAACTTAATCATGTTAATGGCTACATAACTCTGTGACTACACTACAAATATCAAATTGTACACTTAGTATGAGTGATTTGTATACTGTGCAAATTATACCTCAAGAAAGCTATTATACAAATATTTTTTAAAAGAGAAGATTGCACCTTCCAACACAGAGAAGCACGCTGAGAGACATAAAAGGCCTCATGGCTGAATAAAGGTATCCAGCATCTTTCCTGACTTGCCTCACAACAATGCGATTTCAAGGCCTCTTCTAATGTCAGCCCAGCACCTTGCATATGGACAAACATACGTACTAAAAACATTCAGCATGAATTTTATATTATGTTACAAAGATGTATTATGAAAAGTAGATTCACCTTAGCACTAAAATCCACCCTTTTCCGCTCCGAATTGTTACATCGTAGCAGAAATCTAGTTAAAGTTATTTACTCTTTCTAGGCTTACTTTAACACTTATAATAATGCCAGATGATTTCCAAAAATGAATACAACACACACACACACACACACCTCTCCTACATTTCCTCTACCCACTTACCGTAAGCTTCTTCAAGTCAAGAACCATGTCTTTTATATTTTTATCATTCTTAGAATTTTGTATAACATTATGGATGTAGTATAGGCCTAAGCATTTGAGGAAAAACCAATGGATGACTCATTTCTTGGAATATGCATACGAGCTTTATGGGTTTATATCTAAAATTTGGAAACAGAAGCTCTGTGGAATGATGGCCTCCAAGAGTTGAAAATTGGCCGTGGAGTTGGTGTGTCATAAATTTCAAAGGCATTAACTTTTAAGATACATGGAAGAAGTTAACTTTACTGAAATAGGAAATAAACAAGGGAGAGGCCGTGCACTGGCAACAGCACATGACATGCTTGGTTTACCTTTCTTTCTAAATTTCTGGCTTTATTCTATGGCTTTGAGCAGTTGTACTGTCTGACCCTTAAAGACTCAATTCTGGCATAGTCCTTGTCCCTCCTATCTGTCCCTCTACCCTTCTTCCCATGTAAGTTCAGAGCCACACGTCCTTGCAGAAAAATAATGCTGAAATAGAAGAACAAGATGTGGAATAAACCAGATCCTGTGACTAATCCCCAGGTCTACCTCTTATTGGCTGAGCGTTACTTGGTTTAAGAGATTAAGCCTCCTCTGAACCTCAGCTTCCTCATCTATCTAATGGGGAAAATGACAGACACATGACAGGTTTATTGTGAGAATTAAGTGATGTCATAAAGGTAAGAGCTAATATTCCTAAAATTCCTGCTTTAGATCAGTTGTCTTACGTTAAGAAGTTTGAGAAGTACAAGGTATACTTTAGGTACACATAAAGTGTACTCTATCCTCCTAGTCTCACACAGTATCTGACAGTGAAAGTGTATCAGTAAGTGTTAGGCATTTTCGGTCTTAAAATGAAGGAGTAGGAAGGGATTAAAAACGTGGTAGATACACATACTACAACGCTACCAACAGTAAGAGCGATGAGCCAGGAGCCAGGAGAAGCGGTGTGGACCTGCCATCCCAGCTGCTCGGGGGCGCAGGGCGAGGGGTAGTAAGTTCAAGCCCAGGCAACGCGGAGAGATCCCACTGCCAAAAGAAAGATGAACTACCAAAACCAGGCAACACGTTCCATCTCAAAATGATTACACTCAGCGGAAGAAGCCAAACACAAAAAGACCTGCTCCTGCATGATTCTAAGTATATTAAGTTCGAGAAAATGCCAACGAACGCTTCCTGATTGGAGCGGATCAGCGCCCACCTAAGAACACGATCGGAAGGAAAGATGGAAGGGCGGGCCGAAAGGCACCGGAGGAAACTTCAGGGTCCCGACAGAAATACCCAGTACCTTGATATGGTGCAGACTTTCAGAGTATACACAGCTGTAAAACTCACTCAGTTGTCCACTGTGGGGAAATCACGCCTCCATAAAGTTGATAAAAATGATGTCAAGCAAAGTATAGTTAAATCTCCATACACCTGTTGCTATCTAACACAAACAGATTTTAGTTGGAATTGTGGCATGCGTAGAGAGAGGTGGAGTGGAGATTCTAGCAGCTTCACAGTACTGAAAGGAGAAGATGACTAGGAGAAGCGCTGGAAAGGTGCTACCAGCACAGCTGACACGGCACTTACAAATCTGTTCATTTATGAAGATGGACGTGAATGGTGGGAATGCACTTCGCAGATGTTGCTGAAAATGGCTCCACTGGCCAAACTTCATTATGAGATGTACAGTTAACAAAGAACTAGTCAAGTTACAAAAAACACCACTCGTATTTTTAGAAAGGTAATTCACTCTCAATAAACTACATTTTAAAAGCTCTCTAGGGAAAACTGAGTATTAACTCATGCATCCTAATCCTAAAAATTTCTCACAGCACATTGGGGGCCTTAGTCAATGTCAGAAGAGGGAAATGATACCACCCATGAAAGACTCCTGTAAGCACCCCTAAGATTAAAAACCAATAGGCAAGGTAAAATTAGGATTAAGCCTCACAGCCAGCTCTACACCTTCGTACAGTTCCTGAATCCACCAGATAAAGATGGAAGGAACTAATATTTGTGGATCACCTACTATGTCCTAGATACAGTAGTCATCAACCCATCCACAGAGCAGCTCAGACTTGGTATGATAATCCCTGTTTAATCCACACAAGAAGCAAAGGCAGTAAGGTAAAAATTCTGCCTACAGTTATGTGTGCATTGACAGCACAGCTAGATTTTGAACTCAAGTCTCTGCTGTCCATGATACTACACAGCCTCTATTCACATAGGAAATGAAATTTGTAATCTTAAAAAGTATATGTAGGGAGGACCTGGGTGGTGCAGTTGCATACTAATGCCTGATTATGAACAAGTTATTCATCTGACTTTTGTAATGTGAGATGATACTGTGGCTCATGTTAGAAAATCAATAAAGGTTAGTTTCAGTGCCTCTTTTTCCTTCCTTTATTTCTTTTAAAGTCCCATTCACATAGAAAAATATGAAAACAGAGTCACTATTGGCTGAAAAGTACATTTGCTAAATAAAGAAGAGAAAATTGCCTCATTCTTCCAAAATTTCTATCTCAACATGGCACAAACGCAAAGGGCCATGTGCATCACTCCATGGGAAATGCTGTAATACCTGAATGCCGTCCACCTGATTCTAGAAAAGTGTGCAGCACAAAGGCCATGTTGACTTTTCATTTGCCACAGCACATGCCCATGTTGCATTAAGAAAGAATTCAAGGGGCAACAAATGTGAGCTTTGTCCAGGACCTGTTCCCAAATAAAGCAGAAAATGGGAAGGATTTAGCTTGACAGGAAAAGTTGTTCAGCCATTTGCCAAGAAGGAAGGAAAGGACTTACTCTCTAGATGGGTTTATTGAGTACCTGAGGTAAACCAGCCTATGGGAGGACAGACATCTCTGCTTTAAGAGCAGATCTAAGAGCCACCAATCAAATAGCCGTCCAGGCTTCCTATGCTGATGCAGCACATTGCTCGATCTTGCTCACACTAGGCTGGGGAATCATTTTTCTCAGTGATAAAGTCGGTGAATGCACTCTTGAGAAGATAACAAATTAAAAACCAGCTGACTCGACACCATTTGAGTGAGGAATTCACTGCTGACCCAGTACAACACAATTTCCACCACCAGTCAGTAATCACTGAAGAGGGGCCAACTGCACTTCATAACTGTAAAACTACTCCTACCAGACAGTCTTACCACTGTTAAATGGTAACTGCCCGATTTATATTGTGCAGCTCTACTAAAATTGGTAATCACTTTCTCAACTATTTACACCTTGAATCTTACGATGTGTGAAAATTTAAAGATTCTAAAATAAATCTGGAATCCCCAAAAGTGCTGTATTACTTAAGTGACCAGAAATGCAAAAAGAATTATATAACCTAGAGGATTACTCCATTTTGAAAATATATTTTATATCTGTAGAGTTTTCACTAAAACACGCAGCTTTTCTACAGGTGATGTATTACTATGGTGGATAGTGAAGTTGACACTTGTTTTTACGTCAACCATAAGGACGTAAGGAAGGAAAACAGTTACTGGATTAGTTACTGTGAGACTTGTGTCACAATTTAGGAATGTGTGACCTTGGCTGTAAATAGTCACATTTATAAAACAATTTTTCAGCTTTCAAATTATTTTTTTCAATAATTGATTACCTTAACAAAGCATAAGAGCCTGACATGATTTCCCCATTTAACACATAAGACAAATGAGGTTAATGTTTCACTGACTTCTTGCCTGAAGCACTATGGTCTATGAACATTATTAGGTTGAAACATCTAAAATTGCTAATATTTCATCAATTCCATTCTACCAAAATGATAATTTCACAAAGTAATATTTTCAGGTTGCTATCAGTTATGATATGGTTACCACTTTTGTTTTTTATTTTTCAATTTGCTTGTTCTTATCGCTGTATCTAACCTCACTCTTACAAGTTTTTCAATTATCTTCTCTTTGCAGATTCAACAGATAAAAAAAGTGGCAATGAAAACTAATAATAGAATCCCAAACCTATGAAAAACCAGTAACTTTATACATAAATAAAACTTACCAATGAATGGGAGACTGCACGTTTTCTTAATTTGGGGCAGTACCAAGAACTGAACTCAGGACCCTTTGCATGTTTTTAAATGGATGAGAAAGGAAGATGGTAATATTTAGAAAACAGAAATATTCTCATCAATTCTAATTTTATACTTCAACAACAGCAATTAGTATTGAGAAATGATGAGCACATATTTTGTTTTATGCCTCTGGAGAAACATTTGCTCTACACATTTTCCATAATAACAACAGCATTAATACAAAATAATATGTATTGACCACTCATTCTTCCAACACTTTGGTAAACACTTTATGTGAATGATCTCATTTAGTTCTCACTACCCTACCACGATTTCATTTGATTTCATTTTCCACATGAAGAGCTGAGAGGGTGAACCAAATTTGCACAAAGTCATAGGAACAACAAGTGACAGAAAGGGTGGTCACACTCACCTCCTCGATGGCCAAAGGTGAGGTGTTGGAGACCATTCATCCAGATTTTCCCATCCTTCTATAAAACTTCCTAACAGTTTTACACATCATTGAGGCAGTCAAAGTTTTGTGGTGGATCAGTCAAAGATAATCAGAAGTGTAACATTTAATCATGAACCCGATTAGGGTGAAAACAGGTATTCAGGTCCTCAGTCTGTCGATGTAGCCCATAGAACAGTGCCTGGCATGTGGTCGACACTGAAGAAATAACTGTGCAGAAGATAATCTGACTGATGCTGGGGACTGAATCCAGGGCTTTGCATGTGCTAAGCACGCCCTGGGTCACTAACGTACACTCCAGTGCCCTTAGAATTAGTCCCTGCAGTTTTAGAGCCTTACCTTCAACTGCCTTCCTGTGAGAAAGTGGAGTGGTCTCAGTCACTCCCGTGTTAGACAACATTACTGAACTTTGGGAACTTCCCCCTCTACAGCCATCAGCTACAGAATTGATTCATATCCCTGACAAAAATGTGATACAAGAACTCGAACCACAGAGGTGGGGAGACCACTCCTTCTCCCTGAACAAGTGTGCTTTCTGATGGCCGGACTGCTTTTCTTTTCTCGCCAAGGTTCAGTAAGTACCGGAAGCTGGGCCCCTATAAATATGGGTCAAGTCTGTAATGCAACAACTCCACCCCTTTCATTACCACAGAATCAGTGAACAGTCCTGCTAGTTCCACCTAAATAAGTAAATAAATGAGTAAAGAAATAAGTAAAGAAATTGGTCCCAGTGGTTATTTAGGTGATATGGAAGTCTTAAAAACACTATTATCTCCCATGGCTATTTGCTGGCCCTGCTAGACTCCCCCCAGCACATTGGGACTTCTAAATTACATATCATAATTGACAGAAAATATCTATCCCATCAGTGAATATCTTTATTAGCATCAAAATCACTCACAACTAGTGTTCCTCAATGTTATTAAACATAACTTGTTCTAGGTGTTGCTTTACTAATTAGTCAGGATGAGCCCGAGGAAGCAAATCTGGGTCATGTTAAATTAATTGGAATGAGCATGAAAATTAGCAGAGCAAACTGCATCAATTTTCTATAGAGAGTCTTTCTTCATGTTGAGAATAAAAATGGATATTATGAGGCATTAACCAAACTGCCTTCTGTGACTGCCAAGAGGTGTGTTACAGTAGCCCAAAATATCACGCTCGCAGATTTTCAGAAGTTAATGAGACATTTCCAGGAATGGTAAATACATGGTGTTAAAATGGGTGTGCCTCTGATGGGAAAATGCCAAGTCATTTCATGTTTATTCAGGCATAACAAGCTCTTCAAAACGAGCATAATTTAAGAGGTGAATAGTGCAAAGAGGGCTAACATTCAACTAATTTTCCTTCAGAAAGAAAAGATTAAATTGAACAAAAAAAATGAATTAAGAGGTTTACGAATCAACAAGCCAGCCACCAGGATGGCAGCCACGGCTCAGCACTGGCCGGGCAGCCCCCGCCATGAAGAAGTTTTTCCAAACATGTCCCGAAGGCAGGGAACAAAGCGAGCAGAACTGATTACAGCCCCGCTCACCGCCTTGCCGTCTCAACTCTGTTTGGCTTCCTAATGAGCTCACTAAAAACCTAATTCATCTCCCATAACCCTCCTCAGCCCTCCTTGAAATCCACCATTATGGAAATTATAGATGAAACATTTCCAGGCTGGGTTCAAGCCAGTGTGTCTTCAACGGGCAGGGCCCTGACCCCTACCCTGAGCACAAGGGAGCGGGGTCCGGCTCGGAACCGCTCCCACCGCAGCTTCCAGAATAAAGAGGCTGAGCTGGGTTAAGACTCTTTCTCAGGGTGACAATGATTTCCGCCTTAACGCCCTCCCTCTCGCCCATGAATGTGGGAATTTCGTGGGTTCCACAGTACGTAAAGTACAAGCTGCAGTGCAGGAGAGGAGAAATGAGTTGTACTAATGACAAATGGCTGAAGCAGGCTAATGTGAATTCCCAGTCTGTTCATGAGCAAACTCCCCGGGTTCCTCATTACATGGAGTCAAGTCCTCACGGCACCTAGCCTGTAACTGGAAGATTACTGAATTGATGGATCCTTAGTTTAAAATGCAGCTGTTTTATTCTGCTTTAGTAATTAATTCTTTTTCCAATACTCTATTGATTAAGCGTAGACCCTGATAAAGTTCAAACTGAGAAGAATCTCTCGTGGCGTCCTTAGTTGCTCAGGAGAGTCAATGAAAACTTCCTACAATTCCACCTGCCTCCTCAGAGTGCTGATCCAATGAACAGAGCAGTTTTTTCTCATAAATTAGTCAGGCCATGTGGAGCTGTATTAGCTGATCGTTGCTTTTGTCTCTCTACTTGCTGAGTTGCTTTTCAGTTTTGCTGGCCTTTGTGCTGTCACACACAAAGTCGGAGTGCAGCTGCCATTCTGAACCCAAACCAAGGTGAAGAACAATTCCTACAAACTACATTTCCCCCCGTTTTATACAGCTGCACCTCCCTGAGCAGTACAGGGCTCCATGGGGCCTCCTGGGACCCAACTAGCTGAGAAATCGGTGCTAAGGCATGCAGACACATTGTGGAACTGGAAAAAATAAAATAACCTATTTTCTTCAAGGTTTTGGCAGGCACTGGGGTTCCCTCCACAGCCCCCTGCAGCCTTTGCCCAATAGCACTGGTGCTACCCTATTTTCAGCAGTGCTCCGATGCCAGTTTGTTCTGTAGAGGACGTTAAGGAGCGACAGAAGACGGGGTAAAAGGAGTGACCTGGAGGCCAAGGCCTGTATCCTGGGCTGGTCAGGTGGCATCAGAATTAGTGAACAGCTATTAACCACGCGGGCGTGGAGTGTAACCATATATAAATGGCCATTACGAGCACAATGGTATTTAGTAATAAGAGGAATCACCAACACAGTGCTGCTTTTCAAAGGGTCACATGTACCAGGGATCAATGTTGGTGAGTAAAACAAGCCCCATCACAGGGTTTCTCAGGTTACCGTCCTACACAATAGATTTTTGTTTCTACGAAGACCAGCACTACCAGAAAGGCTTTTAGAGCAATGCACTCATTCTCCTTCTCCACCCCGCACCCCGAGACCCACCTAAGGCCACCAAGCCGATGTGCACCGGCTTAGTTCCCTGCAGGAAAACAGGTCGCACACATGGGTTCTAGCCCAAGAGCCAGTGGGGAGAACATAGGGTTTTCTCAAGTCCCTTGTGACATACATTCACAGGATAACTCCTAGTGTTCGCATTTAATTCCATTTCAGGCAGTGGGAATAACAGCAAAGGTCTGGAAGAATTTTAGGAAATTCCCTTAAGGTTTTTTTTTTTTTTTTTTTTTTATCATTTGGTACTAAATCCAGAGCTAAAACCAAGTTAGACCCTCTGACAGAATAGCTGGGGCTGTTTTCGTTCTCTCCTGGGCTGGGGCTGAGAGTACATTCCCACCTTCACAGCATTCCTTCCTAGGTCAAAAGGTCATCTCTCACAGCCCTCCCCAGCAGACACTCCGTTGTCAAAAGGGTGCACCGTGTGACCTGCGCAGTCACTCCCAACAAAGCTCTTTCCTCACTGGGAAACAAATTTTGCATGTCTAAATAATTTCTGCCTTAGAAATGGGTTTCTTCCTTCTACCCCCACTGGCCTCCTCAATTTCAAATCAATGAGAAGAGCAGCAGGCATCAAACTCCTCAGGAAATTGCCCAGAGATCCTCTGGGTCAAGGTTCTGCTATGAGGAAAGGTACCTTCCAAAAGTGACACTGATCTCTCTTTTCCAGGGGATTTCTTTCAAAAGGGAAATCTCCTTTTGAAAGCAAATATACATGTTTTGCATAAGTAAGAAATTATGAATAGAAAAATTAGTCTGAATAAAAAGGTATTCTGCATTTTTTTGGTTTAATGTACACTCAATTACATTTATCTGACCAGTAACTAAATAGTGTATGATGAGGCTCAAAAGCAAAACTAAGGAGGTAAGAAGTTCATTTGCTCAGTGTTCACCACTGATACAAGCATAAAGTTTGCCACCAGTGCTACATTATATATAAAAAGTCCCCATTACTAAAGGAGCCCACTTCACCTTTTTCCTCTTTAATTTTTTGCTGCCTAGATGAATAATATAATGATTTTCTCATTGTTGTGAATTGTTACTTAGAGCAGCTTGAAGCTCTCAGATGTAATCCAAAATGAGTCATTTATTTCTAAAAGAGAGTCAAACAAGTCTATCAACATTGCTTCTATTTATAAAGTCTACATATATATAAAAGAGTACAGCAAAATAGTCATGGCTGACAATCTACACATGGGCATGGGAGACAGAGAATTAGAGATAGAACTTTTTAAAAATTAAAGACACTTTCAACTTATTGGATCTAGTAGTCCTAATTTGCTTAAGAACTAAGGATCTGTGTATTCACTTACTCAAAAATCTTAATTAAATATCTCATAAATGGAATCTACATTCCTACAAGTTTTGAAGATACTGAGGCTTGCAGATATAAAATATTTTCCGAGATATACTGTTTAGTTTTTAATTACCAAATTTTCTGCAACATACCAATTTTTGAATTTTTTTCAAAACTCATTTCCATGCGGTCTCCCGCAGCTGCCTTGGACGAGAGGAATGACAGAGATGGACACCCTTAAGAATGGATATCACCTCACTCGGTATAAGCGACAAGCTTTAAAGACCTCAGTTTTATAAGCTTTCCTTGGGTTAGGCATTACAATGTTCTAAAAGCAGTGTTATGGGCTGTTAAACTAGGCACGTGTTCTGCCCTGCTGTCTTAGTTCCTGGAAGTCACTGTGCGACATACTTCCAAGTTTAGTATCTATAACCCCTTTAGTATCTGTAATCTCTGTGCTTTTTCTGGAGTACTTGGAAGTAACTGAAAATTGGTGAAACAATTACAACATGTGCTCAAACAGGGAAAAACATTAGGTAAGAGGAGACAGTGGTATTTCAAATTTTTAAAGACATTTGGATGGAATGCAAACAAATCAGTGAATAAAACCAACACAGGATCTTTTCGTAAAGATGAGCACCGTTTCAGTGTTACAAATCAGGGGCTTAGCATTTGGGAGCAGCTGGAGAGGTATATGGATTCTGTACAATTCTAATAACTGTAGAGAGTGGCTCTAAAAACAGGAACTTGCAGGCTAAGATCCTGTTTTACCCATCAAAGAAATCAGAGAAGAAAATAAATACATAATAATGAAGTGGTATGAATGTAATTATCATCTATTTTTGACAGTATCATATCATAGATCTTGTAGCCCTATCAATCAAAAGAGGAAATTAACTAAAAACTTAGAATTCCCTACAGAGACTGTTAGATGTAGTTAGTAATTTTAAATAGGATGAGACGCAAAAATTTCCTTCTGAGCCTCATTCCTGTTATGACCTTACTTGCATAGAGGACTCCAGCCCAGGCACTCTGAGGCTAATAGGAAAGCTGGCCTTCTTAGGTATTCTCCTAAGGGTAATGGTGGAGAAAGGGGTGAAATGATTGGGAGAGTGCTTGCCTAGCATGCCCCAGGCTTTTCCTTGGATTGCCAGCATCTCTACCTAAAAAGACAGCTGGGAGATAGGGACCAAGGGGCTAGGAAAACTCCCTAAAAGATGCCATATTAGCAAATCAGAATACACCAGGTACCCAGAGAGGAGGTCACACAGGCCCGGCCCACAGTGAAAGTGCTCAAGAGCAGATATACTAGTTTACAGCTTGTCTAGGAAACAGACTAATCCATAAAATCCTCTGTAAAACAATGACTGCACCTCTATCTGTGACGTATCTTTAACATTTAGGTCTTAAGGTAAAACCACCAAACAGCAACCTACTACAGATTAGAGTGCTTAGTTGCTAAGATATCCACAGTAAATATACTTGAAGAATACTTCAGAGTAATTGGTTACCATGTCTACCTTGCTTAGTCGTACCTTAGGATCTTGAGCCTGCATCAAGTCTTTCAATATTTGCATGTAACACTTTTTTAAAAAATCTTAAAAGCAACACCAAGTATAATCCTAGAACTTGGGAGGCTGAGGCAGGAGGATCACGATGAGTTAGAGGCCATCTTGGGGCTACATAGTGAGTTCGAGGACAGCCTGTACTCAAAACAAAAATCTTAAAGTGGCCAAATCATTTCTCTGAAATAAATTATAGAAGCAGAATGAGGTAGAAATTCTGGGCATCTGGGGAGATGCTTGTAGAAACTAAGATTTGTCATCACCAATCGGCTTTTCTAAAACCCCTTTCAGAAGTATAGCAGCATTTCCTCTTAAGTATTGAAACCTAGATGTTTCACAATAAATAAAATGACAGCCATAAAACATCTGAAAATAACTTTTAAAAAAACCTTAGAAAAAAATTTTGACCAGGCACAGTGGTGCTTGCCTATAATCTCAGCACTCGGGAAGCTGAAGCGGGAGGATCACCATGAGTTCAAGGGCAGCCTAGGCTACACAGTGAGTTCAAGGCCAACCTGAACTACATGGTGAGACCCTGTCTCAAAAAATAAAAATCTTGAAATTGTTTAAAACAAGCAGATCATTTTAAAAAATCAATAAAGTTTGTAAAATTCAAAACAAGTTATTTTATTTCTTTAAGCAAATTGTGTTAAGATCTCAGGGTAAATTACAGCTAAGACTAGAAGGTGTGGTTCCTGCACCTGTAATGCCAGTAGTGGCCTGGGGAGCCCCCTGGAATGTTTCTGTTCTGCCTCAACAGTAGCGGGTTATAGGAAAAGGGACAGGAGCCTACTAGGGACCCAGGCATCCAGGGCGAGCCACTCTGTCCTGTGACTCAGTGCTCTGGTCTTCAGTGCAACACTCTATATACAGCACTAATCCGACAATGCCCAGCAGAAGAGTGGCAGGGGTCTGGGTATTACCGCAGCATGCCAGATTCCAAATCATCTTTTTGGAGAAGAAAAAGGATTGGCAAGGCAGGACTATGAAATTAAGACTGTCCCTCCTTCAAAAGTTGCAGTAATAAGCAGCAAAAATCAATAAAGACCTTCAGTTACAACAATATACACTGCAGAAGGGAGGACAGAGCTCAAAGATATGTCCACGAGGCAGAAGAGAAGCTTTGCACATGAGCCCTGGCACATACACCTGTGGTCTCTTCGGTGTTAGCGGTCTTGTGCAAAGACACATTAGATTTTCTACCTAAAGATCTGTCCATATGTGTATAGGGTAAACACATAGGAATTTGGGGAGTCAGTGACTTTGTATTTTCACTATCCTGTTCATCAAAATAATAGCTTAGAAAATTCTAGTCATTCGGCTCTTGAAATAATGTCTGAAATACATACAGGGCTCTAGGGGCTATCAGGAAACAGTATCTTTGATTCTAATATTATGCACTATCAGTAATTTCTCAAGATCACAGGTGGCTTTACAACCTGATACCAAACAGGAATTTATAGGATAGATTTTTAGAAAAGAGTTTGAGCTCTAATACTGCTATGGGCTATGATATAGCAAAAACTTTAGAGAAATGTTCAGGTATATGACAAAATATCACAACCCACCTGAGTTTTTCAGAATGGACAAAAACACCCTCAGCCCTGATTTCTGGGCTTGGCATAGTTATTTCACAATATCTGATCCCTCTTCTGGAAGGCAGGGCGTGGTGCAGAGAGTCAGTGCCTGAATTCTGTCTGAGTCAGACAGGCTTCTATTAGAAACTTTGCCCCATCACTGTCTAGGTATTTGCGGTAAGGCCAGTTTCTTAGCCTCAGTTTTCCTCACTGGAAAACCTACATCAGGTCATCAGGACTAAATTGCACTAAATAGACACCTCACAGTACCTGACACAGAGCAGGTGCCAAACAATAGCTGTGATAATGATAATGATCTTACTACTGTGGCCACATCCGGGCGTATATGACATAGGTACTTTTCCTTGATTTAATGCTCTTGCTGCCCACTGACAGTAATAATCACATGGTACTACAGTAAAGATGCGACACTCAACAAAGTTAGTATCTTGAAAGAGAATGACCAGGCCCCAGAGAGCACTCTTTAAAGTTCTTAAACAAGAAATTAGATCACATATCGCATCAGATTTTTTAATCCCTAACAGCACATGGTACACTACAAAGAGGATCTGAAAAGTGAACTACTGTGAAGAGAAAATACTTCCTTACCCAGTGGGTGTTACACTGAAAGAGCTGTGTTGAAATTGTTGCTTGGGTCAAATAATTCTTAGACTAGAACATGTTATGGTTTAGAACAACATGATTTGTTGCTGTCCAGTATATGAAAAATTTGATCAGAGGAACTTTATAATTAATTAGGTAATAGTTTCTGAGGCACGTATTTAGTTTATAAAAGCAAAGAAAAAAACCAGATCTTATGGGCCTGTGATTTCTTACAATAGCTCAACCAAAGTAATATATTATTTTGTATAGTTTAAAAGAGAGAAAATATCCCACCTGTGTCTCTACACAGCCTACCAAATATGTAGAAAACTAGGAAATTAAAGATGACTTTGTATATAACTACTTATTCTCAGAGCTGAAATGAAGTAGGTACCAAAATACTGTATTTAGGGTATAATGCACATTAAGTAGGTTTTTCTCTTTTGTGTAATTGCATAAAAATATTTTTAGAATATAAACACGCATTACTATAAATACCCACAATTGCAAACAAACAAAATCTACATCATTTACAAAATGAAAACAGACATTATGAATCCTATTTGGCATACTTATAGTAAATAACACAATAAAACACATTTACACAGGCAAATGAATTGAATTAAAACAAATTTAGAAAAATGTCTTATTACTACGAAGAATGACGTCTTGATTTTTATTTTTATTAGTCAAAATAACTGAAAAAAATCAGAGAACTTAATTTTAACTGTGTAGGCACCAACAACATTGTTGTAGAACTTGAGCAAAGAAGGTATAAGAACACTTTCGCATGGGGAATTTTGTTGGATTGGAGTATCA
The DNA here is from genome assembly GCA_004027595.1 of Dinomys branickii. NCBI lineage: Eukaryota > Metazoa > Chordata > Mammalia > Rodentia > Dinomyidae > Dinomys > Dinomys branickii. The sequence continues at coordinate 111,141 of PVLD010000288.1, read as the reverse complement.
AAAGCTATTGTCTTTAAGAAATCCTGAAACTCTATATAGGTTTTGAGAAAGTCAGGATTATCTTCTCTTTGAACCACAAACCCAATCCAGTCAGTAAAAATGAACAAACAAGTACAACATTTCTAAAGAAGGAGTAAATTATCTATTGTCTGGTATTACTTCTTAGACATTCCTGCTGAAATGTTCAACCAGAGACAACTAGATATTTACTAAATGTGTTTTTTTTAGATATTTATGAAAGCAAAGAAAAATTATAAACAGGATCCCACATGACTTTTTAAGTGATGTCTAAATATAATCCTAATTCCTCTGACCATGTAGGATGTAATATAGTTCACAATTTTTTCAGGATCGAATCAACCAGAATTAGAATTACTCACATGGTCTCAATTCAAAGCCTTTCAAAAGTGCATAATGTAAATTTTGGAAGCCCTCAGGCAGGTGGCAGTTTAAGCACTTCAACCAGTGAATTGCTGGCAATCAAATGTAAAGTCTCAGCGACTGGACATGTGGCTTCATGCTTTTGACACTACTATAAGGCACTGAGATACCTCTCTGGAGATTTGTCAGGAACAACCCTGGAAGTCAAGAACTAAAGAGAGTGTCAAGAAATCCTTTAGGGAAAAAATATTGCCAAAGAGAAGAGGAAGCCTGACTGGTTCTTTTTGATTTTGTAGTAGGGCAGAAATATAACTTCCTCAGAATACCGAGGATGCCTTCAAGTAATTCAAGATCTCTGAAGAATTTGCACACCACATGTGACTGACATTGTGGCTTGAATATTGCAGAAGCACCTTTCAATTAAAGAATGTGGTTTTATTTTACTGCTTCAATATTTCAAGGCAGATTAAAAACAAAATGCTAAGCCAATTCATAGCTAAAAAAATCACCTTGGCTGAATTTTTTAAAGCTCAGTTAGCAAGTGTTTCTAAGGTTGTAGAGGTATTAAATGGCATTGGTGAGCAAATTAAAAAGGAAATTGAAATGAACAGCTTGGAGAAATTCCTTTTTACTCACACAAAAGTATCTTTTAAAAACTCGCAATATGAAATATTCACTAACGCTCCAGTTTTTTGATCCAGTTGGATGTGTGTTAGTGAAATTGGTAGATTTCCTTGGTTAGCAGGATTCTTTATTATCTCCCAAGCTGGGGGATGTTTGGTGCAAAAAGCAAATATGAAAACACAAATAAGAGTCTCTCTCTCACACACACACACACACACATACACACACACACACACACACACAGAGCTGATGACTAGGAAATAAGAGTTTGGGGAAGTCCCAGAAGCAAAGCAATCTCACTATTTTCTGCTTTGTCTCCTCACTCATGTTTTGCCAACTCTGAATACAGAAGAAGATCACTAACCCTTTAGAATATGCTAGCTTCATTTCTACCCTCTCCCTTCCCAGCTCAAACTGACCCTATGGATCTGACCAACACAAATGAAAAAAATATGGAAAAGAAATTGCTTTCTCAAAGCATAAATCACTGTTTTAAAATCTTTAACAAGTGGCATATGATAGCGTAGGCTTCAATTTAACTTGAAGAAATAAAAATGAAAGGTTGTAATAAAGAAATAATGGAAGGGTGGCAGCCTTTTGATTAGAAAAATGATGTGGGGGTTTAATGACTTTCTCAGGACGGCCAGTTGGCTTCATTAAATTTTACACCATTTGTGAGCTGAGTACCTTTTTATACAAAATGCACTTTGTGGGCAAAGAACACAAACACACACACACACACACACACACACACACACACACACATGCACACACACCTGCATCTTTTTTTTCTTGGTGATAAGCAGGCAACTGACCCTCCTCAAGGCCAAACCAGCTCCTCTGGAAAATGGAGGGAAACCTGAAAAACTCTGGGGTAATCACACGAAATTTTCTATAAACATGCATTAAGAACTAGAAATATAAAACTAAATATAAGATACTACTTTATAGATGGGACCTGGATTTTAAATGATACTGTTTGAAAACTAACATAGACTGCATGTTGCAGGTGCAAGCTGTAGGGACTCTCACCACCCTTAACACACAGAAGTAGGACACAAGGTCAGGAGTGCTCAGAGATGACGACAATGTTAACAGTATCTAACTTTTAATGGGAGGTTAGCCCATGCCAGGCTTACATGATCACATGGTGAACCTAACTGACAGGTAGTACAGAGGGGAACTCTGCCCTGACTCCCACACACCAGAGTCTGGGCCTCCAGAAGCTGCTCCACACAACTCCCACGGCAGCACCGGGCCAAGCGGAAGACCACGTACAGAATCTCATCTGGTGAGCCCACTGCATTCTGGGCTGCATGTTTAAAGTAAAAATTAGCAACTTAAAAAGAGGAAAGTGGGGTAGCATCTGATGTGGCACCAAACCACAGTATGTAGGAAACTAAACTGTGACCTCAAACATCCCCCAGATTTTTACCGTTCTCTTAGCCTTTCTTCTGCAGGATTGCCTTGCTTGTGTCTGTGCTGTGGTACAGGGACAATGGGAAAACAGAGCAGCAAAAATTTTGAACCCGTTTCTCTTCCTTTTTGTAATTATACTGCACCCTGAAATTCACAGAAAGCGATGTGGGCATTAAGTTTAAACTATGGAACCAGAACTGATACAGTCAGTGGCCTCGGAGACCCGTGTGTCATCGCTACTATTATTACTGTCATTTTCCCTTCCGTGGGACATATCGTACACCCAAGCCAGTGCTCAGGGATCCAAGTACATGGCTGAATTTAACTCTCAGCCAGCTATATGCAATAGGCATGGCTACCTGTGTTTTATAAATGAGGACAAATAGGCTTAGAAAAGTTCAACAAGTCACATAGTATCACAGGAAGTATGGAAGTTAGCCTTTAGACCTTTGCCTACTTCCAAATTCTGTGCTTTTGAACTGTGAATCATAATTTCTCTATAGAGCACAGAAGCACTGCCTTATGGGATTGAACTCATCTTCCACCATGACCTCGTGCCTACTTTCCCATATGACCATTCAACTTTACCTAACAAGAGCTCACAGACTTGGTAACTAATACTTTGACAAACAACAATTTTAGGGGTGCTAAACCCTGAGTCAGTTCTACCAACATCTACTAAGCTAATAGGTATAATAGCTATTAACCAATTGTCAAGTTAAAACAATTTATTCCACAGATGTGCACTTATCACAAACTAAATCCAGTCACTTTGACAACATGAGGCAATTCACAGAGCTGATCTATGCAGCAAGCACGGGGGTGTGCCACCTTCCCTAATCAAGATTGATTTTTTTTCAATTCTTATCCTCACCTGTTAATAGTCAAAAGTAGTACAAAAACTAACCAAATATTACCAGAATTACCAGACTACATGCCTAGAAAGGGGCCAATAAGTTTATGCAGAAAGATTTTTTTAAAAAAGAACTTTCATTCAAATGAAGAAAATTAAAATATCACAGGTTCAGAGACTACTGTCACTACAGCGGAGATTCTGTGAGGAAAGATACTGTCCAGAAAACGCCTTCCCACTTTCACTCTTTAGCCACGGAGCAGCAGGCGTCTCGGTTCCCACCACGCTTCCATGATTTGCTCCCTTAGGTGTCCAACATATGGAACAACACACCACTGCCTAAAAATACAATTTTCCTCTAATTTAAAGAAAAGCCTGACATTACTGTTCAGTGTGATCTTATTTTAGCGAGTTTGGGAATTTTTCTCCACCTGAGAACAACTCATGTTTTATACTGAAAGAAAATAAGCCACTAGGATTCCTGTTAGAATAAAAAACCACAGAGGAAATTCTCATCCATTAGGTGCCTGCTAACTACACTAGGATGTGTGGCTCACAGGTGTGGAAATACCAGTCTGTGTCAACGAAAAACAACAGGCCCATGTTTCTACTCTGCTTTGCCAATTGACTCGGGGAGATCTTTTTCAAACGGGAAGAAGAACAAGAAATGGGGGGAGTGAGAAGGAAGAGAGGGAAAGGGGATGGAAAGAAGAATTACAGAAAGAGAACAAAGTAGAGCTTTTGCAAATGGGTAGGGGACCAAGAGGTGGAAGCATCAGGGAGGAATGGGAGGGACAGGGACAAAAAAGGATTGAGATGTGTTATGTACATGTACCAACTTCCCAAGATCAATGCAATCATTAATGACCGTAAACGTGCTTCTAAAAGAGAAAGACAAGAGACAACAGGTAAAAGACAACAGGTAAAAACTAAGAAATTTGAGTAAAGTACAGGATTCAGGGGAAAAAAAGTGATTGTTTCTTCAAATATGTACATTCATGTTCCTATGCGTACAGTGAGGACATTCATTAGAAGTGTTGTAGCTTTCTGATCTAAATGCCTATGAAGCATTCCAAATCTTGTAGGAAAATTCTTGACAAGAAAAAAATCAGGCTTCATGTCACCATACTGAAAATAAAGCCTCTTCTTGCTCATTTTCAAGTTGCAGAAACAAGATGTGGCCAGGCTAATTCTCTCTCTGATAGCCCAAAGGGTTGACTCACGCAAATCGAGAATTATGCCACACGTTACTCAGGAGAGGAAGTTAAAAGCTCAGAAGCCTTGCAATCACTCAATGACCAAAATCGCCCAGATATGTAAATTCTGGGCTTTCTGAATGTCCCTGAATATGAAGCAAATGTCATCCAGCATCCTCCAACTCTAAGGAAGAGTCAGGGAAAGTATTATTGTCGGTAGACATAATAAACGTAGATGACAGCTAGAGATGTAGAACAACAAGATGCAGATGGGTTAGGGCTTTACAGCTCTGTTCCCTCAAGTTTCCCATGAATGGACAACATGTCTCATCCACTGCTCATCACCTGAAGCCAGCAGGGCCAAGCCATCCACTCCCAAACAAGCGAAGAGTACTATTTTCTCTCTCCTCTACAGAGTTCCACCCAACCTCCAACTCAGAGGACAATGAAAAAAGCCAAGTTTGCTTTTGAGAGGAGGGAAGGTACATCACGCACTAGGCCTCAAGCTAGGTATTAATTCAGTTCACGTCAGAAGTAAGTCTTCTAGGATCCTCACCGACCCATTTTTGGGCGTGTAATCAAACCTGCTTACTTTGAATCCCACACTCCCAGAGTATTATTCAAGGCACGCTGATGGATACAACGAAGCGCAAGTACAAGGGGCGCCGGGCGAAAGAAATATTCTGTGCAAGGAAAGCTGGAGTCCACCAAACTTCTCACCATACAGAAAACTGCTTCTTACACAACTGAACATTAATCCAGAGCCCGTGCTGACCCACCTCTCAAATACAAGAGGCAAGAACAGCGCAGGGGCGTTAAACTCTGTCTGAATGTACTTCGGTGAGAGAAGCAGAGTTGAGGACAGTGTTGTCCAGAGTGTTGCGAGGAGGAGTGCCCCCAGAGGGAATGCAAAACCCCTCAGTGGTTAAGAAGGGCTGGGGGGCTGTGTGTTTCTACCTTTTGCAAATGTAAAATGCCCATTAACAAACTAGGGGAATCTGAGTATTTCTACACTAGAGGAAACCCTCCTGTACTTCAGGTTTCAATCTAACCACACAGTTCATTTTTTTTTAAGTAATGTATATTTAAATATCCTGGGAACCATAACTCTTCAAATACTGAGAGGATATATTTACTCGATTTTGTTGAATCATTGGTAATGTTAATAATTACAATGCTATAAAAATTTACAAAACCGTGTCCTTACGAATTTCTAGAATGGTGAAACGTGTGGGACCTATGTGAATCATAGTAACTTAAGTGTTTAAATTACTTCAGGGAAAATGTCACAGCTTTTATCTTTTAAAGCTATTAGAAATTTACTTCGTCACTCAAAAGAATATCCATGCTTTCAAATAGACAGTATTTCAGGGAAGCATACAGGCCTTCTATTTTGACCATGGAAGACATAGTGAAGAATTTGTCACTGGCATTCAAAAGGAAGGCGATTATGTCACTACTCCCATTCACAGATCTTCAATAGGTCCCTATTACCTACCAAATCAGGCACAAATTCCCCAGCTTGCTATTCAATGCCCTGCACAATATGGATCCAATCTTCCTTTCAAATAAATAATCATTATTATTGAGGGCCCCCTACATTATCATAGCACAATGAAGAGCAAGGAAAGAGAGGAGATGCCTAAGACTCAGACACTGTCCTCAAGAATCTTACAGTCAAGCAGGACAGTAAATGAGTCATGTATGATTACTACAGCACCAGGGGACCTCCCGTGTCACAAGAAAGAATCAGAGAAAACATGCAATGGGAATTGAGAGAGAAAGAATTACTTCCGAGTGGAGGTTGGGAATGAGGGGCTGGTGGCAGAGCTCAAGGCAAGACAACGGATTTCCAGGTTTCCCAGCTGGAACTTCTCTTTCCCACATGTAAATCTGAGGTTTAATTTTTAGGTTTCTTATCATGATCTCCATTATATGGGGTAATTTTTCAACTATTTTAAAAGCAACTTTAAAATTTAAAAAATTATGTTTACTTAGTATGCACTAAATATAAAACCACTGTCATTTTTATGAATCACATCATTTAACTCCTACCTCTCAAAATCTCTTAAATTAAGTCTTACTGATTAGCCTCATTTTTTAGATGTAACGTGGAAGACAGGAGACTTGCCCAAGACACAGAAGATTTAAAGGCAAGCAGGTCAGTGCCAGAGGCCACATCTTTAACCATTATGCTACACTGCTCACCCACACTCCAGGGGCCAACATGCAGCAAGCATTTCCACTTCAATAACTTTAAGTGTGCAAATGTAGCCTCTACTGTGGGAAAGGTGTCCATACTTCAAAATTTATGGCAGGAAAAGAGAAAACTACCTAGAGTGTCTGCCACCTCCATCTAGGAAAAGTCTGCATGTTATTTGTTCTGGACTCGGTCTCCTTCCTTTTCATATACAATCTATCAGCTCGCTCTCCTTCCTCTCCACCGCTGCCTCAACTCAACCTTCGTCTGTCCTCTGCACTACTGACCCTTAGTCCACATTTTATCTTATTTCCCTGAAATATATCCTCCAAATTCCACAACCCTCCTCTAAAAATGTAAATTTCAGCATAAACACATTTTGCTTAAACTTTTTAATGGGACCCTCATACCCCTTACCATGGTTTGCATGGAAGCCCTAATTCTGGATGTCTGTGTTATAGCCAGGAATCTGTACTTACATACCCACTGGGAGCTTTTCATCATCAAAAAAGTTTGGTAAACAGTACTGTACAGGATTAGGTATAAGTGTCCTAGCAGGTCACTAAATGTCTGCACACACAACCCCGACCTGCCTCTCTGTCCTCCCTGTTCACCATGCATTCTTTCGCACAAACCGCATCTCTGCCTCCCACGGAGCTTCACACTTCAGGACCTCCGCGTTGTCTGCTCCCGGTGCTCCCCACACCCTCATTATCTTGGTTACCTGGAAACACCCATTGAAGCCGTCAAGAAGACTTCTTCTGCAGTACTGGGGACTGAACCTAGAGCCTCTGCACTGAGCTCCATCCTCAGCCCTATTTTTACTTCTACTTTGACATAGGGTCTTGTTAAGTTGCCAAGTTGCCCAAGCTGTGATTCTTCTGCCTCAGCCTCCCAGAGAGTGTCAACAAAATCTTTTTAAACCTCTCTAATTCTGTGAAGTCCCCCACAAAAACCTCAGAGAGCATTCATCATTCCATTCTCTGAAATGCCCTATAACTTTATGCGAAGCATAGTTTCAGAAGCATACACATGTATTTGTTTACATTTCTGAGTTGCTTTCTGAATAGTATAAACTCAGCAAGGAAAGGTCCTGCATTTGACTTATTTTTGTATCTCGAGCACCTAGGACAGTGCTTGGCACAAATTATATGTTTTATAAATGAATGAAGAAATATTTTGTGGTTGGGCCAGGGAGCTAGCACCTGCCTGGCAAGCACAAGGTCTTGAGTTTGATTCCTGGTACCAAAAGAAAAATAAAATATTACGTGATTAATTATAAAAAGACTTTAAAAAGAACCAATGTATACTCAGTGTACAACTACATTATGAGATAGTTATTATTTCCATTTCACAGGTGAAGAAACCAACCTTCAGAGAAACTGAAGTGGCAGCATGAGAAGGAAGGTTCAGGTCCACCCGTTTCTGAGACTGCCTTTCTCTTTACACCAGGCTGCCCTTTAAGCATCAGCAAGCCTTCCTCAATCCACAGCCCCAGAACACAGCATCTGCCATGCACAAGTTATTTGTGCATGCTCCATGACACCCCCATCCCATCCCGGGAGACGGGAAGCTACTAGAGGCAGGCCCCCATTCCTTCCTTCCGTGTTTGTATTCCCCCCACAAAGGACCTTGGTCAGAGAAGACTTTTGTGTGAATCTAACCAACAAACACTTGGAGAAGGTCTTGAGAGATGGAGAACCTTCTGTGTCCAAGCAGCTGTGTGACCTGCACATCGCCTCTGTGTGTGGTAACCTCTCAGAAGAGGCCATCTTTGAGAGGGAGTCCACAGGGTTCCAATAATCAATGATTTATAGTTCACATTTAGTGCACAGAAATTTTGGAAGTTTTATTTTAGGGGATGGCATTTGTTATAAATGTTAGTTGGAGGAAGAAACATGAAATTTTACACCTCTAGTCTACTTTTGTAAATCCTTAAACTTAAAAAATAAAGGAATGCTTGGTTTTGAGGCTATAGTCATATCTCTCACTCGCAGGAAAAGGAAGGAGTGTTTTCATTAAGCAAACACTCTACTAATCAGAGGTAATCATCCACATATCCTATGTGAAATAAGAGCCCTTAAATAATTGGACTCAGTTAAATATATCTAAGTATAAAATTCTCCTGATAATTTTTTTTTTTTTTGAGACAAGGTCTGACTATGTAGTTCCAGCTGGCCTGAACTCACTATGTAGCCCTGGCTAGCTTTGAACTCATGGCAACCCTCCTGTCTCAGCCTCCCAAGCGCTGGGAATACGGGTGTGCACCACCCTGGCCACCTTCTCCTGATAATTAACAGAATACGTTGGAATATACTTTAGGAGAGGTTAGAGTGTAAGCCTCTGCAATGACGATCATTTATTGTTCTATCATAATGGGTAGAAATTCCAACAGAGAAAGTTCCAGTTGAATAATGAGTAATGGAGAAGCTGCTTCTGCTTACAAAATCCCCCTCACATTTGGCAAACATAACTGAATTGTGGCATTCTAGCCTCCTCATCAAATAAACTCTATGGCCTAGTTATTTTCTGCCAAACTGACAAGAAAAAACTGTCTTAAACTGGAAATGGTGGCACATACCTGTAATCCTAGCATTCGAGAAGGCTGAGGCAGGTGAATTTAAATTAGAGCCCAGCGAGGGCAACTTAGCAAGAACTTGTCTCAAAATAAGAAATTTAAAAAGGCTGGGATGCAGCTCAGTGTGAAGGCACAGGGTTTCATCTCCTTACAACCACACACACACACACACACACACACACACACACGTCCTCTAAAAGCAAGAAATAAAAAATACTATTATCTTACTATGTATTATAAATCCAGGACATAAAAATGTTTGTTACACCCCAATGAGAAAGTGTGCAGCTGCTCTCTATGTTAAAATAAAGTATACAAATAAAAATAAGACCTGTGAATATAAATATCAGAGTCCCGGAGCTTGAATTTCAAAGATCATCTAATTATTCTACAGGTGAGCAAAACTCTGAACAGATTAACGGACACATCCAAGGACATAGAGCTAATTAGTACCAGCCAGGGACAGAGAAGGGAAATAGAGGAAGTAACCATTACTGGTTCCAGCCAATGCTGAGCGAGGTTGCTTAACACAGGCACTGTTGTCTAACACAACCTTCAGAGCAACTTCTACAGTAAGCAGCTGCCCCTTCGCTTTGCAGATAGGGAACCTGACTCTTGCAGCACAATGGAATTTGAACCCATGTTTGTCTCCTAGGTCTGTGCCTTTTCCCATGCAACCAGGTCTCTAGACTCTGAGTCCAAGGTCCTAGAGAGTAATTCAGGCAGATAAAAAGGAACTGACCGCAGGTTTTTTCTTTCATTACCAAAAATAATTACTCTTGCCTAAAAGCAAATTATTAAAAAACTGGAGGACATAAGTGAGAAATTAATAAAAGCACATAGAGCCTAAAAATTACTTCTCATCTCCTTTTCCTGTGTGTGAAGGTCAATGATATCCCCAAGGTCAATCCCGCAATTGGTTAAAGAATCAAAATGACCTTGAGTCCAGCAGAGAAAACTATTTGCCAAATTAAGCAATTTCCTAACCAGATTTATCATTACATTTCATGACATAAACCTACACATTCTTGCACAGACAACATAATAAAAAGAAATCCCATCTCCAAATTCTGACCATATGTACATAATTTAAGCCAGTATTAAAGGACAAACAAGGCAAATTTAAAATTCAGTAACATTTATATCCCAAAACTTTAAGTTTGATCTGAGGGTGTACTGATTTATTTAAGGCTGTAGACAACACAACGAAGTTTGAGTAAAACTCAGTAATTTTACCCTTTTCAGATACAATAGAATTTTGGCGTATATATTAACACACTCCAAGTAGTTCATTTACATCAAGTCACACATCCACTGGAGAATCAATAAGCATAAAGTTTTGATCAATCTGTCCATCTTAAAAATAGAATGGCAAAACATGTAGATTCTGTTTATAGATTCAAGAGGGACACACTAGTGCTAGACAGCTGAATAAGGGATACTCCCTACCCTGGCCTTGGAAAAGCAGGAGAAGAGAGACCAGGAATCAAATATTAGAATTATGATATAATGTGAAAAATGTTGTAACCAAGGTCAAAGGGCCACAGGGATGCACAGAAAGAAGCACTGGCCTCACACCTGGGCAAATCAGAAAGGTTTCCTACAGGAGATGGCACAGGAACTGGGTCTCCATCAGCAGCAATGCCCCAGGTAGAAGACAGGCAAAGACACGCTTCCTGTCTGAGTCTCCTTCTGGGATTTCCTTTTTCAAGTCCTCAATTTCAAGCAAGATGAGGAACATCATGGCCATATAGCAGGGATTCTAGATTAGCTCACTCAATTATTGAGGAGCTAGATTTCAGTAGACCCTGTAGGTGCACCCTTCCCGCTCACTACAAACATAGTGAATAGCTCAAGATGACCCAGAGTAAGTCCTAACAGATTAAAGTAGTTTATATGATTGTTTGCTGTGACATAAAAAATATTTCAGATGTCAGTATGTGAAGATGAATAAAAAGTTCTCTAACTACCACACTCCCAACACACACACACACACACACACACACACACACACGAGTGCACATGCACATACCAAATCAGTAAGAATTTCAAGAAACCCTGTGTGGGTAGAAATGGGAAAGAAAGGAAAGGGCATAAAATGGCTTCATTACAGACCATTCTTCTGAGGCAAAGTAAAGACAATGAGGGAAAAACAGAACATGTGTACTACAACGTACAGCACCATAAGGCTGTGTTTGATGCTCTGGAGGGCTTCAACAAGTACTGTTCAGCCAAAAATCAATTGAAAAATCAGCATGATAACAGAGCATGAGTTGCCCCGTAATAGCCTTAAGACCCCCAAGGCTATTCGAGTCCCTTTCATCTGCCACACTGCACAGACTCTGTGGGGACCTCACTTCCCCTCCTTGAGTGCTGTGCCCCTCTGCATTGCTTACCTACTGCTTTGCTCGCCCTTAGAAAGGGTGGCTGACAGGGAATGATGATGTTTTCAAGTGGGTTTTCAGAATTTTGTCCTTTTCTGCTTTACTCTTCACATTCTCTTGCCATTTTGCACTCAAATTTATCCCCCCTCATCAGTTGCAGACAATTTCCACAATATTAAGTGGTCAGCCGTAATCTCTGAGTATTGGTCCTGTTTCACGAGTGCCTTAACTAACATACTTTAAACTGCCCCTTAATAAAATCATGGTTCAGGCTTATGCAAATGTGACATGTAAGCAATTCACAGCATTGTTATAAATATACATATATATTTCATTCCAAGATTTCATCTCAATATTTCTTCAATCACTTCCTCACAATGTCTGGTTTGTTCAATTTATATTTCTACTTGGCATTTGGTGCAAACCCCCAAAGATAAGATACATCTGTCCCTTAGTCACAAATCTTGGCATTTCTACCTTAACTCAATCGTGAAATGACTGGTTAAAATTACCTTGCTTATTAGCAGGATTTCCTCATAATAAAATATTTTATTTCTAAACTTTCGAATTTGACGTGAGATGTACCAACTCGGCAGTGACATATCAAAGCTTAAGAAGAACATGTAAACACACTGAGGCATGTGAGGGAAGGAACAGCTAATTGGAAGTCAGCTTCCCTGTGATTATCAGCTTGTTTATGGGGAGGGAGGACTCCTCTGAACAGCACTGTAAATTCATCCCTGATTATGGCGTTAACACCAGATCTCATTTCCACACATTCCCCAAAGCCCCCCACCCAAGCCACTTCGGTTAGTTATAAAGGTTTGTGCACTGTTTTCAAAGAATGACAGTTTTTCATGCTTTAATTTTCTCCAGTTTCAGGAAAAATTAATCAGTTGCACAAGCCAGTTGTCAGATTTCACTTCCCTCATGGCAGAAAGCACACATATTCATTGTCTGCTATAAGAATAAATTTTAGTAATTTTCCCCATGTCAATATGAATATTAGACTGACCCAATTAATATGAAATGCTTCTATGCTGCTGGAACAGACAGTGCTACAGAAAGAGCCATTTGCACAACCTGTTCATGATTATGGGCCATAAGGACACAAAGATGGCACACACATTTGCGGACCATCTGAATTCTTATACGGAAAAGGGAGGGGGAGGGGAGCGGCATGACGTTTGCCTGACTGTCGTGGGTCATGTTTTTTAATCCAGAGTATTGGACATGTAACACAGCAACAAGAGCTGATCATTTTGTTTAATCACCTTTTGGATCTTTGCCAGATGGTCTCTATTGAGAGTGCTGCAAACAGAGAGAGATGAACTGCATCTAACACGCCACCAGAGCTTTCCCGTAAATGTCTAAGAACTGATTCCAACAAGAATTTAGTCTCAGAGCAGAAAGGGATACATTTAAAAACTATGTGCATTAACTATACTTTTCCCCACAGAATCCTCACTTGGCATGAATAATTTACCCACTCTTATGCTAATGGGATCATGAAAGTATCCCTCCGTCTTTAGTGCAGCTATTCTCAGCTTTCAGTAATTACCCCACCCAGTGAAAATAACATGGCTTCTGCATTGAGCGGTTGACTCTGTACCTGGCAATTAGAAAGATCATGGCTGACAGTGGAATGATCCAGAACTGGACAGAGAGACCCCCGTAGCCCAGGGAAGAGTCAAGCCCCGAAGGACCACTGGTAGAGGGTGGGGAGTGGGAAGACGGATGAGATGGGAAGCTCCCCACTGTCAAGCCTGTCGTTCTTTGACTTACTATTCAGATTGTGCTTATACAAAAATGTCCCTCTCCTACTAAGAGAGGTGGAAAACATTTGTGACCAATTCGTTTTGAAGGAAAAAAATGGTATCTAAGAAAAAGAAATAGCTATCCCTGAAGCACATCTGCATTAAGTATTTTAGGAAGATTTTTAAAAAATTGAAGTAGCATAACATCCTCTGTATTCTGTTTTTTGGAGGGAAAAAATGATTACTCTCCAAAATAGGAGAAAAAAACCCTCACATCTGACCTCTATGCACAAAACTCCATGTTAGGTAGTTCACTGTGTAAAAATGATCAGGCTAAAACATCTGGGAAAGAAAGCTATGAAACAGCAGGGAACGTGGCTGCTTTATTGTTTATCTTTTGTTTATGAGGCAGTATTCAAGTTTAATTACTACTCTAAATTAAACTCTAACTGGCATCAGGAGACATCCCTTTACATGACTAAGTTAAAAAAATCTAGAAACCCCAACTCTGGGTTTTTCAAGTAAGTGGATACATACAGGAGGAAATTACTCAAAATTAACAGCAATTATAGAAAGCTTTTAAGCATTTATGAGCACCATTATATGCTCCCAGAGCATTTATTTATTAGAAGAGTATAATTTTATTTCTAATAGTTACTATTATAAAAAGTCCTAAAAAAATCAGCAGAAATTATTTGGGTGTTTGTTGATGGTTGAAAGATGGTACTTTAAAAAGATACTATTTGAGGGTGAGCGAGAAAGAGAAAATACACTATTAATATTCCACACACAACAGCTTCTTCTGTGGCCATATTCTATTATCAATTATAGTCTCAGAAAAATTTTTGATATAATTAGGAGGACAGGAAGAAAAAAAATGTCATTGTATTTATCATAACGGTAAGTGACCAGGTTGGGGTGAACTTAGCTCTAGGAAAAATAAAAGTTAAAAGCAACTAGCAAAAGATTATGCCAGATGGCATCTGTCATATTGTATTTAGGGTTATTTTAAAGAGATTGCTGCACTATGAAAACATTCCATTGACAAGAGTTTTCCTAGATGGAATGAAAAATCCCAGTAGAACAGACTCAGGACCTCCACAGTGAGTGGGTCTGAGGACTTTCCCCCTTCCTCCTTCAAATATGTAGCTGCAATATTGTGGTGAGGGAAGACACCGTTTTATAACATGACATGTAGTATAAACTCCAAAGTATGATGATCTTACATGCTTGCTTCTCTACCAGCACTGACACTCACTTTTAAGGGGATAGTTGTAGATTTCAACGCCACGGCTATTACTAAAGAACGGTGTCACAGCTAAATGTCTAGCTGTGGAATTCCAGCCTCATTGCCCGGATGATAAATGGGGACAGCAATGGAAGGGCTTGGTGGCAGAGTAGGAGGGAGCCACGCTGGCTCTGCAGTTCACATTCCGAAAGATTAGAGATACAGAGATGCTCGAGTGCTACTGCATTTAGGTTAAACTGCGTCTGGCAACAGTATGGTTAACGTGTGTGGTGTGTGCAGTGTGAGCTCAGCAGTTACTGGGCCAACTGTCTCGGTATTTCTGGGAATCCTGCCTATTCACAGTGCAGGGATTGTTCAATTGCTGCAAAATGTACAAAATGAATTTTACAAAAATGAATTGTAAGGAAAGCCCCATTACAACGATTTTACAGCAAAGATGTCAACATCAATTTTTCTTTCATGCATAGCTAATGATTAAAACAGCATATTCCATTTGCCTAAGACAATTTATTTCATATTGGCACATCAAAATATTGAAATACAAAGTTATCTTTACTCTACCCTCTTTATTCATTGCTGCTGAACCCATACCATTGTTCAAATCAGGAAAAATAAAACAAACTTGGCATGAAATACTTAAAACAAAGGCTCATCAATATTCTCCAATTTGTCAACATCTCAATTACAGCAGTGGAAAAAATGTAAATTTCATGTGCTCTAAACACTGAGGGGTCTATTCTCTTGCCAATTCACATGCGTAACTCCCATCAGCGTTAATGGGAGTTACACAAACCCATCAATAATAATAATACTTTGTACATATATTGCGCCTTTCCTCTGAGGCTCTCAAAAATGCTCTAGGAACAAGGAGACTGCTGCCTACTCTGCTCTGGCAAAATACACAATGAAATACAAAGCAGCTTTTGACTCAGCAGGTACAGAATGAGGGACCCCGAGCCTTACTATCAAGCCCCATCTTACTGATGGGGAGCCAGACACAAAGAGGGCCAGTTACTTCCCCAGAGCCCTGAGTCTGCACCCTGATTCTATCCTTGAAAAACCAGATTTCCTTCCTCATTCTAATGTGACTAACAAGACAAACGCCCTCTCTTTGGCTGCTTTTAGCAAGAGAAATGAGAGTGAATGAAAAGTCTGGTTCATATTTATATAGTTTACTGCTAGGCATGTGCTGTTGGAAAGATACAGTAAAGGCAGGTTTTGCATTTTACCAAATTTATTTCTTACAGTATTTAAACAATTTGTTGTCTTCGTTTGCTTTCTTGCACAAACACTGAGGAGGAAAAGATGACCTTTCACCTGCGTAACTGTAGCTCTTTCACTATTGGGTCATAAAATGACATATTTTTAGGTTCCAAAGTAAAGACTTGGATAAATCATTATAGCAAAAATATTCACAAAAATTATAAAGCAACATAAATGCATGTATTGTTTTATAGCATATGGCTATTAAAGTTTAATTTAAAATGTGTATGAAAACATTGTATTTAGTACAATTCATCCCTATTTTTTCTGTTTATCATAATTTGTTTTGAAACTGAATCATTTTACAGTTTTCCATATGCCTGTTGTGCTAATAAATTCTGAACAAGCAAGAAAACTCTTTTCTAAACTGAAAACTTGATTTCCAATTAAGTATTATTATACATTTAATGCAAAGAACATAAATTTTCCTCCGACGTTTTCCCTTCTATGCCAACCCTAAAATTTAGCCTATGGTATGCATATGTGATTTCAGTCAATATCTCTGTTGACTTTGCCCTGAAGCAGATAATTAATCTTCCCCACTGAAAGCTACTCTGGACAATTTAGTGGAACAAAATATCAAAATATCTTGAAAACATGTTTAAAGGGTTAACATGGACACACATATAACAAAATACAAGCAAGTTTGGCCTTCAAAATGTAGTCTGCTGTTAGAAAAACACAATATACCTAAACATGAGATTTTACCACAGACAGATACCTTAAGCCAGGTAGGAAATTCTCTATGCTTGAACAATCTCCACTTGATAGGAACTAAAACTTTTTTCCCCTCTTTCTCTCTAAAATTAAAACAGTAAAATGATTGACTTACTAGTGCTCATACACATAAGCTACCGCGTCTACCCTTTAATCCTACAGAGATATGATTAGAGGAACAAAACCCTCCTGGGATCAAATCCTTCAACCTAGGATAAGTGGGTGCAGCTACCCACAGCATACAGGTTTGTGTGCACCATTTCTACCCAGTGTGTGAGTTTCTGAGCTCTTCTCTTTCTTGACCAAAAAACAAAACAAAACTATGTAACAAAAATGAAAAACCTTCATGCTTTTCCTGTTGCCCTGACTATTCCCTGCTGCAAATCCTGGGATCTTCTCTCTCCTGCTTCTCTTCCTTGGCCCTTCCTACTATGCCTAGTATCCCATAACTCAACTAACCCAACAGAACCAGTCAGTTTTAAATTTCAGTTGGGACCTTAGTGACCTGTTAATGAATCTACAGAGAGGAGACAAACTCAGTGTTGAGTTATGCCTGGTGCTGCTAGCTGACTTGGAGTCAGAAATGCTTGAAGCGTTAACGTAATTGCAAGAATGTGAAAAATGAAGCGCCGGACTCCTGAGCAAAGCGAAAGGTCAAAGTAAACCTCAGACACAAGAAGTCCCTGGAAGATAGCCTCATTAGACTGCTCGGTCAGCGTCTCCTTTCCCCGTTACACAGTGTTTCGGGTGTTTTGTTTTTATAATAGATCCATTCGCTCTTCTGCCGCTGCAGTTTGGGGCAGTGGGACAGTGGAGGGACTGAAGGCTGTCTGGATCTAACCCCACAGAGAAGCCCACTGTGACACGGAACCACGGTCAACTCATTGCACCGCAGATGGAAATCTGTGTGAGCTAACTTCCAAATTCCATATAGTTTAGTTTCTACTTTATATACACAGTGTAACTGGTATAATAAAAGTAATATATAACACCTAAAAAGATACAACTCCTAAGTTCTTCCAGTTTGCCATCTGATAGGCTTCATCTCTGTGCCAGCCCTAACCTGCTAAAAGGTAAATTCTGACTTGGACTCCTTTGCAAGTGAATTGCATCCTAGAAAGGATGTTTTCCTAGACTTTTTTAGAACCCAGGAGTCTAAACCTCTGGCCAGAAACTTGGAGGAGGAAAGACATTTACCCTACATCACCATCCCCTTTTAAATGACATATATAACTACAGCTCAAGCTGTTAAACTGTCTGTACTTGGAAGGCTGTCTAATGCTTAAATATTGTGGCTATAAACACAGTCATAATAGAGATGAAATAGACCTAGGAGAACAGACACCACCTAATGTAAAATATTAAAAAGTAAAATCTATACACTTTCCTGGCACACACTCAATAATGCATCTTCCTTTAAATGACCATTTTAGCCATAGAAGAGGCATCTCTACCCATATATAATTGCTCTTTGTGTAACAGGTGAGTTTAAAATGGTAAAATTTATTCTAAATTGCACAAGGTTTCCTTGCCATCTTGGCATCCCCCTTGCCCTCTGATTATTCTAATTTTCAGAAATTATAACAAAACAGAAGTCACCATGTCAACTACATGGAAATAGGGACAAACAATCTCCTTAGCATTTCAAAATCCACTTTCCCAAGTTAAGGTTCCATATAAAATTACCCCGATATTTCTGGAGCTATTAAGAATAGATTTTCGGGTCTGATGTGCTTTGGAGGCCCTTGATTAGAGGGGAACTCGTATAGTCGATATTACAAGCAAAATATCCTGTTCATTGTAGAATTTAAATTGCTGAACTATAGTAGTAAAGTAGGTCCATTTATTTATACACACCAGAGTGAAGCATAAACAAATTTGTTTAAAGGAAAATTGCAGAACTGCTCAGTTGTTATTGTAGTGCCTACTTAGAGAGTAGACAGCTCACTTTGATTTTTTTAATAAACAAATAAGTGAAGAGGAGAAGATACTGTCTTCCTACATAGTATCTGATTATACTCTTTGACCTGCCACCCTCCTGATTACAAAGAGGCAGATGTACTGATATCACAAAAGTGTGAAGTTATTGTGGCCGTGCCTACTCTGCACAAGGACAGTTCTCCACTTTTACCTTGCTCGCTGCTGTTGTCTCCACTCTGAGATGCGTGGCCCCCACTGGAGGGTCCCGGGGTGCCTGCTGAGTGGGTTGAGGTTGCATCATCATGATCTCGCCATGATGAAGGGTTCTGATGTCAGGATGCCAAGGAATTTGTCCACAGTTACCATTTCAGCCATAAATGAGGAACCCAGAAGAGAAGGGCAAAGGGAGACAAAAAACATGTGTATATATTAGTATTTGTAGATCTAGGCAGATGTACATGCTGTGTTGGGGTGCGTTGTCCCGTTACAAAGAAGTGCACCAAGACGAGAGAACATGCTGTGGCACCAACCTGACGAGCACGGGAATCCATATGTTTGCTCAGACTAACTGGAAATTCACATCAGACAAAATTAACTTTCAAAGGAAGAAAAAGTTACCTAAAAAGTAACGTTCTCTTTTTACTTTTGTTACCCTAATGAGAAAACTTGCTTCCAAGAATAGGTGCCAATGCTTTTGAGTGATAAATATTCCAGAACATTAACATCTACAAAACTCAGTGACTCCCTTAAAAAAAAATCACAGGCTCAAGACTGTACAGAACAGCCTTTCACATCTTTCAAAGGCAGTGCCCTAAAATAATCTGCATAACTCTCAAATTGTGACCAAGCGACAGATTATGTAACCAACAGGTGCAATGCTATAAGTCAATGCATCAGTACCTAATACATTATTAATGGTCTGCTTAATTTGCACAGATGATAATTTTTAAAATGAACAAATATGAGCTATTTGTCATCTAGTAAGAAAACTAGAACTTTCACTTGAGCTTTAAGGAAGCTTTAAATGGTGGAGCAGTCATTATTCTGCGGGAAGACCTACTTGTTCCAAAGGACATGCAAAGACAAAGTTGCATAGCTCGGGCTACTTTGCTGAATATATTCTTCTCCTGTTCCTCCTCCCCTTTCCTGATCATTCCCAATACCCTGCTGCTGCTGCTTAAAGGAAAACAGGAATTCTAATGTACAGGAAGGACTTTATCAGCACCACATGAAGGCAGGCAAGAGATGGAATTTCCTCTGGCAGAAACAGAGCAGGAACCACACAAGAAACCCAGCAGCCTTGAGGCCCAAGCTGTACGCTTGCCACCTGTATGCTGCATGCTGCAACTGAGCCCACAGATCTACTGGCGAGTGAATTCGTTGGGGGTCTGAGGGAAGGGGCAAAAACTTTAAAAAATATCATTCCCTCAAAATGTACCACTGCTCTTACTATAACTGTTATATAAGGATTCAGAGACCATAAAGTGCAAACCTCAGAACCTTCTAAAAGCTGTCTGACCATAATAAAAAAAAAAAAACAACAGTCTGTCATTTTCCTCAAGCATAACTCTAATACATAAAATGTTACCAAAATGAAACCAGAAACCTGGGTGACACAGGTAAGGAAATATACTTATTTGGAACAACAACAGCAAAAGAAAAATCTCCCACTATAGATCTGCTCCAAAGTGATTGTAAATTAGTATTTGGCAGTTTTGATAGATGATGAAATAATTCAGAACTGTATGGATTAATAACATCTATATCAAATCATGCTACTGGCACTGCCATCAGGCAAGTAACTGATTCAAAATGAAAACCCTGAACAGAAAGCTCATGACTACAGATGCAGGTCCTCAGATGCAGGTCCTCACTCCTTAGGTATGTATGAAGATGTATTATAGGTTAGTGAATGAAACCGAGTAGAGTAAAAACCAAGTTCTCCACTGCCTGTAGTAACGCGAGCTCACTCTTGTGAGCTCGCTTCTTCCCTAAGTCACAAACCGCTCCCACAGTTTCAAGTTAAAGGTAGACAAAATATAGGGGGCTCTTCCACTTTGCAGCCTCAAGTGAGCTGTTTTCTGGATGGTAATCAGATAGAGAGCTACAAGAATTAGATGAGAAAAGATAAAAGAATAGCATGGTGTGAGTTTAGTCCTGCAAGGGTCTAGGGTAAAGCCTTCTTTTAGAAAATGCAGAGGCTGGGGATATAGCTCAGTGGAATAAGCACCTGCCTGGCAAATGCAAGGTCCTGAGTTCAATCCCCAGTGCCACATTAAAAAAAAAAAATGTAGTAGCTGTAATACATTCACCTCACCTAAACTTTTCAGTGTACATGGCAAGCGATGTTAATTTTATGCACTGCGTGCTTTTTATTAAGCCAGCTGCTATAAAAGCTCCTTACCCCTCATGAAAATTACAATAATTAACCAGTAACACCTCAACTATGTTTTAAGGCAAATGTCATCCAATAGTTGTTATATAATCGTTCAAACGAAGCTGGGACAAACCTTTCTGTTTAACACAGCAGTGATTTGGAGGATTTGTACAGGGCTTCCTGCAATTGAGAACACTGGTTTGTCTTTATCACCCAGGCTTAGCACACTAAGTTTTAAGGCCAGGATTCACTCATTTGAAATTCCATGCATTGCTTCCAATGATCTTTTCTGGTAGGAGGTGTTTTCTAAACAAAAGGGGAGAGCAATAGGCCACATACGCAACTGTTATCTTAAAAGCAACTGGTTCCTCCAAATAAACTGAGTCTTCAGTTTTTAGCCCACTCCCAAATTTTCTCAAGTTCATTATTTAACCTACCACTCCCCTGTATTTAACCTGCCATTCCCCTATCGCTCGCATCTTCTCACGCCTCAAAAACACTCCCTCGAAAAAGTAGCATGTCTCTTTCCACAGTGTCTCAGAAAATCTGTTTGAAGGAGCCACACATGATAGTCCCTCTAGTCTGAAAGAAGAACACAGAGAACCCTGTGGAGTTACTTACTCCAAGCAGTCCACATTCAGCTGCACATACATGGTGATATAAAGATTCATAAAGATAATCTAGTTAATAAAAAGTTGGTCCTCCTTGGTCAAAAGTACTTGTAACCTCCATGGATAACATAACATATTACCCATAATGCTGTTCTTTTTTTCTTCTTAAATTAAAATCCTTGTTTGTATCGTAACTCCTGTCTTATTTTTTCCTCCCAGATACTTTCCAAGTTACATCCTTCAGGAATAACTGCTTGGATTTCTGCCAAATTATGTGCTGAACTGTAGTGAATTCAGAGACCAAAGTGGCATACGAAAGCATGTAAAAACACATGACTTACGTGGAAAAAGAAAGAGAAATGCTCTCTGCGTCTAAGAGTGTGGCTGAGAATTGAGGTGTGTGCATTCCACAATGTATGTCCTGTTCTTCAGTCAAAGGTATCAGAAAGACACCCCAGGGCAAGGAGGATAATGTTTCTATTCCCAGTGGCTCTAATAACTGGGAGTCAAATATGGTACTCTTCTTGCTATTATGTAATTGTGTTAAAGAGCAGTGTTACCAGGAGAAACCCAGTGAATACTGAGTGGAACACAATAGAAAGAGATGGAAAATAGATACAAGAAGCTTGGTCTCTAGGGGCAGTATTTTCTATTTGCTGGGCTACAGACTCAGCTGATAATGCAAGTTGTAATTAATATAAAAGCAGGAGACAATATGGGCAGAGCTTATAGCAGCGGGGCCACAGGAGAGCACGCTGCTGCTCTCCTGGTTTCTCATTTACACACAGCTTTCCCCAGAAAACACAATCCTGCCAGTGTTTTCTCCCTTGGAAGTTAAAAAAGAATTGATTTAGCACCATCATTGAATTTTGCTAAATCTAGAAAAGAGCACAGAGAGGACAGGAGTCTCTGGGCAGAGGAAGCAAATCATATGTGCCCCTCTTTTGTTGAGGCTGCAGATACAGCAGGACTACAACATTTTAAACCAGAATGGCATTTCTGTAAGGGGCCTGCCTACGGGATATTACTTGATAAGTAATATCCTGGAAAATTGGTGGTTATTTCCCTGGTTCAGTGATTCCACACAGTATACGGTTTTTCCATGGGGCCACTGAGATGAAGAGTGTAAGGGTTTCGACATAAACCCAAAAGTGGGTGGGGAGGTGAAACACATGAGGCTTCAAGGAGAAAAGAGAAGGCCACATCACATGTGAGTTCTGTCTAAAGTCATCTGAATCTCATGTTAGACCCCAGCTGGAAAGATGATTCAGTGCATGAGGTACAGAACAGAAGACAAGACACTGCAAGAAGGCTGTGGGGTGCTGACTTTCACAGGACACGTGATCAGCGGCAAGTGATGCTCGACATTTCTCTTGGACTCATTTCCTTTATCTCTTTAAAATTAAGAAATGACACAAGATAATCAATCCGTCCTCTTATCTGTATCATTAAAAGTAATCTGTATCATTAAAAGTACTATCAAAATAGCCATTTGATTTTTCTAGAATCCACATTACTGAATAACATCAAGAGAATATAGTAATTATATAGGAACTTGGAAAACACAGTAAAACAACTCAGGATATGTACTCACAGAGTGTAATAATAAACATGTGAAGATATTTTAATCAGCAAAGGAGGCAAGCAAAACTAAGAGATTTGCACAACAAGCAGCCCAATATATTTACACAACAAAGAAAGATATACTTGTATCAATAGACATAATTAATGTTAAGTCACTTACTTCCTATGACTTTATGATAGTTTAATTCCTACAGTACTTTTTAAAATTGAAGAAAACTTGTATCCTCGGTATTTGAGTCTACAAAAGTTAAAAATGTTAATTGTATGGTTTGAATAAATGTTGGAATTTCAAGTTCATTATTCTAAAGTTGACATTAGAACCCAGGAGACCCAAGTGTGCTTTCAGAATCTGCACTCATTCTTTAAAAATGTAAATAGAGCTGGGGTCTTTCCCTCTTCTCCCCATTTCCACCTCTTTATTAAGCTTTGGGAATTAATATGTGAGCAACTCTCACAATAGTGGTGAGTGCCTGTTGCAAACACATTTCTCCATTTAATCGAGAACTTTGAGAGAAGACAGAAATGTATTGTTAGTGTATTGCCATATTGTCAAGATCCTCCTAATTTTGAAATGTGTTGGGATATTCTCAGAACAGTCAGTATAAAAATAAATAAGAAAATGAATTCAAATAATACTACATTTTTTATTTGATAGTGAGTGTTGTTATCAAGCATATCTCTTTAATTTTATTTCATCAGTTACATTGAAAACATTCCAACTGCACAACCTAAATGATTTAAATAGTATAATTATTCTTGATGAGAAATGAATAGGAAAGTTATCAACAACCAGAACCTGTGTAGCAGCAAACAAAAAAACAAAACAAAAAGCCCTGCCTTTTCCTGGGCATGTCTCCTTGAATTGGTGGACAGATCAGCTCTCTGTAGGAAGGGTCCCAAGAGGCTTTGGATAACACACCGTAACATCTAATCTTACACTGCAACAGAGACAACTTACAGGCAGTCACTCATTCGTATTATTAATATTATTATCAAACCTCATTATTCCCTCTTGATCTTCTAGAGACCAACCACTTAAACCTGAACTTCTCTGCACTACCACTCACTTCTCATTTTTCAGGTAATATAATTTATCTACAGTATTCTGTCAGGAATAAAATTCTCAAGATTCCCCTTTCTGCCTTAACACACTCTAAAATTTGTATAGATGTAAGTAAAACAACATATCCAAAGTTGCAAAAGAAAACATCAGCATGTCTTCATTTAAATTATAGCA
Source organism: Dinomys branickii (assembly GCA_004027595.1). Lineage (NCBI taxonomy): Eukaryota > Metazoa > Chordata > Mammalia > Rodentia > Dinomyidae > Dinomys > Dinomys branickii. Next base: position 86,791 of record PVLD010000288.1, on the reverse strand, counting down.
TAGAAATTAAAATAAATTATTTTATTAGTGATATTATTAGAGCCAGACAGTTTTAAGGCATCTGTCATTAACTATTAATAAACATCATCATATTTTCTTTCTGGTACCTAAATCTTTTGAAGAAAATAAAATTTAGCTCATTATGACTATTATCTAGGACCAATAGTATAATTGTATAACTTTTCACTTCAAGCAAGTAATGACTGGCGTGATAACATACTTGAAACAAATATATTTCATTTGTCTAAACTTGATCTGAAGATAGGCAATATTTTCATATATGAATGTGAAATTGTAACTAATTTGTCTTCACTAGATTTAGGGACCTGATTTAAAATTACAAAAAATAGATAATGCAGATATCCTGTTTTTCAGAGGTACTACAGAATAGGAAACATGATTATTTCAAAACAGTTTTCAAGATGAAGCTTTTTTTTTAATTGCTTTTTTGGCATGTTTATTTTACACATGATAAATATGAATGTCTGAAAAACTTAACATGAACTGCAGCTGAAAAACAGAGCTCTGTGTCCTTTACTATTGTGTATTTTTTCTCCCCACTGTTCTGAAAAACACTGGGATAGCTGTTTTTTACCTATAACTGTTACCCTTGTATTACAGTAAGAGTATAACATAAAGCATATAATAATACTTTAAAAAGCATTCAATGTGAATTTACTAAGCCCAGCAAAATAGTAAGCAATATTATACACTTTGTTTTCTGATTAATTCCAAACTTCCTCTTATCATTATGCATGTCATGTGTGTTAATAATAAATGTACAAATCAAGCATCTGCACTGACTGTAAGAAATGGAAGTTAAGATTGTTGTGGTTGTCCTCTTTTAATGCAATTATTTAAATTGGAATATTCATATAACATAACAGATGTGAAATCAGCATGATCTCCCACTTAACAGTATATAAAATCCACTCTTGAAAGTCTACCAATAACACTGATTTTGAAGATATTTGTTTGTACCTGTTACTTTTATTCATTTATATTTTCAAGTTCTTAAAAAGAAAATCAAAAACTATACTGGTATTTAATATTTCCCCTTTGACGCTTGTCTCTGCTTCCCTATACACCAAATTTCATGCTTATTCTCCCTTCTTGCCTGCTCTTTCCTTAGATGCGCGCACGCGCGCGCGCGCGCGCGCGCACACACACACACACACACACACACACACACACAATGTAGCTTGATACCATTTAATAAGGATAGAGGTGTATGTGTTTTGGGGGTGTCAAACAGCTGTCACAAACTGTCACCTCCACAAGAGAAACCTTGGCACACAACAAATTAAACTACATTTCTTTTTTAGCTGTCATTATTCATAGCCAATAAGTTGAAATGCTCTCAGCATTTCATGTGCAAATAAAACCACGAGGAAGCTCAGTAGATCAGAACAGTGGGCCAACAGATAAAACAGAGAAAACAACACACTGTCTGGGTCCTTCTGAACTGGTTCGTCATCACCCTTGCGCCAGCATGCACCAAATGAGCTCCAGCCTGGGGCAATGTATTAAATATGCATATCAAAGCAAATGAAAAAATAAACCTGAAGATTCAAATAGAACACATTTACATGCTGCAAATGTCCCACTCACATCACTTTTCAGGTAGCGGTTCTGTGGTGCGTTCACTTTTTTGTGGCTGGGGGGTGGAGGGAGGGTGAGTTTGCAGGAAAGCCTGAGAAGGCTAAGAGGATTTGCTTTGTAGAGTTGAAGGAGGAGGCTTGGAAATGAATACAATCAATACACCTATGCTACCCAAGTATCAGAACTGCTGCGAGCCCTCCAAGGTTTTCTTCCTCATTGTGCGCAGAACACAAGTCTGTGGCAAGCCTCTCCATTCCCACTTGGTGTGCTGCTGGAACAAATTATTGCTTCATTTCAAAACAAATAGCAGGGGGCTAAAGTAAAAATGCTATAGTTCAGATCTCTAGGAAATAAAAGGCTTTAAATTATGACGCCCAATGAGGTGGCAAGCCCTCATGGGTTCAAAATAAATCAGTTGTCATATTTACTTGATTGGGGGCCAGAAAGGGGAGCAGCAAATGACAGAATTGACTCTTTCATCCAAAGATGATGATTGTTAAATTATTAAAGCAGTATTCTCCTAAGTACAATTCTTTCTTAAGTGTATATTTAAATATTACAATACTTCCATAAATTGGTATTGTCTACCAGCCAACGTCCAACACAGCCCAGTCTATCTTGTCTACATAAACATCAGCATACTCTAGCAATGCACAGCCACTGGAAAAACAGTTGCAAAGAAACCATTCTAGAAAACCCAGTAGTTGGGATCCCTAGAAATAACCTGAGAAAAGACACTGTGAACCTCTCACTCCACAGACCATGTAAATAAACCCCTCCCTATTACTCCAATAATGTAAATGCACATGAATTTAGAAACAGAAAGCAATGAACATAAACAAATAAAAACAACCAAAATAAATATTTCTGAGGTAGTGTCATGCCTTGTGGACCACAAGCGTACACAGTGTGGAGTCCCAGATAAGCAAATAAACTTCCCATAGCTGCTGCTGCACCCTCTCGTTTCATTTAATACACTCAATACACACAGGCGCCCACGCACGCCATTTCCCCCACGGCGCTGCAAACAGGTAAAGGCAAAGACAGGAGCAGGAGCCTTTAACACCATAGCATTTATTCGGCCTCACAAATGGATATCCCAGACTGCGGTGCTCTTTTCTTTTTGTTAAACTTGTATTCCTAGGCTGGTTTCTCACACAGTGCAAAGGTTAATTATTAAAATCGACACCTGCATATTTTCAAAACTTTTGCCGGCAGGAAAGGAAAACCTCACAGAAAGTTTATTCTCAAGGCATCTCAATTCATTACTCAACATTTGGGCATGGGGGCTGCTTTACAAACTGCCTTCGAGACTCAGTGCCTGTTTAACTCACACAGGGCGTCACGTTAATATTTCAGCCGCAAAGTTATCAGACTACAGCCTTTATCATTTAGGTTGTGAGTTCAGCTCAATGTATAGACACCCTGTCCCCCCCCCAGGCTTGAGTTCCTATAAATAAACTGCTGCTCACACCCACTCTTTAACCCCGCCACTCTCGCCTTTCCTACCAGCTGCAATCTTTCTTCCCTTTGCTTCTTTTTCAAATTTTCAGTCTCACTACATATGCTTTTTTTTTTTTAAGCATCAGACTCACTAGATGGTTCCAAAATAGGATTAAAAACAGAGAGAATAGAAAGAAATCTCCTCTCCTGGCTTGACATACATAGTCATTCCCTACTATACTCTCCGTCCTCATATACCAACTGTTAAAGTGTTAACATCCAACCACTAACCTATGGTTACTCAGTCATAATTCCCTTCAGCTTTCTGTAATACATTGTTAATAATTGGTTCATCAAGGTTACTGTCTTTTATTATGAAGATGCTTCAGGCACTTGGCAATAAGTCCATATTCTGACAATAAGTTTCTATAGAGCAAAAGCCCTGAGAATTGTAATGTGTTCATTCACTCCTCCTTTTATTTCTAATGCAGTTCAAGATTGCCAATAATTTTCAGGATTTTCTTCTCTGAGAGAGACTGGGAAATCAGCCCTTGCTCCCTGGTTCTCGCCTTCAGCCACCCTCCCCCTTCCAGATCCTGTCCTGGTGTCTTGCCTCTTTCTATCCCTGCTGCACTGATCACTGTACACAGAGCTGAGAAACCAGAAAAAGACAGCAGACATCACATCAACAGAGAGAATTTACAAACACCCAAGTCACCAAATCCAGGAAACTTTACACATTATGAGAACAAATCATTCTATCAACTCCCTGGTTTTCTGTTTCTTTTTAAAATTCTTCTCTCTGCATAAATAAGGAGGAGCTTGAGAAAGGGCAGACAAGAGTATGACACAGGTACTGTCAAAAGCAGAGGCAGCCCCCCAAGACCGAATCATTAAAACAGGAAAGAAAACTAACCCTAGTGCAACAAGACGTTAAACAAGTTTTCAAAAAAATGTTTTACCTAGTGGCTTTGAAAGAATTGCCAGAGGCGCGCAGACTTACATGGTCAGCAAGATTTGTGGAGGATCCTGAAAGTTCTTCGTGGTCTGACTTGGAGCTGCCGTCCCTCTCATCAATGACGAGGTCGATGGGCATCTTCCCCTTCAAACAGCTGATGTACCGGTGGCAGAAGTTATCACACAGTTCGTGGACCTAGAAGGAGGGTTACGGTGGAGGGCTCAGTTTATGTTGTTATTGTTTGTTTCATTTTTAAAGAGGAAACATATCAGGTTGCATTGGAAAGAGCAACAGTGTGATGTCTCCCAAGCTAACCCTAATTAAGGGTACAGTGGAAGGCAAGGAAACAATAGAACAATTGTTGAAGCAGATATTATTCTCCAGAGACTTCCCCGAGCAACAAGTTACAGTAAAAAGAGGGAAAGAAATAGGGCTGGGAATAACTGGGTTCAGACTGGGGAACTAGGGAAGCCAGTCCAATGTGATAATCCTTTCAAAATATTAAATCCTTGGAACTAGGGATAGCAGTAATATTTGCCATTCAATAAGCGAGGAGTTCTGTTTGCAAGGCAAAGTGACCGAGTTGCAGAGCAATGTAAAGACACCCCAGGAGGGAGGACTCCCTCTGCCTTCACCTAAGGCAAACTCTGGGCCCAGGCTGTGCTGAGCTAATAGAGACACAACCAGGCTGAGTGTCCAGGAGCACAAATGGGTTTCTTCATTTCAAAATAAGCCTGAATGTTGGGGGGGGGGGTAGTTTGGAGGAGGTGCCTTAAAAGGCTGAGCTGTCCTGATTCACTCATTCTCTGAGCCCCTGGTTGAGGAGCAACTGGAGGAAGAACACAGTAAGGTGTTCAAAATCTCCAGGTATCCAATCCTTCAGACTGCCAGGTTTGTTGAAAGTTCAGTATCTCAATCAGTTAGAAGTGGCTTACACAAGACGGGAGAGGAGTGTTCTTTCCTGCTTACCTTTTCTAACTCCAAAAGATGAAACCTTAGTACTTGTATTGCTTGTATCATCTGAAAGGAAAGTTTAAGAGTTTGGAGTTAGGGCTCAACGACTCCGAGGTCCTGCTGGGTGGGGGTGGGGGTGGGGGTGGGGGTGAGAGGATTGGGCTGCGGAGAGAAAAAAAAAAAAACCGAACAGGTGTCGGGCAAAACCTACACATCCGGGAATACTCTGCAAAACCAAGTGATTACTGATCATCTCTGCCTCATTGGCCACAGGGTAGGAATCGGACTCGACCTGAGCTTCACATTAATATCTTTCCCCGGACATTCGCTGTGCGGTTTATTTGCAAGAACTGCTTTCCTCCGGACTAGGCCTTCTGATCCTGCCTGAGTCCTCTTTAACAGTCCCCTCCCTCGACCTTAGGCCAAATTAAAAAAAAAAAAAAAAAAAGTGGCTTCTCTGGACAGAAAAAGCTTTTTCGAACAGCATACCCAGCGAAATCCGTCCGCACTAAAGAAGGAAATACTCAAGATGAATGGCGAGGCTAGGCCTTTGAAAGAGGATTTAAGTACTTTTAATATTGAAATCGTGCAAATTAGCAAAAGAATCGCACCTAAAAGTGGCCTGCGCTGGCCTGCCCCTCACCCCAACCCCCACCCCCAGCCCGCCCTCCGCGCCCGCGGCTACTTCCTTCGGGGTAGCAGCCCCGGGTCGGCCGGCTGCCCAGGCCAAGAGAGGAAATAACTCACTTCTCGAAGCTAACTACCGGGGCCGAGACCTGGGAAGCGCCACGCTCCCGTTCTCGCCCCGCGTCCCGGGATTCTGCCTCGATGGGCTTCGCTCTCCTTGCCTGCAACCAGTCCCTCGCTCTGCATTTCCCCTGCAGGGCTCTGAGCTGCTCCCTTCCTCCCTGTCGCCCCACAACAGCTCCTAACGAGGGGTGTGCTCGAACTCCCTGGAGCTCCCCGAGAAAGTGGGCGCTCCTGGGAATGGCAAAGGGCCGAGGTTGGCGAAGAGCACAAAACAGAGACCCTTACCAAATTGTCCAGCTCGGGATTCGAAGAAAAAAGTGGCTTTTCGGCGCGAACCTATAAAAAGCACGGAAAGTCAGCATGAATTACCCTCTCGGATTGAAAGCCAAACCCGTTACCTACTGAACTGCAGTGTGCGAGTTGGGACGGTGCAGGACCAGGGGGAAGAGGAGAGGCGCTTTGGTAAAACGCACGAAGCAACCTGGTGCCTGAAATTAGTGGGACAGCCTGGAGAACAAGCAGGGCCTTCTGCTCCTGGCCCCATTAAGGGACACCGGGTACCACGGCGTTGTTGCAAGCAGCTCAGGGCTGTTCTCGGCTCGCAGCCCTCCCTGATCCACCGTCGAGAGGCTGAGGCTCCGCGCCTCCCTCACCTCCGTGCCCCGAGGAGACAGCTCGGAGAGGCGCCAGTTTCCCGGGCTCCCGGGACTATCCTGTCCCCCACAGCCCCTCTCCCCAGTTCTTGTTCAAGTAGCTGGAGGCAAAGGAAAAGGCCAAGCCCCAGATTATGGGCAGGTCAACTTTAATTCGAGGGTCGAGCCCCTGTATTTCTGGATGGAGGGTGGGGGGCAAACACCCACATTGATCTCGGCTTCCCATTCGCCCCCAGGCTCAGGGATGGGGAGGAGGCGCAGTGAGCAGAGTGGGCCAGAGGAACAGATCGGGTGTCCCGGCCTTTTCTTCCTCTTTCAAGTAAAGCTCCGAGGAAAGGGGAGGGAGGGAGAGTGAAGGGCCGCAGGAGGGCGAGCGGGTCAAGAAGGTTGGACCTGCTTGGCGAAGACTGCGATGTCCTCGTTGAAGGAGTCCGAGGAGCAGACGTCTCCGCCGGCCACTCCAGGTTCCCGGGGCGTGCAGGTCGCCAGCTCGCACTTCTCAAAGACCAGAGCTAACAGAGGAAACAACGGGTGCCTAACGGGCAGCGCCACGCAGAGACACACACACGGAGACGGGGTGCAGAGGGGAAGGAGCGAGAACTGTAATCAACAAGTTTGGAGGGTTCGGATTCCTTCTTTAATACAACAGGCACGCATCACACTTTACAACCCTTCCTCAGTCAGCCGAGCCTGGGCCAGAAACAGAAAGGAACACAGCCTGGCCTTTTCCCTCAGATCTGATCAGAGAAGTCTCCGGCCACTTTAGCCCGCCAAAGAAAATCGGTCTCACTTGGAACGTAAGGAAACATCCAAGAAACCCGGGCAGTGTGGTGCCTGGAGTTCATCCAGGCTCACTCTGCGCTACAGAGGCCGCCGAACTCACCCCTGCGACCCAGCCCTGATCTCCAGAGAAAGGGGGGATCTTGGAAATAAAAAAAATGGCCTTACAGGGCATTTCAAATAAGGCCAAACGCTGCACTCACATACACACCGGAGTGGCATTTCCTAAACTCCAGCAGCACTCTCCTAATCTCACCACCCCCTTGCCTTGTAAACTTGTTTGCTCTCATCTAGTAAAGCCCGGTGTGGGGACCAAAATAACAGGAATGTTAAACACTAAAGAGCTGTCTTCCAAAGACCACATTTCTCCCAGCCTTGCAGCAGACAAAAACAAATAAATCGCGTTTTAAAACTTGGAAGTGTGCGTGCGCAAACGCCCTTTGTGTTCCTCCGGGCGGTTCAGCTGCACTTCGGGATGCTTGCGGCCTCCGGCTTTAGGCTCAGTCGCTGTTTACCCACTGTCCCCTCCCCTCGGCATCCCGCTGCCTTCCCCACCTACCCTCAGCCGGAAGGGCCCGCGGTGTTCACGTTAGTACCTAGCTTCCCCACCCCTCCCCGAGGTCTCTCAGCACAGAAAATAATTTCCAGCCGTCTCTCCTACTCCCCCCAAGCGCGGCTCTGGCCGAGCAGCAGTCCCTTCCACCCCGCTGCACTTCAAGGTCTGCCCCCTTTATTTACAGAGAATTAAGAAGTGGGTGATTAGGACTTCCTGGCCGGTAGAAGCAACCCTGATCCCAGCTCAGGCTGCATTTAGTGACTCCCAGACCCTCGCTAGGAAACTGAAAAGGAAAAAAAAAAGTTGCTCTTTAGCAGCAGGAAACTTTCCCCTTCGTCAAGGCCTCTGTTCAAGGGGGCTTGGAACAAGCAGCCCTGCGTCCTTTGGCCAGGAATCCTGTCCTTGGGGAGAAGGCCCAGGCAAGGTTCCGAGGACACAGTCACTCTGGGCTGTGGGGTTTGGAGCGACCGGGCCGTGGGAGTGGAGGAGCCCGTATCTTCCGGGTCTTTGACTCAAGGGGCAGATGGGCTGGCTTTCTCCACTGTCCTTTCCTAAGGCAAGCAGCCCTCTACCCCATGCAGAAATAACTCCCACTCTAGCTGTCCGCCTCCCGCCCCCAGACACACACACACACACACACACACACACACACACTCTCTCTCTCTCTCTCTCTCTCTCTCTCTCTCTCTCTCTCTCTTTCTCTCTCTCTCTCTCTCTCTCTCTCCCTCCCTCCCTCACACTCACACACAGTAAGCTGGGTCCGGGGGTCGGTTTACCCATAGATCGCGTCCTTGTCTCGCTTCAAGGCGTCGTTGACAGCGGATCCCATGCTGGCCGGCATGACATTGGGGTGCGGGGCGTGCGCGCCGTAGTGCTGCGTGGCGTGAAGCGGCGGCCCGTGGTTCAGGTGGTGAACCGGAGGGATCGGCCGCGGGGCGTGAGGGTCTCCGTACATGGAAGCGGGAACCCCTACTCCGTCCATCCCGCCGTAATGAGGCAGCTCATCGTACTGTCAGAATCGGCCAGGAGGAGGGGTCGCAGGGGTGAGAGAGAGAACAGGAGGAACAGAGGGAGAGAGAAAGAGAGACAGAGAGAGAGGGAGACACCGAGAGAGACACCGAGAGCGACAGAGTGAGAGAGAGAGAGAGAAGCACGGGAAAGAGCAAAGCCAGAAGTGGGAATGGGTTAGGGAAGGGAGGGGGAGGCAGAGAGAGAGAGACAGAGAGATAAAAACAAAGTCAGAAAGGAAAAAAGTACCCGGCACAAGTTGAACACACAAGAAACCAAACCAGCCGAAAACAACCGAGTTGAAAGTTATGGGAAAGGAGGTTGTTTTAAAATCTGAGACGGAACAGGACGACCCCAGAGCAGTAGAGGAGGAAGAGGAGGCGATGAGGCCGGGGATGGAGGGGGAGCAGGGAGGCCCCGCTCCCGCCGGAGGCTGCAGAGCCGAAGCGAGCCAACCCCGGGAGAAGTGGAGAGAGCGCGAGGAGGAAGCCCCAATCCCACCCCTAACCCCCCTCCGCCTCCGCCAGAGGATCCAATAAATCAAAAGGCGAAATGAAACAAAATAAAAAGAGAAGAAAAACGCTAATAAGCAGGACGAGGACGCCGAGGGCGAGGGAAGACTAGGGCCAGTGCCTCCCCGGGGGGCAGGGAGCGGAGGGTAGGGAGGAAGAACGTGAAAGTTACCAGAAACATTATTTAGCAGCGGATTCCCTGCGTCCTTGTCAATTTCAGAGACAAAACAAGCAGCCCAGGCTAGTCTAGGCGGAGGCGCAGCGGCTGCGACAGCGCGGCCCCAGAGGCGGCCCCGGCGGCGGCTCCTACGCAGCCCGCGCCCGCCTGGAGCCGCGGGAGGAGCGGCTCGGCAGAGGCGGCGAGAGAGCCGGGGGGATCCCGCTGCTGGGGTAAAAAAGCTGGAGCGAGGCGAAAGCGTGTAACAATTGCACACGCACGCACTCACACGCACTCGCCGCCCGCCCGCTCGCACAGCGCTGGAACACGCGCGCCCAGACACGCACACACGCACGCACACACACTCGCACACACGCAGAGGCACGGGGGGGAAAGAAGCCGATGAATAATTTTGCTGCTATTTTTTAAAATACTGGCCGCCATCATCAAGCAGCGAACAGCAGCGGCTGCGAAGGAGAAGAGGCATCGGGGCAGGCCCCTCTTAGGAGAGGATTTATATCTAGGTAAGTGTTGGAGATTTAAACCTACCCTTTGCGCCATCAGTCTGCGCTCCAATAAACTCCTGGATGTGTCGTATATTAATATCCCAGTCCGGATAAGAAAGTGATCTAGGCTGAAGATTCCTTTTTTTTTTTTCCAAACCAAGGAGACTTCTCCCAATTCTCCAATATGTTAATTTTTAGGGGGGGAAGCCCAGGCAAGACAACGAAGAGTTTTTTTTTTCCTGCGATATTTCTTCTTTTTCTTTTTTCCTCTTCTTCCTCCTGATCTTCCTCCTCCTCCTCCTCCACCTCCTCCCCCCTCCCCTCCTCCTCCTCTTCGGTACTCCTTTCCCCCCTCTTCCTCGTCTCTTCCTCTCAGTTGGAAAAAAAAAAGAAAGAAAAGAAAAAGAAGAAAAAGAAGAAAAAAATTGTCAGGCCCCCGAACTGAAGGTTATGAGCGGCCCGTCAGCAGCCCACATGTAACCGAACTGTCGTGTTTCATGGCTTTTTGCCACTCCAGATGTCAATCAAAGCCCGGAATGTCAAGGTAGTGAATGAATGATGGTTGGTGATGATGAAGAGGAGGAATCTTTCAGACCCGTTTTTTTTCTTCCAGTAAAACTCCACGAGGGGTTTCTGCTTCTTGAAACTGTCCTCCCCCTCCCCCCTTTTAGCTTTGCCCCCGCGATATCGCTAATAGGATCCTCTCTCTTTAAAGTATTGTTGAAAAAAAGCGGGGAGAAAAATCAAGAAAAAAATGAATAGTTTGCAAAAATTGGACTTCCTCCCCCCCTTTCCCGGTAGGTATTTTGTCTCTCCCTCTCTCGCGCGCGCTCGCTCGCTCTCACTCGCGCTCGCTCTCTCTCGCGCTCGCTCTCTCGCGCTCTCTTTCTCTCTCTGGGAGATGAGTGAGTGTCAGTAGGTGTTGGCAGGTTGGCTGCTGCCTGGCTTATAGACGAGCCTCAGTTTGGCGGCGCGGGTCGGCGGCGGGAGAACGAAATGACGGAACCCGGAAGTCGTGGTGGCCATAGCCCGTCGCGCGGCGGAGACACATCCCGGGAGCGGGGAGCGGGAGCGAGGAGGAGCGCGCGGCGCGGAGCCTCTGATATGCAGCGAGTGCGATCGGACGTCCCCGGCCGGGGGGAGGCGAGGGCCGGGGGGAGGGGAGGCTGGAGCCGCGCGGACCGAGCAAATCAGCGAGCCCGCTGCTCCGCGGGGACGGCGGGGGAGGAGAGAGGGGAGGGAGGGGGCCCGGAGGGCGCGCGGGTGTGCGTGCGCGGGGGCGCGCGCGAGCGAATGGGGAGCGAGGAAGAGGGAGAGGGGGAGAGAGAAACAGAGAGACAGAGAAAGAAGAGGACAGGGAGAGCGCAGAGAGGAAAACTGCAGAAAACCAAAGGGAAAGTACGGTACAGCCTCAGATCTTTTTATTTATTATTTTTTAAAACTAACTTCTCCTTTATTTTCCCGTCGCGCCTGGCTCCCGCCTAACTGGGTCGTGTCGTGAACGTTTGGCATGGCGCTCTGGCTTTTGTTCCTTTTAATTCCGCAGTCCCCTCCTCTGCACGCCGGTCACAGCGCCCCGAAATCTTGCTGCTCACATCTTAGGGAAGCGGGCTCTGCAGACGCTTCCACCGCCGGGCTACAGTTTTGTTTTGTTTTGTTTTTCCCAAGTGGCACTTCCTTCCCAGTGCAGATCCAGGACCCTTGTTGTCAATATTCATTTTACCCCCAGCTCCAGAAGAGACCAGCTTAACTCAGAGCAGATTCCCTCCCATCGGTGCAGACAACGGCCACCCGAAGAGGCTCTGGGAGCCGCGGTGGAATCGGGAGGGAGTCTTGGGGTGTTTGGTGTCCGACGTAGCCAAGGGGGTGTGTATGTGTATGTGCGCGCGCGCGACCGGTGTGCGCCTCCAAAGAGGGTCTCACGGCGAGCTGGAGAACAGGAGCAGGGAAGACACAGGGTAGGGAGGAAACAAGAGCGGGACGGAGGAGATGCCTGGCTAGGAGTGGCTGGCGCTTCCAGGCCGGCTCTGTTGCTGTCGCCCACGGCGCAGCGACTGGGCCGAGGGAACGCAGGCTGAAGGCTGTGTTAATTACACCGGGGAGATCATGCTGGGTCGGGAAGACGCGACTGGCTCCGAATGAACTTTTCCCAAAAGGAAAAGGAGGAGAGTGGGAAAGGAAGGTAGCTACCCCTCACAGCTTGTACGGAAACTGTTTCTGGGCGATGTCCGGCCCAAGCGGGTCTCAAACTGCACCCGACTTTACCTCTGTCCCCTGCCTGTCTCAAGCTGCACCCGGCTTTACCTCGGCGCGGCCGGTTTCCCAGCGGCTGTGCGTCAATCTCGCCGAGCCCGGAGCTGGGGGCGGAGCTATGGTCACCCGGAGTGCCGCGCTGGGCAGCCCCACAACCCGCTCCCCAACTTTTGCCCTTGATCTGGTACACGTTTCCTGGCCCAGAGAACCCGGAGCAGGCCGTTCTTCAACAGTCGCCTCCTTCCCCAACTCTGAACCCCTTCTGGAAAATAGAAAGTAGCGTACGGGGCTCGAGCGGCTTTAGCTGGACTTTCCTGCGCGGGCGGGGGTGGATAGGAGTGGTTAGGGAGAGGAGAGTACTGGGGGGGGGTGAGAGAGAGAGAGAGTGTGTGTGTGTGTGTGTGTGAGAGAGAGAGAGAGAGAGAGAGAGAGAGAGAGAGAGAGGGAGAGGGAGAGGGAGAGGTGGAAGGGCTCTTTCTTTTTGGCCCCCTTTCCATCTTTGCTGTGAGCTCTTTAGGGCAACATCAACTAGGCTAAGATAGAAGCCTGCGGAGACTCCAAGCGGAGTCGGAGAAATTTGGCCTCGTTTTAATAGGGCTAGAGAATGAGCTCCGGAGGTCAATAAAGCCCCCCAAAAATGATGAATGACGGAGCGCCTGTGATGATGAGAGTGATTACCAGAGCAATTAAACAGTTTGATTAAATGAGCCATCATAACGACGGCGTCTGCGGGAAATCGGCCCTCACATGTAGAGAAAGATAGTTCGGAGGGCTGGCCGGGGCGCGGGTCTCGAGGCGCGGGCACAGGGGCTGCGGTCCGCGAGGTTCTTTCCCTGATAGCATGGGCAGGGACGGCGGGACTGGGGCAGCTTCAGGGAGTAGAGTCTCTCCTAGGTTTTCCGCCTTTTTGCCCAGGGTATGAAATCTGAAGGTTTGGGTGGGGGCCCTCCCTCCACCCTCTCTCTCTCTCTGTCTCTCTCTCTGTCTGTCTCTCTCTCTCTCTGTCTCTCTCTGTCTCTCTCTCTCTCTCTCTCTCTCTGTCTCTCTCTCTCTCTCTCTCTCTCTCTCTCTCTCTCTCTCTCTCTCTCTCTCTCTTTTCCTAGAACAACTCCAAGATTAAAAATATCCTTCTCATTTGACGCTGAGTTGCTTGCTGGTCGACATATTTTTAAAAGGTGAGTAAAAAAGAAGCCTGAAAGTATTGGTCTCCAGAATCTTATTTCAAGCGGCAATTACACGAGCTCAGTTTAGCTGCCACAGTACAGATGAAGGCGAGAGGAGGGAGAGGAGAAAGCGCGCACAATCTGGTCTCACTGCAGAGCGTCGTCGACTTTGTAGTTGTAGGTATTGGTGTGACCAAGTTCGCGGTGCAGCGCCGCTGACTGAGAAGTTTATACTCAGTTTTTCAGTGTTTACCCCTCCAGTTGTCCTTAAATTCAGTATTGGGTATTTATTGCCGCCGATGAGCTTATTGTTCTTTTAAATGTCCTGCTAAGTAGACGCCAGTTACTTTTATTTTTTAAAGAAACTCCTCAGTTTCTTTGATGAACCCTTCTTTCTGTAAGGATCGTCTTCACCCGGAACCTGTGCACCGCGTGCTCTTCACATTGAACGATTTTCTACCTCGCGCTTCTTTTGCCAGTTTCTTTCCTCATAGTAGTATTGGCAAGATTAGCTCTGCATCCTTATAGCTTTGATTTAGAAAAATTTCACTTGCATTTTTTAAAATGTTTCTTTTATGGCACTGCAACTAAGTAAAAACCATTCAGATTGTTGATTTCTATCAGTTAATACAGTAGCAGTGTATTTGCAGTAATCTCAGGTTTTACAAAGGAAGAAAAGTTAAGTCTTTATTCTTTAGGCAATGCAAAAGGCATTTGAGTTTGAACTCCCCTACTTTATTTCTTGCTAACATTCTGTAATTTCTTTTGCATTTTATTGACTACATTAGAGTAAACAATGGGACAGTTTGCATAGGTGTAGGAAGGAGAGAGATGACATTTTAAGATTGTGTGGAAGAAAAAATCATCTTTACCTTTAAAGACTTTTAGTTAAGGAGTTTGAGAGTCTTAAAAGTGCATCTCTCAGAAGGACATCTGTGTGGTTTTCAAATTCAGCAGTTGCTTAAAGGAAGACCCCAAATTTTTCAGCTAAAAAGATTTCACCTACCATATGGTTTATGAAATTGTTAATTTAAAATGGCAATCCAGTGTAGTGGATTACATACAAGATCAAGTCGGAGTTGATTCAGGAAATCAGTTCAGGATCAGTCTGATGATTTTAAAGGATGTTATTACTTATAATTGTGGACTTACAGGTATTTTATTAATATACCCGGGGAAGGCTCACCTGCTACTGAAGAAATTTATTGGCTGCTCACCCCCAGTTTTCCAGTCCTGTAGAAACCATTGCACAGCAGTGGGTGAGGGTGACCATTCCTTCTGATTTCTCCCTGCATTTTTAGCCATAGCCTTGCCCTCCAGCCTTGGAGGCTCCTTTGCGCGCCCACCTTTGGGGTGATGAGAAAGTGGGTGGGGCAGGCCCTAGAGACAAGCAAGAGATGGGGGTCAGAGGACGCACCACAGACCTCCTTCAACAGTCAACTCCTTCTGCCCAGGCTGGAAATGGTTTTAACAGGCGGTAAAATTTCATCTTGCGGTGTCAAATTGGGGTCATTTTGGGGTTAGAGTTCTCAGTGTCCAAGAGGAGCTGTCCAGCTGCGTGGGGACTCATTAACTGCAAAAGATCTGTTTCAGTAAAAACAATTCAAAGACAATCAGAAGGCTAAAGACCCTCTACAAATCGCATTTTACAAGTGCCCCAGAACAAATATGGATGGGGAAACCTATTTCTTCAGAATCCCAAATCAGCTACTTAGCTTTGGAGTAGGGGGTGGACACACTGCATTAAAGAAGAGGTGGAAAGGAGGGGACTGAGGACGTGGAAGTGAATGGGAAAAGGGATTGGGCCTCTCGAATTTAAGGGTCTGCTTTTAATCACCCCTTTCTTACTGAAGCATCCCAAGGCTTCTGAAAACGGCATCTTTTCTGACCCAACATTTAATGTTATTATAAAAAACAGTCAGGATTTTTAAAGTATAATTTAATCCCCCTGTAGTTTCTTAATTTGAAGGACACTGGCTTTATGGAGAGTAGTTAATTTGAAAGGAACATTTATAAGCTGAGACTTCACTTGAGGTGCATTTACTCATGCTCCACAAGAATCCTATGTTTCCTTTTATCCTCTCCCACCCCCGAAAGTTGTAGATTCTTCCCACAGATAACTCCAAATTCCTCAGAACAGTGAGGTCTGAAGTGCTAATCTGTGTATTAAAATCGCCGAGTTTAAATCCTTTTTGTCTTCTTACAACAGTTAGAACAATTGAAGCCTTTCTAGAGGAACAAATAAACCCAACCTTAATCTTGTTTGTAAGTTTAGTTAATGTTTTGATCTGGAATATTTTGTACTTTGATTTGAAAGAGAGGTATGAATTATTCCTTTGATTTTTTACCCAGATTGTTTTAGGTAAAAGGAAACTGTAGTGTTAACAATAAAAAACTAGATGTGTGAAATGCCACGGATTCTAGTATAAAACCAAATCAGTATTTAATAAAAGTAAAATATCACATGAGGTTTTTGTCCCCTTGCATTACTGAACTACGCAAGTGAAAGAGCTTAAAATGTTTTTGTTATCTCTTTCCTTCTCTGAACTTCCCTTCAGTCGCAGATCTTTTCTCTCCAGCCACACAAGTTTTCTTTGAGTCCTAAAGAACACGTTGAATTTTGGTACTCTAGCTCTTTCCTCAAAGCTTACCAGAGCATTTCTGAATTGTTCTTCAAGGAGTTTAATTGCAGTCCTGCAAAATAGCCCTGAGCCCAGCACTGCTGGGACAAAGGCTGAGGGGCTGTCTTCTTCCCCAGACCTGCTGGCTGACAGTTGGAATTTTTGATATATATTTTATTTGGCATTTCCAATAACGAGTTTGTCTCCCCGCCCCCCACCCCTTGCAGCCATCTATTACTTTTAAAACCTCTCCTCTCCGTAAACCTGTAAACCTGTAAACCTCGGCTCATCCTTGTGAACTGCTCTTGACCTTCCAACAGTGTAGCTAGCAGCTCTCAAAGTTGGGCTAAAGAGAAGTCCCCTCATTTTCTTATCTGCTAACTTCATTCTCTTAGCTGAGATCAACAGGGGGAAGGACTCTGTATTTTCTTTGCTTGGTTTTTGTTTTGCTTTTTTGTTGTTCGTTTTTATTATTTTAGTTTTTTAAAAAAATTATTGCCTTTCCCCACTGAGGCAGCTATGGATTCTTCTCAAGGCAATTAACAACAATAAATAACCCCGCACTTTAACAAGTAGGCTAGAACGAGTTCATTGTATTTTCTTTCCTTTTTGCCTGTCTTAATTTCTCCCAATTTTAGCAGTTTCACCATCTCGCGGAAGAAAGGCTTTCAATAAATAGCCCTCTAGCGCTATCTGGCGGGGCTCCAAACGCGAAGTGCGCTTGCTCTTGCAGTCTCTCCCTCCGCCCTCTCTCCTCCCTTCCCTACTCCCTTGCTTGCCATCTTCCTTCCTCTCCTGTCCCTTTCTATCTTTCTCTGTGCTGTCCGCCCCACTTCCCTCCTCTCTCATTCTCTCCTCTAGTTCCTGCCCCCGTTTCTAAAGCAGACAGACTGGACAGGGCCGGCCAAGAGGCTGAGAACGCTGACCACTGCAGGATGGTCTGGCGCAGCCGCTCTTCCAGGGTCCCGGTCCCTGCCCCGCGCGGTCACACGCATCCAGGGCCCTGGATCAGCCAAGTTGCATTGCTGAACTTGTTGCTAAACCCTATGTTCTCCGCTGGGGGTGGCTTGGAGAGGCTTAAAACTGCATTTGTGAAGTTTGCAGGAAGGAAATCAGACACTGGAATCCGGGCTGTTGGAGCCCAGCTAAGTTTTAGGTCAGAAGGCCGAGACTCTGTGCGCGTTTGAGAATAGGTCGGGGCTTCCCAGGGGTGGGAGCGGCGAGGCGCGGCGCCTGGCCCCCGAGAGAGGCGGAGTGGGGGTGCGAGCGGTCGTCCACGGCCGCTCATGACCGCGCCACACAGTGGACCGCTCCAACCTGCGTCTGGGCCTGTCGGGTTTTCTTTTTTCTTTTTTCTTCAAGGAATCCGTTTTGTCCCCTGCACCCCTCCCCTAGGACACCAAATTTGGAGAGGAGGGGTAAAGAAAAGTGGGAGCAGGAAGGCCCTCTAGAAAACCCACAGGGCAAAGAGCCAACTGCTGGGTGCAACGCGGCCAGCGTCCTCCTCCTTCCTCACCAGTTGCCCTCGGCCTCTTTCTTGTTTGGGGCTTTTTTTTTTTTTTTTCCCCTCATTGAAAGTCAACACTCAGCGGTGTGTGGGGAGGTCAGAGGAGATACAGGGTAAAGCAGAGATCTGACTAAGAACTCCGTGCTGTAAGCGAGAATGGGGCTAAGACTCACTCACATACTCTGACAGACTCACACGCACGCGTGCACACACGCACACCCACGCAGCCTGAGAGGTGGCCTCAGTACTCTGTTTGAGCAAGCCCCTTCCGTCTAGCCCTTGAAAGCCAGTGAAGGACACATGACCTAAGGGAGAGTTAGAAATGTGTTCTCTAAAATTCAGTTTCGTCTTTGAAGAATAAAAATGAGGGCCACATCCCCAGGACAGACCCAGAAGGTGAGTGGAACTTGGCCTAAGGCATCTAAGGTCACCCACACAGAGCTCTATTCCCAAATCTGAACTCTGACTCCCTCACAGAAATGGAAAGCTGGAGAAAGGATGACACCCTCCTAGGCTTTCTGCCCCAAGAATTGCCCCCCCCCCCCCGCTGAGAGGAGAGAGCCCGGTTCGGGTGTAATTAATTGAGGACTGTTACTAGGTCATCATTAGCCAAGGTGCAAATAATTGCAGCCCATTTTTACTTAAAGTTGACCAGCCCCAGAGTGATAGATCGATTCAGAGTATAAAAATGATGTATCAAAACATCAATGTCGATTATTTGAAATATTGTAGTCGAATTTTTTTTATTGCTTCATCGGTTAAGTGTCTGAAAGTGCAGTGTTCAAACATATATTTATGTTGTCAATACTGTCAGAACTGTCAGTTTTACTATACCAGATTTGTACTACATTTCGAATTTGCTCATTTACATAAAATGCCCACCCTAGGATTCCCCCATCCCCCCACCCCGTCTCTGGAAAATCCGTGTCAATTCCTCCAAAGGATTCAGCAATCTTTGCCTAAGCTAACCTGTGCACTGCCTCTTTTACTCAAATTTCCAGGATGGATTACACATCTTTTTCTCCATTTCCAACTTTCAAAGAGATGCTTCGTCCTTTCTGGTACCTCTGCCTCTCCTAACCTCTTCTCCAAAATGGTACTAAAGCAGCGGCCAACTGTCAGGTTTAAATACCCACATCCTAGCTCCAAAATATACTATTTGGGCAGAAAAGCAGATTTCACTATAGCTCCCTGCCCCCCGGGATAAACCTAGGAGTCCAGCAAGCAGACGTTCTCACAGGTGTCAAAGTCCATTGTCAAATTACCTGGAATAGTGAAGTGTTCCTAGAAAAACGAACTTGGAAATAAAAATACTTTTTCTTTCTTTTCACTTAAAAGCTGTGATGGCAGAAAAAGAAATAATACGTATAAAAGATGAGCACGTTTTACCTTTGAAGGCTTTTGAACTCAATCGAAAGACACAAGTTGGAAACAGAAGTGACAGTTTTAATTCTACCCATTTTCACCTGGCATGGCAGATCAGAGGCAATCATTTATTTTATGGGGTGTGGATTGGAAAGGTGGATAGAAAGCTTGAGCCACTGAAGTCTCACTCCTAAAATTCCCAGAGAAATTAAAGATTCTTATTGAAACACTCCCTTACGCTGTACTCTGCTTCTAGGCTAACTGAAATACATATATTCACATTATGCCTAATTTTATGCTTTTTATGTTTTTCCAGGATTTCCTCAAGTCCGATAGGAAAGACAGGACCACTTCTGGACTAGCTGTAAGGATGTGTTTTTGTTTTTGTATAACACAAACACGTTTCATGAACCTTTTAATGTAGTTCTATAGATCTGTTCGGACATTAAAAGAAGCAGATGCACAAAGATAACTTGGCTTTCTGCCCTCCATCTAGCATTAACGAAAAAAAACTGAGAAGTTTTTTCCATACTCATCTTTGCTTAAAAAAAAAAAAAAAGAAAAGCTAAAGAAAGTTTTCAGCTCGCATCTGCACGCCTTCGCTTGCTCGTTTATAAACATCTTCCTCTGGTGTTACCGCCCTCCTGCCACAGTTTCAAAGGCAGAGGCATCGAGCGAGGGATCGCCCCCTGAGAGCAGTGTTTACTTAGTTTTTTTTTTTTTTTTTTTTTTTTTTTTTTTTTTTTTTTTTTTTTTTTTTTTTTATCTCTCCGCTATGTATGACAAGTGTTACTTCAAGAAATTCATCAGCCTTCTCCAGATACTCCCGGTTTTGCTGTAATGATCTGCAGAAGAGAACTGCCGTCACTTTCTCACCTCTCAAGGTGTTGCGGGGACTCGGAGAGGAGAGGGTGTCTGCGGCACTTAAAGACCTAGGGCAGGGAGGGGCGCCGGCCCGAGCGCGGGCGGGCAGGGCCGGGGACAGGGCGGGTCCCTCCTCCCGAGGTACCTGGAGGGCGCACCCGGGCGCCTCTCTGCGAATATTTGGAAAAGGTATGGTTGCCTTTTTTTTTTTTTTTTTAATTCCTTTAGGGGAGAAGTGATACCCCTGTGTAACAATTAGCTCAAACAATAAATATAATTGGAAAATCAGTCGGAATTTCTGAGTTTTTAATTACGTTTAATTTTGTACTAAGCCGTAAAATTACGAATGCCCCTCAATTAAACACTTTCCTCTTGTAAAGCGTTTAACAACAATTATTCCTTAATCAGTCTGAATGTGAGTCACAAATGGGCCTTTTCCACATCAAAAGGACGTCCTTCGACGTTACCTTTTAGTCATAAGTAAGAGGATTAATTCCTCTAATTAAAGGGATAAATATGTGCATAAATATCTCTTTCACTCTCGCTCTTAAAAAAAGAAGGAAAACACTTTCGCTCTGAGGCGTGGTGGGCTCTGGCAGGGAGTTTGCTGTCACTGTCCGCTCCGGCGCGGGGTCCCTTGCGGGCGCGCGGTTGAGTCCAGCGGGGCGCCCAGAGGCGCGAACTCGGGAGTCCCGGGACCCCGCCAACTCCGGGCCACGTCCCCAGGACAAGGAGCCACCTCCCACCTCTGCCCTGCGGGGGCGGCAACCACAGTGCCTTCAGGTAGGTCTCGGATGCAGAGGAGCTCAGGCCCCAGCCCTAAGCCACTGCTCCGGGTCGACTCTCCAGGCCACAAATAAAAATCGAGCATGACCTTAAAACTCCTGCGTGAATATCTCATTTACCTAATGACTTTATGTCACCTAGGAAGAAGGTCAATTTCCTCTTAACCTTTCCCCCCGCTGCTGCAGTAAGCATTCTCCCCTAATCAATGGTGGCCGGAATAATCAATTCCCATTTTATGATCGCTGACAAACTCAATCTCTGGGCGGTGCTAGTGCGGCGGGGCTCGCTTGGGCGGGGACAGAGGGTTCCCTGCGTGTGCCAGGCTCCACCCGGCGCCACAGCAAAGCCACTCTCTCGGGTCGAGTTCAGAGACCTCGGCGAACTTCCCTCCCCCAGCCACCGGCGTGACTTGGGAGTTGTCACTAATCCGAACCTGATATTCACCAGAGCTCACCCAGGCTCTGAGCGGCTGCTGGGGGCCGCCCCGCCCCGCCCCGCCCCGGCGTGTTTTCATTGCCACGTCTGCAGGCAGGGATGGCCCGACCCGAAGGAGCGTGCGTGCGTGTGTTTCATTTAAATTTTTAAAATTATTTTGCCTTCTTCGGTGTAGACTTCTCAACTCTTTCCATCGGTTTCCGGCTGGCTAACTTTGCATAAACAAAGCAACAACAGAAGCCCTAGGGTTGGTGAGGGAAATTCTCTCTCTCTCTCTCTCTCTCTCTCTCTCTCTCTCTCTCTCTCTCTCTCTCTCTCTCTCTCTCTCTCTCCCTCTCTCTCCCTCTCTCTCCCTCCCTTTCCTTCCAACACGTTTTATGTTTTCCTTCCCTTTCCTTCCTCCTCCTCCACTATATCCCACAATACTGGGCCGTCCTGAGAGGTTTACCAGGTACCACTTTGTCTCTATTTAAATTCCTCAACTTTCCCCCAATCTGAAGAAATTACTAGTCAAATTACTATGTCCAAGCTAATTTGAAAGCTAACTTACGGGTGAGTTCATACTTCTTTACTTTCATAGGATCTAACTACAAACCCCCAGCTCATTCCAACAGCTTATAAAGTAGACGCTGGCTTTTCTAGGTACAAGGTCTGTGTGAAGTGAGACCTGTGAACCCCAGTCACTAGGGGTAACTGAAATTCTTTCCTCTTTCTCCACCTAGCCCCTAGCCCCACTGCCATGCTGCTGGCCATTATCAAAGAACTTTAAAAGCCCTGCTTAGCTAGGATTCAATAGCAAGAAAGTGATTTTTCTTGGAAAAAGCTGTCCTGTGTGTAAGCTTTTGTTGTTGATTTTTGAGATTGCTTTGAAGACTTCATCTCTGGGTACTGACTGACCAGCCAGATAAAACTGAGCCCCAGACCGAATTTTCTCCCAAGGCTGCTCTCAGGGGCCTGCCTTTCCTGTGGTCATAACCTTAGAAAGGTAATTTAAATCACATAGGCAGATTCTAACATTCTGAAGTTTTCCAAACAATCAAATAGAGATGTGACTCTTACACATTTTATCCCTTCATCTGGTGTAAAAACTAAACGTATAGTATGTAGGGTTCAAGGTGAGTCGCTCTTCATCCTCAGGCCCACAGCTGCTGGGCCCCTTCTGCCTGGGGCCTGAAGGTGGCTGATCTGCAACAGGGAGCACCCTGGTCCCAGGGTCATAACTTCATCTTGATGTGGTCCAGGAAGTGATTGTGCAGTTCTCGTTAAGTGAGATTCCAGATTTGAATGGGCACAGAAGGTTGGTGAAGTCCTGAATCACAATTCATAACCCTTTGGCTTTGGGAAGATTTGCTTCATGTCTCCTAATACTGAGTTAGAGCCCTCTTTGGGCTGTAACCTGTCTGTAGGCCAGGAAGTCTTGTCAGGGAAGTTTTCCATTAGGAGGGGTCCTGAGTGGGACTTTTATCTCTATCTGACAGAGTTGCAGACAGACTGGGAATGGGCCCCCTGACCTGAGGTAATTACTCCAGCCTTCCTTCTTAAGCAAATTTAATTCTCACCTGATGAGTAATTAACAACCTTTGACTACTCACTCTATGAGAATTTCCTTCCTTTCTTCCTTTTTTTTTTTTTTTTTTAATCTTGAGGGCCTCATAGGGATATTGAAGGATAGTTTAGTACTAGTTTTTAGTGTTGCTTCATTTAAACATCTTATATTCTTCCCGCTTCTCCTCCAGTCTGCTGGAACACATCTAGCACAGGCTTGGTCTGTGCTCGGACTCAGCACATGCGATCAGAGAATCCTATAATCAGTTTACTCTCCTGCCTTCATCCCACTTCTACCCTAAACAAAGCTATAGAAAGCTCCTCCATCCATTTGGGACACATTCTCAGCCCAAGTGAATGTAGGAAACTGAAGGGATCGTAGTGCTGAACCCCGTATATACAATACTATGTTTTCCCCTGGACATACTTATCTGCAACAAAGTTCAATTTATATATTAGGCACAATAAGAGTAAAAATAATAGTAAATTCCACAGCAATAACAGTATGCTGTAGTAAAATTAGCAAATTTATAAATCACTTAGTTCTTGAACTTTTCACATTATATCTTCAGTTTGTGATTGATTATGGATATCTGAAGCTTCAGAAAGTAAAATATTGAACAAGAAGCTACTACTGTACCCTGGACTACC
The DNA here is from genome assembly GCA_004027595.1 of Dinomys branickii. Lineage (NCBI taxonomy): Eukaryota > Metazoa > Chordata > Mammalia > Rodentia > Dinomyidae > Dinomys > Dinomys branickii. The sequence continues at coordinate 63,722 of PVLD010000288.1, read as the reverse complement.
CTCTCAAAAGAGAAAATCATTTAATATTCCTTCATTTGGAAGGCATATCAGCAGAAACCAATTACTTTTTTAATGGCAAAATGTTGCTCTATTCCTTGGTCTACAAACTTTGTCCATTCCAGTGTCTTATTCAGGGCTATACATCAAAATGACACCCCAGGATACAGGCTGGGGTGCTGGGAAAGAACACACAGACACACAGGGCACTAGCTTTTCAAAAGTGGCCGCCAGCTCTATAAGGCTCATGTTTTAGGTAAAGAGCTCTATTATTCAAACATCTTTACCTGAGAAGGTTGAATCAGGCTTCCAGTATCAGACAGAGAAACCCTACAAAGATAGAAAGGAATTTCAGGGCCTGAGGGACACGCAGGAGCCTAAACTCCAGAGATCGACAGGAAGAGGCTGCATCGGGGGGCTGTCCCGTGCTGTGTACTTCAACATGTTACCTTACCTCTTTGTTTTTTTTTGGTCCTTCACTGAGACATAATATTTGTTCACCTGTAAGATTTGGTACATCTCAGTTGTGTGTAATGGGTAGACACATCTACCCATGAAATCAAGGTAACAAAGGGCAGATCCATCTCCTCCAACGTGAATAGTTTCCACATCCTGGAAACACTTATACTCCTCGTTATTTTCAAACATACCATAGATGGCATGACTAACTGTTACCTCACCTGGTATAGGAACCCAGCATGTCACCCACTCACCTGTGTTTTGGCTCTCCTCGTTTGATTTCTGTGCACCCTCTCTCACCCTGTGCTTCCTAGTCTCTAGGGACTACCATTCTACTCCATTCTCATATGAGATAAGCTTCTTTTTTATTGTTTTCACAAATGAGCGAGAACATGGTATACGTCTTTATATATCTGGCTTTTCAACTTAATATGATCACCCCTAGTTCCATCTTTGCTGCTGTAAAGGACAAGACTTCACCCTGTTTATGGTAAAATAATATTCTATTGTGTATATGCACCACATTTTCCTTATTCATCTATTTATTGATGGGTACCTTGATCTATTCCATGCCATGGCTATCAGGAATATTATTGCAGTAAATGTAGGAGTGCAGGAATCTCTTTGAAATAATGATTTTATTTCCTCCAGATACATAACCAGTAGTTATGTATCTGCCAGATCATATAGCAGTCCTATCTTTATTTTCTAAAGGAATCTCCATACTTTTTCCATAGTGCCTGTGCTAAATTTCATTCCCACTAACAGCATAAGTGTTTCTCTGCATCTCCCCAGCATTTGTTATTTTTTATCTTTTTTATAATAGCTGTTGTAACTGGAGTGAGATGATATCTCATTTGCATTTCCTTGATGAAGAGCGATATTTATCATCTGTATATACCTGCAGACCATTTATATGTCTTCTTTGAAAATCATCTGTAGAGATCTTCAGCTTTTGATTGAATAATTCTTGTTATTAGTGTTAAATTTTACAGGGGCATTCAGGGGAGTACTGGGAATTGAACCTAGGACACGATGAATGTTGGGCAAGTGCTCTACCGCTGAGCTATATTTCCAGTCCTTAAGTTCCTCATATATTCTATATATCAATCCCTTTTTAGATGAATAGTTTGCAAACATTTTCTCCCATTCTGTAGGTTGTCTTTTAACTATGTTGTTGTTTCCTTTGCTATGCAGAAACTTCTCAGCTTCACATAATCCCATTTGTCTATTTTTACAACGGTTGCCTGTGAGTTACCTAACTCCTCTGAGCCTCAGTAAATGACTTCATAAAATGAGAATAACAAATTTTTATATTAATAGACACCTTATGTTGGCCACATTACATCCATTCTTCATTTTTTCCATGCTGTTCTGTGCCCCTGGAGGATGGCATGGATGGTTTTAGGGTGTTGCCTTAGCCCAGGCTTCTTGTTGGGTTTGTTTAGAATGCATATAGTCAGGTCTATGTGTTGATTCCAAAGGTCCCAGTGTGCTAGCTACATGCTTGCTGTCGTCCAGGCAATTCTCTTCCCAGAGTTCTGTTTCTGGATTCAGATAACCACGTCCCTCTCCATCAGCATCATCAGGGTATTGCACTACCCCTTGTGGTTTCCTAACACCCTGCCCACACCTTTTAAATATAGTTCCTTTATTAAGCTCTTCTCAAATTACCCAATTTGATGTGCACCATCTGTTTACTGCTGGACCCTGATTGATAAACTATATTTTATAAATGTGTTTGAAGATTAAAATGAAATGAAATTGTGCAGATAAAGCACACACTACAGTTCTTTACGTATAGTAAAAGATGAATAAATAGGACTTTCTGCTGTTTTTACAATTATCACTTAGTACAAGTCTCTCGTTCCCTGTGTGAGGATGTGAAGCCCCAAAGCAGTTAGGGAGTGTACCCAAAGTCCAATTAGCGCAAAGTAGTAATAGCCCTGGCCTTCGGTCCCTGGGCTGCAGCTCACAGTTTCTCACTCTTTCCAGAGCCTCTTGTTGAACAAAACAGAAGAAGGAGGGAGATCCTTCTTTTTCATAGGTATTAGAAGAAAAAGATTAGATGAACTAGAGACAGAGGTGCAGGGAGTAATAAGCATCTTCCTTGTATCACTGGATTTGTTTCTGTTAAAGTTTTGCTAAAATAAACCATGTTGTGGGACTTTAGGATTCACTGATTTCATTAAGAATAGCATGCATGTGTGTAAAAGCAATATGTGCTTGACAGGTTAAAAAGCAATGTACGAGAACAAATTGGAAATTTACCAGGAGGCATAGTAGTGTTTCTAAGACAAACAGGGTATACCAGAGTTAATTTTCAAATAAAGGCTGAACTTTGGATTAGTAGCCTAGATTATGGATGAAGTTTATGATTCTTTAGACTATACTACTATACTACCAACACATATAGAAAGAGAAGACCACCCTGCCCACAGTTAGTCTGCAAATTTATACCTAGAAATATATTAGAAATGGTTTAATCATTAATTCCTACTTTTATTCCATCATTCAAGTAAATATTTATTGAATTATAGTGTTCTCCAGGAACTCTTGTAGGTGTTGACATATGAAGAATGATTAAATATATCCTTGCATGTAATTTCATAAAGGGAAACAGAGGCAGGTGTGTGAACAGGGCTTCATAATGAACAAAGATAAAAACATACTGAGGCTCACGGAAAGCTTAAGGAGACTAGTGGAGTGAGGCTTGGAGCATGGAGGAAGCTCTCCAGGGTCAGAACCAAGTCACAGAAAAGAGCAGCGTGTCTCCACCCAGCTGGATTTTAGCCTTCTCTACCTTCCCAAATTACCGGTGATATCAATTGATTGATATTTAGTTTTTACTAATATAAATACTGGTAATAAAACACACATAAGTAATACTGTATGTCACCTTACCACGGCAGGTAGTTGTGGAACTGAGAAACATTTAAACAATGTATCCCTTGGTGACTAGGGTGTATAATAGGGAAAGTGGGATAAATTTCAAAGGTGACATTATACACAGGCTCCTTGGAAAATGTCACCTTAGAAGAAGATTGCATTTAGGAATGTACTTTACCAGTTAGGCCTTATTTATATAATGACTTCAGCTAGGTTTATTTGAGATATAAACATAGAGTTTGAAAAAATGAGTTAGAACTCACATCTGGAGAAGAAATAGCAAATAGGGTCATTTATTTCCAGATGCCTTCATATACAGTTGGACATGCTAAAAAATACAACACAATTTAAACAGGTTATTTCTACATATTCATCTCAAAATTAGTCATTTCTGTCTCAATTATAATTGTTGCCTAAGTATAATTTAACCATAGTGACACTCGCAAATGTTTGTGTCCTCTCATTGAAGTCAGAACTACACACTGGATGGTTCTCATTGAAGTTGCTCTTGTCCACCAACCCTGATTATCACCTCTTGATTCTCTCTTTTTTTGTTCTGTCCACACCACATCTTAAAATTCATCCACATTCACACATTAATTATGTATGTATGTATATATGTGCATATGTATATATGTATGCATGCATATATTTCCATCTTAAACACCCACAATTATGGCTGCCATTTGGAACTTAAAATTTCTTTCAATATCTCAATGTAGATACTCAGTTTTTTCTAACCTAAAAGTCATACTCTTACTCTCTATTAAAATAAACTGTTTATTGTGACTTTTATTGTCTTCCTTGACTTTGTATTATTTTTCTGCCAATCTCACTATTTCAATTTATTTGATTTTCTACCCAATAAAGCATTATAAAATGTAGCTATGAATACATATATTTTTATTTTAAAAGCAATATATGCTTACTTAGGACAATATGGCAATACAGAAAAGTAGGTAACTGAAAAAATCTTTCATAGGCAAAATGTCCAAATACAATTGCTGCCAAAATTTTATGTATTTCTTTGCATTTTTCTTTTTTCTTTTTTTTTTTTGCATTTTTCTATAAATAGTTCCTTTCATGTAATTGTACTTTGCATAAAATTTGCATCCTACTAAGGTATTGGATTATAATTATCAACTTAAATGGAAATCATGAAATAAGTTGTACCTTGCTTTGCTGTTCTTCTGTTATTGGATACTTCTATGTCTTAGATCTTAAACACTTCCTGGAAGCACCTGCAAACATGGTGCTATTAGGCAGTGGAGAAACTCGAGAGGTAGGCCCTAAAGGGAGGTCTTTAGGTCATTGGAGTACCCATGAGGGCGGCTGTGGGACCCTGATCCCTTTTTCTCTTTATTTCCTGGCTTGTGGATTGGTAGTTTTGCTTGGCCATGTGTTCCTACCATGATGCACTGCCTTGCCACAGGCTCCAAGTCTGTCTGGTCTAGAATAGAAACTTCCAAAACTGTAAGCCAACATAACTAATTTCCTTAATAAGTTAATTATCTGAGGTATCTTGTTATAGCAACAAAAAGCTAAGAAACACAGGCACTAAGTGTATCTTTTTTTTCATTTTTATATAAACTTCTAACTGAGCAGCTTTGGTCATGAAGGTTATTCAAAACTCAGGATTAATTTCTTAGAATATATTCTTGGCAGCACTCAGGAGGCCAAGGCAGGAGGATTGTTGTAAATTTGAGACCAGCCTGGGATACAAAGTGAATTCAAGGTCAGCCTGAACTGCATAGTAAGACCCTGTCTCAAAAAGACAAAAAAAATAAAATAAAATAAAATTATATATATATATATATATATATATATATATATATATATTCTTAGAAACAGTGGAAAAGATGAATTTACTTATGTCACTACTCCAAAGCCTCTCACTTTTTAAAAACAAACATTTTTTGATAGTACTGGGGATCAGACCTATGGATTTGCACATGCTATGTAAGCATGTTACCGCTGGAATACACTCCCAGCCCTTTTGAAACATTTTAGACAGAGTCTTGCTAAATTGCCCAGGCTGGACTTGAATATGTGATCCTCTGAATAGATAGGATTGAAGGTGTGTCCCGCTGTGTCTGCTTTTGAATTTTTTTGACATGAACTCTATAGAAATATCACACTAAAGCTTTCACTTTTGGGGGGAGGCCAAATATTCATTTTTGAGTGAGAAGTCCCCAGCATACACAGTTCACACTTATGTTCTAAACTGCAGTTGTCCCCCACTTTCTATGGAAACTTACTGCTTTGAAGAGAACCGCTAGTTCTCTTCTCCCCTTCTTTCCCTGTCTGTTTCTCTTTCTTCCTTGTAAAACTATTCTTTCCCGCCTCCTTCCTGAGTCAGGCTGTTCAGAACTCCTACCTGTTCTCACCTCCTTGTTCTCATATGATTTTAGTTCATTTCACCAAAGGCATTGATTTTTTGATATTCAAATATTCAACTTTCCACGGTGATTTGAATTATTTTTCAGAGTGAATTAACTTACATTCCTGCTGGCAGTATAGAGATCTTCTCAGCTCACACCTGCTTCTCTTACCCCCTCCTCCTCCTTCCATGCTCATGAGTGTAGGAAGGTATCACACACTGGTTTTTAATGTTTATTGTTTAAACCAAGGATGTTGAACACCTTGTATAAATTGTCTTTATTCATATTTTCTCTCCCATAGGGCACCTGTTTATAGAGTTCCTCCACTTTTACATTGAAGTAGTTTTGTATCATGAATTTATGAAGTCCATGTCATAAATATCATCTTCCAATTTATCGCTCATTTTCTATTTTATTTGAAGTGTGTTTCAGTGAACAGATTATTTAAAAATTTACTACGGATTAATTAATAAATGTTTTCTTTTGTGCTTTGTATAAAAGATTATTTTGTATTCTGAAGTTATAAGGATGTTTTTCTATAAAATTCCATAACAAGTTTGATTTGTTTTTCCTCTTTCCTTAATTCTCCACTAACAGGGAATTGCTTTTTGTGCGTGGGAGTGAATAAGAACCTACTTTCATTCTTTTTGATATAGATAATCAACATCTCAACTCCACTACTTCCCCAGTGATTTTAGCCCATACATCAATGCGTCTATAAATCCTGCGGGTTTTCAATGCTCATAATAATATTGTCTGTAAAAGACAGTTTTATTTTGTCCTTTCCAATCCTACGACTTTCGTTTCTTTCTTTCTTCTTTCCCTCCCTCCTTTCTCACTCTCTCTCTCCTTGCTTTCTTTATGCTTCTTTCTCTCTTTTTGTTCTTATCTAAAAGGAGTTCTCAAGAGCAAGGTTCAAGAAACATGTTTTTTATTTTTTCTGTTTCTTTTTGGTATTGGGAATCAAACACAGGGCCTTTCTTTTGCCAGACAAGTGTGTTAGCACTGAGCCCCAGCCCTGGCCCAAGAAGCACTCTTTGGTAGTGAACAGAATTCTCTCAGGTCTAACTCGAAGGAGAGTGTTCTTTGCATATCTCTGTTATGCATGCTATTTACTGAACTTAATTTATAATAATCTACACTACACTGAGGGATTTTCCCCCCTCGTGTCTAGTTCACTGAGAGCTACTTTTGTTAAATGAGTGTTATGCTTGTTATGTGACTTTTATCTGTAATAAAGATTATTTTCACTTTATTCCATTATTTGAGATAATTTATTTGTATTCCTTTAAAATATTAGACTATTTATTTTTGTGTTTCTGAGCTACCTCCATGTTGATGATGATATGATTGATTGTTGATGATGATGATGATTGTATTGTACGCAGCTAGATTTAGGTTAATATTTCCTTAGGATTTTTTAATTTCCATTGTCATGAAAGAAAAACCAGTTGTCTCTTTTTTTCTAGTATTTTTTCTCTTGAATTTGTCAACATCCTTGCTTAATTTTGACAGTAAGATTTTATTGGCTTAAGTTACAGTTAGGGAGAGCTTTTTCTTATTTTTATTCTCTCAATAAATTAGAATACAATTGAAAACTGTTTCTTAAAAACTTGATGGGTCTACTTCTAAGATAATACTGCCTTTTAAAAAGAGACTCTTGATGACTAATTAAATTTTTTAAATAACTCTTATTCACCAATTCACATTTGCTAATTCTTTTTGAGTCATGCTCCATATGTTATTTTATATGAATTTACCCATTTCTTGTAAGTTTTTAAACTTCTTGTATAATGACGCACATTCATCTTCTAATACTACATGTTAAATATGAGTTGCATCTGCGTTCCTGTTTTCTTTTTATTCCTAAAATTTTACGGCCAACAAGACTGTATCAGCAAGATGGGCCAGTGACTTCACTTTCTACCTATTAAAATATAGTTTTAAAAATAAAACCCATAAAACTGAGATATGATACAGCTAGCTTGGAAACAGCTTGCAACAAGGGGCCACTGCATGGACTCAACTTTGTGATAGGCCCATTCAGACAATTTTTAAGAGCCTCTGTGCCTCTGAGGTGTGGAGAAGTAGTGGAAATGATGCTAATAGTTTGGAAGCTGGAGGACCTGGTTCCTGTGACGTAACCCTCCGCTCATCTCTGGCATTGTTGACGCTGGCTCTGAAGATAACATCTAAGAAGGTCTCCAGCCTATGGTTCCATATGCTTTAGGGTTGTAGGGAATTACCTGGTCTCTTCTCTCTCTGCCTGATCAGAGGACTGGAACTAGAATCCTGAGGGCTGCTGATAAGATTACAACTCGGGTAGCTTGAGGCAGGTAGGGTGAGGGACAGTGAAGAAAACCTGAACTGACTCTGCTCTGTGAAAAGGGCATTGTTACTGGGTACTGCTTATTTTGGTCATATCATCAATTACACAGAATCCTAAGAACCAAAGCAAACTGGATTTACTCTGATATATGAAAAATTACAGAAGAACATTTATTTATTTTTAGGTTAAACAGATTAATTGATCAACTAGAAACAGAAACAAAATCATAAAACATTAAGACAATTTTCATACAATATTTGAACTATATATATGGGATGCCATTTTACATTAGGTTGTGATTCTCTAGAAGGCAAAGAACAGAAAGTACAGAGTACTGTATGAGTACTAAAATTCTGCAAACTGTGGACCTGAGATGAGGTCACAGAAGCAAGTCAGAGGGGAGGAATTCTTTAAAAAACAAAACAAAACAAAACCCAACAAGCACTTTGTGAATCCTGCAGAAATCTTCTAGGATTTGTTCTGAATCTCTTCTCTTTTCAGAAAGGCAGGCCCACTGGCGAAGTGCGGCTGGGCTGTGTCTTAGGAGAGGCTGAGGGAGTTACCCTGGGTTTCTATGCCCACGTGGACTCAGGCCCTGGATGGCAGGCTCTTTGGTCTCTCTCCTGAATCGCTGCAAATGTTTTTGGCTGCAAGGAGTACAAAACCAAATGCTGACTGGCTTAAGCAATAAAAGATAAAGTTATCCACTGGCAAGTGGTGGGCAGCCTCCCTCTCTCCTCCCCTTTCCCTCTGTCAGCTTTGCCTTCTCATGTGTACCAGCTTTATCATCTGCTGCTCATCAGGTGGCCACATCAGCTCTGAGCCTCCTGTTTTGTTAAGCTACGCTCAGAGAAAGTGTGCTTGTTTCTCTTCCTCTGGATGCTCTGTGCAAAAAAGTGTGAAAAAAATTAGAAAGCCCCTTCAAACTTCCCTTCACATCTCCTTTCCATGGCTCTGTAGAAAGCTTCACCAGGGCTTCCGAAGCAATCCTTGATTGGAGCGAAGTCTCAGCCTTGCAGTCAGGAGCAACTGCTTTAACTGTACTGCTGAAACACAGAGGAAGAGGCATGCAAAATGTTCTGAGAAGAGCAACTTGGCCACCCTAAGATGAAATCAACTGGAGACTTAGCGCTACTTCTGAAAAAAGCATGGAGCTATAGGAAGAGTGTTTCCATATTACTCACTGACTCTCTAGCCAGTATGTAAATTTTATATTTGAAGACTCTCATAACAATCTAAGGCAGGCACTATTACCGTCCCTGCTTCCCATACGAGACTCGAGGTTTCTAGAGATGAGGCAACTTGTTCTAATTTATGCAGTAAGTTAATAGTGGAATCAGGGAATGTAATGCCTGAATACATATCTTTAAAAGAGTTTTCTGTCTTCCAGGGAGGAGTCTTCTGATTCAGGGGTCAGAGATCAGGATGTGATAAAACATTTAGTTATATGTACAATCGTAGCTTCCCATGGAAGTGGTTTCCTCATAGACAGCTCTGAGTAGCATATTATGGGGCCCAGGGAATTCGTCATGTTTGGTTTTCAAAATGGAGGAAATAATAATGATATGAGCCATCAGAAAAGGATAAACATTATGAATTCTTTTAGACAAAGGACATCAATTTAAACAGGCATAAAATACCATAGCAGTAAAACATTTTCCTTATAATAAATACCTGGGTTTCTAAATAACAACAGAAAAATGCCTAGAAAAAATATTAGCTAGAAATCTAATAGCTTTTGAACAGAGATTATATTGACTGAGAGAAGCTATATGATTGAGGAGCTATGAGAGATTTTGTAAAAAAGAAAGTGTGTCGTATGCTGGACAATTTGAGCTGAGATCTATGTTAGCCCATTCCTTGCACAGAATCATGTAGTGAACTTGGGAGTGATTTTATTGTACAACAGGAAGCAATGAGTGGCTGATAACTTCTTTATAGCTTCTAAGGCACTTTAGAAATTAAGCAGGATACAAACTAAGGAAATTTACAGCTACATTGTAAAAGAAATGAACTATATTTCTATTTTACCCACTGGCATAAAAGCATATATATTTGATTTTTTTTGGCAGAGCAGGGCATTTAATTACTCAGATTTTCTTAGAAATCACAGTTAAGTCCAGAAATCAATTATGAAAGAAATGTTCTTTATTCTTTTTTTTTTTTCACACAGCACTTTCATTTGTCCCTGAACAGGTTTTGCAAGAAAAAGCTCTGCTTATTCCAGAGGCAGGCAGCTCTGCGCTCTGCTGTTTTGGAGCTTCAATCACGAGTGTCAGGTCTGCAATCCTCAGAGTCCGGGGTGTCTCCCTCAGCCATCATCATCTGAAAGACATCTAAAAGGATTTTTAGTGCTTGAGAGCATTAGGTTTCATTTCTTGCATTCCACAGTGTAAGTGGAAAAGTTGATCCACACTGACATGAAGGGCTCAATTCTGTAGGAAGTTTTTGTTTTTCCACCAGAAATAATCCTTTCTTTCTTTCCTTTTTGTGTCAGGCTCAAGTTCACCTAGAAATTGTTGACTCATTCCTAGACACACACAGTCCAGCGAAACTAAACCTATCCTCCTAAAATTGACATCAATTCCCCAAAGCATGGTGATTTTTAATACCAAAGACTGTGATTGCAGAACGGCTATGTGTGCTAAGCAGTGAAATAAAGAAACAGTGCACTATGAAGAAGAGTCAACCATCAATGACTCCTGTTGTTTTTAAATAGACTTACTATGCTTTTAAAGGGGTATTATTTTAATAAAACAATCTACAAATAAATACAAAAGGGCAAATATAGAGACATATTGCAAGTAAGCATGCATACCAAAAAGGTAAGTGCAAATTAGATTTGAATATTCATGAGTCACAAATCATTGACAGTTTGAAATAATGCAAAACAGTTTTATAAATGAGGTTAAGGCAAGGGACATCAAAGAAATGCATCGCTAAATCAATAGCAGTTTGATTGTGCATGTACTTGTAAATTGTGGTTACAGTATTTGTGACATGGGAGAAAAATACTGTGTATCTGATGAAGGAGGAAGAAACATAAATACCCCCTTTTTATGCTGTAGTTTTGCAATTTCTTGCGCACTTGGAGACTAGACAGGTAGAAAGTGGTTGGACATCATATTTCCCACCCGAGAGAGATTTCCTTTTCAAAGACAGCATTTCAGACTTATGCCTGAGGAGCCCCTGCTTGCTTTACTAAACAGAATCCAATCAGCGAGAATTTCTATATAGTGTCCAGCATATGTAACTCTCTCTCTCTACGTGTGTCTAACTGTTTCACTGTGTAGTTCAGACTGACCTTGAAGTCACTATGTAGTGCAGGCTAGCAGTGAACTTGTGGTGATTCTCCTGCCTCTGCCTCCTGAGAGCTCAAATTATAGGCATGCACCATTAAGCCTGACTCTAAAGTTGAACTTTAGAGAATGGGTCAACGTTCAATCTCTTCACCAAAGAAAATTTCCCAGTGGACAGCAGACAGTCTTGGTGAATGTTTTTCTCTTTAGAAGGCAATAGATGAAGTAAAAGTATTAGGAACAGTTTGTAAGAAAACTGAAGCTGGGCATGATAGCACAAGTCTGTAATCTCCGTGCTCAGGAGACTGAGGCGGGAGGACTGCTATGAATTTGAGGCCAGCTTGTATAGTGAGTACAAGACCAGCCTGGACTATAGAATGAGATCCTATCTCAGAAAAACAAAAAGAGAAAAGAAAATAGAAAAGAAACTTTTCATGCTTGGTAAAGGTAGGACCATACTTTGGTGGCAATTTTAGGACACTTTAGAATGACTGGAGGTGTAAAATATAGGCAGCCTTGCAATTTAAAGAAAAATGCTTTCATTTTGTTTGGCAAGTAACTAATTATTGATTTGATATTTGTAGTAGTTTTCTGGGACGTGTATGTATAGCATGTGTATAGAGTGATACTTGTTATGGTGAAATCTGCAAATTAAAGACTTGTTTTGGGCTTGCCTTAAAGTGGAAACACTCCCAGTTAATGTCTCTTGGAAGTCTATATGTGGGTTTCTATCTGTCAGTTATGAGCTGTTTCTCTACGACTCTGCTCTGTGAAACTCTGTCGTGTTCTGGGTGCCTTCTTGCTTGATGGATGGGGTTAATGACACCATGGCACAAAAGCACCAATTTGGAAGAGGCTAGGGCTTGTGGTGTGGTAAATCAATCTTTGTCTTCTTGTTAGGCTGTGCTTTCAGGCCAACTTCTAAATCTGTGAGGTGCAATTGAGATGAAACTTTTGCTTTGTATCCATCCCCTTTCTTAGAAAAGAAGTTAAGTTGAACTTTGTGTTAGTAGTTAGAAATATCTGAAAGTTCCAAAAGCAGTAACTTGGTAATTTTTAAGGTCTTTGTTGAAGTCTACAGTTATAATTTTCAGTTTTGATTGTGACATATTTAGCATTATATTTACCAGCCACAATGTAGGCTGTGTCATTTGTATCATAAATCTTATCATTTTTGTATGGTAGTAAAATATCTCTTGACTTTCTACAGTTGCTAACTCATTTTCTGTGTGTGGTACTGAACCCAAAGCTTTTACACTGATCTGCATTCTCAATCTTTTTTTTATTAATTATTTCTAAGATAGGGTCTTGCTCAGTTGATTAATTGCCCCGGTGGGGCTTGAACCGGGAATCCTCCTGCCTCAGCCTCCCAGAATGCTGGGATTACCGGCATGTGGCACCATGTGGCTCAATTTATTTGCTCTTAAAGTGTGAGTATTATTTTTTATTATTCCTTTGAGCAACTGTTTTCCATTATAGTAGTAGGAGACCATTTAAATTATCCAAACCTCTTTAAAACTGTCTAGCCACCATATTTGACAGTGATTGTCAACAATATTTTTTCTCGAACAAAATTTTATTCCCATGATGTTGTAGTTACTAAACTTTCTAGACATGGAGGGTATACATTTGATGATTCAAATAAGTTGTTCATCAACTACGTGTGTGTAATTTAAATTATTTATTTTTAAAATTAAAACATAACATTTTGGACTAGCCAAGAAAACTAAACATTATTGTACTCCTTCCTCACACTCTATAAAATGAGAGTTTCCTGCTTTTATAAACCAGAGCACATACTACATGGAACTTTGATTTCTGCAGCAGAAAAGCACCAGACTAGCCAGTGCCAACTGTGGGATACATTTCTTTAACCTTGCCCTGCGGGCAGGATGAAGAAGGTGCAGTATGTGGGAGCTGTCGTTTCCGGTAATTCAACATCAAATTGAAGGAAAGCTGGAATAAAATAAAAGACTTAGCACTGATTCTGAATTACATAACAATAAATTATTGAATTCCAACGAAGTCTTATCATGAAAAAGGAACAGTCTCTATCCTAAACGTCACCTTGGGAGACCTTTAGACCTTGTGCTTATGCTATGTAAATAGAATTCATTTTATCTTGAAAGCAGCAGAGTGGCAGTTAAGGGAATTCTGTTTCCTTTTCTGTCGCTACTACTGTGGTGAACTTGGGCACTGTACTTCGAATTCTGTAAATCTCTATATCCCTCAGCATAAAAGAGGAGATGGTCGAGAGCCCACAGCTGTGAAACTTCCCCTCAATCTCCAGGTCTAGGAGGGACCATCAGGAGCTTTGGGAGGGGAGGGAAAGCAAGGGCGGAACTCAAGGCAAAAGCAATTTACTACTTTTTTTCTGGTTTGCATATTGATAACTGCAAAATTTAATTTGAGGAAAGGGAAAGGATATTAAAAGTTTGATAAATGGATCGGAGTGTAGCTTTGTGGTAGGGTTCTTGCCTAGTTGAGCAGGACCTGGGATTTGATCCTTTGCACCAAGAAGAAAAAAAAAGGTTCAAAGATCATTCAATTAAAAGATAGTTGCTAAGATTTCCACTGCTTTGATAATTCTAATCTGTAACCTATTTTGTTCCATGATTATTCTAGTAAATATTGGAATGATGAGAAGTGCCATACTCTTGGCTTCTCCTTATAAGTAGAGATGTAAGAAGAATTCCTAAAACGTTGCACGCGGTAGAGCGAGAAAAGATAAGTTGGAAGGAGAGTTATCACTCACTTTAACTGAGGTTGTACATGGTGTCTAGACAACTGCTTCACCTGATCTTTACACCTCTCAGCCAGGCCTGCTCTCTCCGCAGGGCCGCGATGCTGCATGCTTCCTGAGGAGCCATCGCATTGTAGTTTGACTGAATGATACACTTGAATGTTGAGCCGTGTGTTGCACACACGCCGTGCCTGCTTTAGCATCATCACCTTCCCAGTAGTTCTCTTTTAGCACTGGCTTTAGAGGTTCTAGCGTGGCAATACCATTCTATGACCTCTTTCCTCCAGGACTTCCTTGCTCTCTCCTCTGTGATTTTAGGGTGCTGTGTTTTAAAATTTTCTGATTATCTATGTTCTCGTGCAGTAAATTGTGGTTGAGTGCCTGTCTCCTTTTTAGAAGGCTCTTGATTATGTTTGAATGGTCGATACACCACAATTCTTGGTACTGTAAAATACCCAGAGTGAATGTTCTTTGAAAAGACAAGTTTATAATAAATTATCCATCCAAATAATGAACTCACATAGTTTTTTTAACACCTTGACAAAAGAGGATGGTGTTTCTATTTTTGTTATATTTATTCAACCATTCGGTTCAATGTAACAAATACTATATTGATTTTGTGCTATTCTACATGTTAAAGGGTTGTCAGGTACCAAACTCATCCAGGGATCAGGAAAGTTAGTAAGACTTACGTCCTTCATGATTAAAATACGAGGTAGTACATGACTAATGCTGCATTATAAAGATGACCAAAGCACTTTGGAAGGTCTAAGAGTTTGGGATTAATTCATAGGTTGCACACAGAATCAGTACTTTAGTTTGGGGGAACCAGTAGGATTTCAAAAGGCAGAAATCAGGCAAGGGCAAGTTAGAGCACTGCAGGTGAAGGAAATTTTATGGTACATGAAAAGATTATATATTAGATACAGAGAGAGCACAGATTTGTAGCAATTGGGGAGAAGCCTGGAAAATTAGAAGATTTACTTAAATGCCATACTGAGCAGTTTAAAATAATTTCTGTGGAAAATTGGGACTCATCAAAAGAGAAATAAGAGAAGAAAAAACCCTGGCTTACAAAGCTCAGTATGGAAGTACTATGTAAAGGAATCAAAGGGCAAACTTTGAAGATGGGGAAATCAATCCAAGCAAAAGGTAATGTGAGGACTTAACTTGGAATGTATCTGTAGAGAAAGAAAGGAGACAACAAATGTGACAGTAAGATGAACTTCAGGATAAGAGATTGAAGATATTTCTGAAATATATTGAATAGAAGATAAAAGTCATGTATGTTAATAAAGATTATCTCACAACCACTATAATATTAATAGCAACACCTTTGATGCTTTTAAATAATTTTAAATATTAAAGAAATTAATCATTACTAATATTTGTATTTATTTTTTAGTAAGGTGTCAATATTATTCCAAAATCTGTTGTCACACTCATCACAATTGCCATTAGGTAATCAGTCTATCAAGAGTCTTATTCACAAGCATAATAATGGATGCCTTAAATGTCTCATTTTCTTATTTTAGGGTTTATGAACCTTGGAAATTTCTCAGTAATATTAAACAGAAATAAAAAATAGCCATACTGATAACATATATTAATTTAGGACTTTCTAACTTTAGTGGCAAACTGAGTTTTCATCTACCAGGTTACGTAAAATAATCATAAGCTTTATTTTGTTGGTAAATTTTGACATGTTCATCTAGATGCTAAATAAATATCCTCATTTAAACTTGTAGGAAGTTAACTCCAGGATCAATGATTCTAATCAAGGTACAAAGACTGTATGTGTCTGTGTGCTTAGAGAAAAAGAAAGCAGACAGACTGTAAAATCAATATTGAAAACTCCATGGTTTTCCTATACATCAGTATTTAACTAGCTGAGAAAGAATTCAAGAAAACAAGTCCACTCAAACAGTGTTAAAATACTTAAGAATCAACCTAATCAAGGAGGTGAGAGATCTGTGCAATGAAAATTACAGAACACTGAAGAACAAAATTAAAGATGTGGCAGATGGAAAGATCCCTCATATTCATGGATTGGCAGGTTAATATTGTTAAAATGCCCACATTAACAAACATGATCTACAGTGCAATCCTCATCAAAATTCCAATGACACCCCTCACAGCACTACAAAAAGAAAAAAAATCCTAAAATTCTTACAAAACCATAAAAGACCCATAACAGCCAAAATAATCCTAAACAAAAACAGCAATGCTGAAGGCATCACAATATCTGATTTCAAATGATACTACAAAACCATAGTAGCAAAAGCAGCATGGCACTGATACAAAACTAGACACATCGATCAAAGGAATAGAATAGAGTACACAGGAACAAACCCACACAGCTACAGCCATGTGATTCATGACAAAAGAACCACAAACATAAAACGAAGAAGAGACAGATTGTTTAACAAACAGTGCTGGGGAAACTGGATATCCATGTAGAATACTGAACCTAGATGCCTATCTCTCAACCTATACAAAAATCAATTTAAAATAAACCAAAGGCCAAAGTAAAAGACCTGAAACATTGAAACTGCTAGAAGGAAGCATGGGGGAAATACTTGAAGTCATAGACACAGGCAAAGACTTCCTGCACAGGGTTCCAATAGCACAGGAAATAGTGACAATCCACAAGTGAACTACATCATACAGAAATTTCTGCACAGTAAAGGAAACAACCAAGAAGGGGAAGAAATATCCTACAGGTGGGATAAACTCCTTGCCAGCTACTGTTCTTACTGGAGACTGATATCTAATATATATTTCAAAAATTCCAGAAAAAAATTAACACAGAAAATCTAATAGCACAATCAATAAATGGGCAAGTGAATTGAACAGACACATCTCAAATGCAAATTAAAACAATCCTAAGATTCCATCTTATACCAGAAGGAATCAAATAATAACAAATGCTGGCACGGCTGCAGTGAGAAAGGAACCCTCCTACATTTTTGGTGGGAGTACAAACTAGTGCAACCATTATGGAAATCAGTATGGAGATTCCTCAAAGAATTAAAACTAGAAGTTCCACATGGCACAGATATTCCCCTTCTAGGTATCTTCCCCAAAGAGCTAAAGACATCATACTACAGTGAAACATGCATACCAATGTTTATAGCAGCACAATTTATAAAAGCTAAATCCAGGAAGAAGCCAGTATGCCCACAATAGATCAATGGATAAAGAAAATGTGGCACCAGTACTTAATGAAATACTACTGGACTATAAAGAAGGATAAATTCAAGACATTTGCAGGAAAATGGATCCATCTGGAAAATATAATGTTGTGTGAAATAAATCAGGCCCACAAGTTAAGTTCACATACCATATGGTCTCCCTCATATGAGTAAGGGAAAGTAAAAACAAAAATCATAATAAAAATGGGTATAAGGGACCATGGGGATAGATCTCTGCAATGAGGAAGGGGTCCCGGATACCGAGGGTGAGGGCGGGGTAGGGGACATAAGTAGAGTACGTCATATGCAGGAACCTAATGACGTCAACAAATATAAACATGATGTGCCATAAACAGCTAAGAACAGGACCAACCAGAAAGAATGAGGATGGGGGAAGGGGATTCTGAGGTGGACGGAGGGAGGCCGGGGAGGAAGGGATGGAAACAGAAGCGGGTCGTGTTCAGTGCATGTGCCCGCTGCCCAAGATGGATGCAAACTTCACGTACTGCAAACATACACTAGTACAATAAAATACAATGAAATGACATTGATTCTTTATTTTACAAGAAAAAAAGAGGGAGTAGGAAAGACCAGAAATATACAAAAAAATGTTCAACATCTTGCACTACTAGGGAATGACAAATCTCACTCTACTCAGAAGGTTCTGATCGAGAATCTGGGCAACAACAGCTACGTATGAGGATGAAGAGGCTGGGGAAGGAACTTCCTACACTGTCGGTGGGAATGTAAATTAGTAGAGCCACTGCGGAAATTAGTACAGGGCTTCTTCAGAAACAAAAATAGAGCTACCGTATAACCCAGATATACCGCCCCGCGGTACATACCTGGTTTGCATACTATAGGGACAGCTGCATACCCATTTGTGTTGCAGCAAAATTCATACTAGCCAAGACATGGAGCAAGGCTAGATGTTTACAACATCTAGATTAATATTCAGCCACAAAGAAGGACAAGGTCTTTTCATTTGCAGGAAAGTGAATGGACCTGGAGATCATTATGTTAAGCAAGGAAGCTAGACTGAGAGAGACAAGTACGGGGTGTCTGTGTGGAATCTAAACATGATGACGTGCAAGTGGAAGGAAGCCCACTACTGGAGAAGAGAAAAGAATAGGAGGAAGGGTGGGGCAGGCAGAAGGGAGGGCAGTGGGGCGATGAATACCATTGAAGTATATGCACGTCGATAAATACCCCATTGAAACCCAGTATTTTATAAAATTAATCAGTAAACACCAAAATAGGCAGGCACCTGCCTGTAGTTATTTTGCTGTGCATAGCTACACACCGGATTGTCCTGCTCATTGGTCGCGGCTGGATCTGGAGTCCTCTCTTGCACGCAGGAGAAAGGGAGCTGGCCAGTGAGAGGAGCAGGGCGCCCCAGGGGTCCTCTGGCCTCATTCTCTCTTCCTTTCCAGACCCTCTCCATCAAGGACCTGGGACACACCCTCCACTGCCCTGCAGAACTTGCTTATCTTCAGATCTTTCAGAAGGACTGGTGGAGTAGATTAGCAATTTGAAGAATCTTTCCCTTAAAAATATACCCAGAAATGTAAAAATCAGTTGTCTGGATCCTGATTCTAAATCTGTGGGCTAAAATAGTGTTTGTTTTGTTTTTTAACTAAACCTCCAGAAAAAGAAATATATTTACTTAGAAATTCCTTCTGGAATTCAAAATCTTACCATGTGTCATTTGAAATAATCATTGATTAAAAGTACAACTTACATGAAATGCACTGCATAGACCATTATTCATATATGCAGGTAAAAGTACTTCTAGTCTCCATAAAGTTTTTATTCTTTTTGAATAGATTAAATGGTGACATTACCCATAGTCTTGACTGAAGAAACATTTTAAAATGATGAAAATTGTTTTTAGTGGCAATTTTCTTAAACGTTTATTGTATTTCCCTAAACAAATGATCAGTATTCATTTCTGTGAAGTATTTTTTTCTGTAGGGAGAGAGAGGGAAGGAGAGAGAAGGAGGGGGGATGGGCAGATTAACATAAACTTTAGAACCATGATATCTCTGAGGGAAGAGACAGAGCAAGGGGCAAAATATACCTGGTAATGTTTTATTTCTTCAGTTGGGAATGGGCTACATAGATGTCTACTTTACTTAAATAATAAGACTGTAAGCAATAATGATGAAAACATTATTTTAAAAATATCTGATCTAAGGAAATAAGCAACTGATTCCCTCAAAATGTCCTGAGTTTTCTTTTTAATCCACCAAATAATGTAGTAGACATTGTAGATGAAAAAGAAGGATAAAAACAGAAAAAAAAGGGGCTGGGGATATAGCTCAGTGGAATAAGCGCTTGCCTAGCAAGCGCAGGGTCCTGAGTTCGATCCCCAGTACCGCAAAAAAAAAAAACCAGAAAAAAAAGGCCTATTTATAGGACTAGAGAATTCTATATCTCCCAGGGACTCCATGTCTGGGAGGGGCCAGCTATGCCAGCAGGACACAGAACCAGTTTTACATGGGAAGAGTCTGCTGACCACGACAGACAGACGACAGCTTTGAGTACGTGCTGTGCTGGGCTTGTCTCACAGTTCAAACTGAGGCGCAGGAGGTCAGTCCCAGGATGTCCAGACAATTGTCCTCCATTTCCAGATGAATTTCATGGCATCATTTCCTTTCAGAATGACAGATAATATTTATTTGTCAGTAAAGACCAGTACAAGACCTGGGTTGATAAGGAACTGGCTACCCTCATCTTAAAAAACTTTGAGTGGAAGCTTTCGGAAGCTTCTTCCTCAGGAGCTCAGCTTGAGCGCATTACTGTGCTTTTGCTTCTGTTCTTGCTGTTCAGCCTTTGTTTTTCTTTTGGCAACCCCTCCACTTTGAATAGTTGAAAATGTGCCTTGGGCTTTATTATGAAGTGGGATCCTAATTCCTGCTGAATTAAAAGTAAACTACATGCCCGGGATAAATTCATGTCTTTAGTCTCTTAAAGCTGAAAGGGACTTGCATCAGTAGCCTAAAGGTGAAGCTTCTAAATCCTTTTATTATCCAACCCCTATAATCTCTTTGTTTTACCCCAGCACACACAAGAATGGCCGCAGAACTTCCTAGTTAACTTGTCAAGAATTCTCTGCCTTAGATAAGCATCAGGTTCTTTGGGTTTACTCTACACAAAATACTTAAAACCTAGGGACCATTTAGATGTTGTTTATTCTGATGATGAGATAGATTCCTTTGTTTTGTAAAAGCCGTATGAGCATTTTGCCTTCTTAGGGAATTTTTGTTCTAGTATCCTATCATTATTTGCTACCAAACTTCATATATTTTGCATGAAGTATCTAAAAATAAAAATAATTTTCTCTTGAGTTTTAATTTGGCAATTATCAAATCACATTTGTCAATACAACTGAATCAGATGTGACCCAGACATCAACATTTTAAAAAGTCTCTGTACTCTTTCCTATTATTTCAAGTTAAAGTAGTATCAAGCAAAATCTTGATTGAATCAATAAGAAACAAAAATGGACTCTCTGTCATTTAGAAGTCATCTATTAAAACAACTCAAATGTAAAATTCAACTGTGTCAGAATACAAATAGAACAGCATAATGAGGCTTATGTTTAGAAATGCAGAGCATGTTGCAATTATTTTAGGAAGAATTAGTCTAATTCTAACTATTAATATTCTATCATCCTTAGATTTTCATTCTTGCACATGTGGATGCCATAAAAATGTTATTTAATATTTGTAATCTTTTCTTTCTTTCTTTCTTTCTTTCTTTCTTTCTTTCTTTCTTTCTTTCTTTCTTTCTTTCTTTCTTTCCTCCTTCCTTCCTTTCTTTCTCCTTTCTCTTTCCCTCCCTCCTTCTCCCCTCTCTCTCCTTCTAAGTCTTGAATTTCCTTGTTACGTAGTGAAACATATCTCAGAGAACCAGATTTTTCCTCATACACAAGAAACTGTATATGAATATTGAGATGATTTGGAGAACCTAGGAAGAATCAGCCTTGAAATAGTGATAAGTTAGGATAACTTGTATTTCATTATGTTCTTGGTAAGTACATAATGCATTATTAATGACTACTTTTTACTCAGAAACCATTTTGGCTTTCGGCAAATGAATTTTATGCTGTGATTTGAAATTATGCTTAGCTTTCTGTTACTCTGGAAAAGGTTCTAGCAAAACTGCCTTGTATGTTATGTGAAAGGTGATTTTTAAAGCTTCATAGAAACATGTAAGGTGGTTAATTAGTAACATTCATTTTTGCTTAAGATTCCAAACACCAGAAAAGATCATGGAAAGCTTAAACATCATTACATATGCCTGGAACCCACAGTTACTTTCACCACCATCGTAAGGAACACCCTGCATCTTATATATCTTGATATCCTGTGTACAGAAAGTGACATCTACTGGAGAAAGTAGAGCTGAGTATTTACTTTCCAAACTATTTTCTCTGCTAAACTTCCAGACAAGTTGTACTGTCCTCAAGACTAGTGAAACTTGTTAAAACAAAGAAAAATTTTATGGAGTTCAGCATGGTGTGAAGCCTATTTGCTTAGGTGATTATTTTTGTGAAAGGTGTCCTCTGGAAGAGGGTAGTTATGGGGCCAGCACCAACTACATCACAAGCAATGCTATTGAAGACTTCTGGGAAACGCAATGCTAGCGTTCCAGTAAGGGGGGCACTGAGCTTCTAAATAACTCTCAGCCATCAGGCAGTGGATTTGAACAGGACTCCTGAGTAACAATTAGTCTGAAAAGATGTTTAAAAAATGTATAACCTTTATGTGACCTCAGAATAGGAATTGTGAAACAAAGTATGGGGTAAGAATATACAGTTTCTCTGTAATGAAAGGTATCCCCAGCTACTTTGTAGGCTAGTAATTTTTACTTGTGTAAATAAAATATGGGTTTAACTTCATAGTCCAGTTAAAGTGTTTCACATATAACACTGGGTGTTGTTGCCCAGATGATTTTCAAATATGGCCAAACCTAAGAAGTAGGGAGACCTCTGGAAGACAGAAATGACATTTTCATCCTTGGGACAATAATTGACATAGTTTGAATAATCACCTCTTAAGAAGGAAAAAAAATTTTCTTCTTTGAATGAGGGTTGCTATGGTAGTCATTTTCAAGACTTAAAAGTGGAGCAGCACTACCACTACATTCAGCTAAGACTCTGGCATGGGCTCGAAGCCCTGGTTTTCTGTTGTATCCTGTTACCTAAATGGCATTTCCAAGGCTCTTTTCACATTTGGATTACGCTCTGTAGTTATCTGTAACACAATGTCAGATTTCCTACTTCTAATTGTTACCGTGTTTTTAAATTTTGATTTTGTTTTTGTAACAATGCTCTCGCACTCCCTCTGCTGGCCTTGCCAATTAACAGACCTGGTGCCAAAGAGGTCCTGATGTGAAGTACTGATAGGAACCGAAGGCTCATTGGGTGGACTCTTTTGTGTTAGAAGCCAAACAAAAAATCAGGTTAATTTGCCTCCATCAGGAAGAACAGAGGTTCAAGGAAAATTTATTGGTAGATGGTTAAAAACAAAACATAGAAGCACTGATTATATTTATACCATGAAGAAAGAACTTAATGAAATGGAGCTTCAGAAATCTTAAAAATGTAACCATCTTTCCTAAAAGAAAAAAGAAAAAGAAAAAGCCCAGTTATCCATATTCATTCAAATGCTTATGCATATTTAGTGAAAGGCATGGAAATAAGGCGTATCAATTTCGTGCCTCAGTATTTATACACTGGCAGATTAAATAAAAGGTTGTCTGGCTTTGTCGGTGGGACTCTGAGCTTGGATTAAAGATACAGCCATCCAGTGGGTCAGCTTCCTACATCCTCGAGCTCCATTATGGAGTCACAAAGAGAATGACAGGCCTTGGCAAATCCCAGGCCTAATCATAGCACAGAGAAACGACTTTTGGAAGGTACATTACCGAGCAATTAGGACCCATTTAATAAATTACCCCTTATGGAACACTTTGAACCCTAGTGGTCTGAAGAGGTTAATGCAGCTCTCAGAACGGAGTGTTCCTCACTTTCCAGGGGGAACTCCAGGGCCACAGTTAATCCCAACCTTCGTCTCATCAATGGCCTCTTACTCTTGAGCCACTTCTGTAGTGCGGCATCGGGAGCCCACACGCTCGCCCTCCGCCCGCCCCGGCGCGTCGCGGGGTTGTTTTCTTACAGCTGTCTCCATTGGACACACTGCTCGTGAGGCCGAAAGCCTGAGCTGCACACTAACTTCATCCTTTGGCTTCTAGGCTGCTGGTTTGGGAGTCTTTCTCTTTGTCTTATTTATGGAGAGTTTTGAATTCTGGATTTAGTTTAAATGTGTTACATCTGATGCAGTGTAACTGTTAAATAGCAATCACATCTAATGAATCCAATATTCAAAAGTAGGTTTCAGGATATTATTAAATCTGGGGGGGGAGAACCCTAACAGTAGGTATATTTTTGTAAGCTGAAATTAACTATGGTTAGACACTAAAAAACATTTAAAGTGTAACTAAGGGAGAAAAGGCTTTGTTTGAAGCTAGACTATAATTAGACTTTTTAGGTTTATATTTTAATTTAAATTCAACTTGAGTTTTTGGAATGAAATGCTAATGAAACACTAAACACTTTTATTTAAAAAGATACTCAAGGAATGGAATTGGAAGAGACAGAAATATCAAAATGTTACTGTGTATTCATAAAGGCTGACATTTCTATAATGTGTCATTGGTCTACTGAAGTGTTCTTGTAAATCATGGTCAAAATCATCGTGATTTCTAGCACATTTATTGAATGGTTATTGTATCTAAGGCCCTGCTGAGAACCACAGGAGACAAAGAAGACATGGCTTATAGCTCCAAGAAACTTATAATTGTAGTGCAAAGCTAGGATTAGGTATGTGGAAAATAACAACAGGGAGTGGAATATTACAATTAACACCAGGGTTATATCTGCACAGAACTTACTTGAGGAAGGAAGAGGGGTCTTTATTCAGGAAGACTTGAATTTCCTTCAAGTGGAATTTTTTGACGGCTTTTGTTAGGCTTTTGATAAGAAAGCTGAAAAATTAGAAAATAAAGTAGAATGTTCTATACTGAGAAATAATTACACACACACACACACACTCACGCACATACACACACGTGCGTGCACACACACACGATACGGTGTTGGGGACTGAAACCAGGGCCTCGTGTATACTAGGCTGGAGTTACATTCTCCAGCTTTAATACTATCTTTAGTTGGGTCTGTGAGTATATTTTGTGAGATATGTTGAGGAGGCAGCTTTTCAACACAAGAAGAGGCATTGGTGAAGTTTTAGACAGTTGTACTTTACCTTTGGTGCACACAAGAAGAAAGGCGAAGCATATTTTCAAATAATGTAATACGACGTGGAAAGCACTGCCTGCTGTTAGCGTGGGGATCTGGATGTGTTTTCAAGCTTTGCAAAGCCAGTACAGCTATATAATGCCATGAAGGCTTCTCCCAGAATATTCAGTGATTCACTGGATGAGTCAGACCTTTCAAACTCTTCTGCTCCTCTCATTGTGTCTTGAAGATTTTGCATACTGCAAACTACATTTTCTTACATACCTTTAAGAAGCAAAACCATATTTGGAATTCCACTTTCTCCCAGAATCTATGCTATTATTGCAGTGTGGATTTATAAAGTCTGAAAATTTTTACATGTGTGCTGTGTGACTTGATTCTTATCTAACTTAAAAAAATATACAGGCTAGCAATATGACCAAGTCTTTGCTATGCTATCATTTTGAAGGTTTGTGAAAAGACCTGCGTATTCTGTAGCACGTGGGATACAGTGCGCCTTAGGTGTGGCTTTCCTCATGTTCCCCTGAAAGCAACCTCTACTTGAACAGCAGAGTTGTAAAACAAGGCGTTCCCCTCCCCTTTGGTCACTGGTAAGTAAATACTTAGGTGTGGTGGTGAAGTTATATTGCCTCCATTTGTACCTAGAAACATGTGGATCTCCCTGCTTATTCCACAGCGTGGCTTTTCTATAAACATCACTCCTGTTTTTTTTACCACTTGCCTTATCCATTCTAATGCCACAGCAGTTTTGTTAACACAAGTCTGTAACTGGCTTTATTCCACGTAGTCTGAGAGTTTATATTCTGGGCTAAACCACACTCAGGGATAAAAGCAGCACACAAGTAAAGGGAAATCACTTTGTCTATTGCATTTTCTTTCCAGGTTTGCTAAATGTACCCTACTCTGACCATCAGTAAACTGTATCCCAGTATCCCAGAGATACAGAACTTTTAGTTCCCTTCTTCAGAGAACCAGAGACCAGCTAGGAAAGGATTGACATACAAGCAAATCCAGCACATAGTACTGCATTCTACAAGTATATATTAAATAGTGTGGTACAAATTATTCATGCTACAGACGTGTGCTGTGCAATATGGCAGCCACTAGAGACACATGTGGCTACTGAATACTTGCTGTGCAGTTCTGTGAATTCAAGGAGCGATAGTGCAGAACATGCACTGGATTTTGTAAGACTAAAGGACTATAAAATACTTCACTTAATAATCTAAAAATATTGGGCTGGTGGTATGTATAGCTTTGTGGTAAGATTGCATGCCTCACATGCAAAAGGCACACAATTCAGTCCCCAGAATTAAAGGAATAAAACTTAAGAAAATTGATAATATGTTGGAGTAATATTTTGGATGGTACTGGACATGCCAACAGAATGAAATTTTCCTGGGATTCTGTGTTAGCACATCCAACATACCTCACTCTTTTTAACAATTTTCTATGAGTACATGTTTGCAGTACATAATTTTGCATTCACCTCAGAGATGTGTTTAACGCATTTTAATTCTTTTCATCCCCCTTTCCTAGCATCCTCCTTCCCCCTCTGTAGATACATAGCGATTACATTCACTGCAGGTACTGCGTTTTCTCTATGTGCATAGTCGCAGCTCTCTCCATGTCTCCCTCCTCTCCCCACGCTCCCTGCTCTATCTCTTGCACCCCCTTCCCACTTGCAAAAGCTCCATCTTGCTGTTTTTTCCTGTCTATCTTTCAATTTGCTTTATGCTTCATTTATACTTTGGATCTTCATATGAGAGAAATCATTTGGTATTTGAGTTTATGTGTATGATTTATTTCACTTAAAATTATGTCTTCAAATGCATCTATTTTCTTACAAATGACTCAAATTTATCTCTCTTTATAATGAAGCAGTATTCCATTATGTGTAGATACCCTATTTTCTTTATCCATTCATCTGTTGATGGACATATATACTGTTTCCAAGGTTTAGTTATTATGAATTGTGCCGCCATAAACCTAGGTGTGCATGTATCACTGTAGTATGATACCTGTAACTCTTTTAGGAGGATACCTGGAAAGGGAAGATGTAACTGGCTCTAACAAAATTTCAAGGTTCAGTTTTTTGAAGAATCTCTGTACTGATTTCCATGATGATTATACTAGTTTACATTCCCACTAGCAGTGTAAGAGGGGACCCTTCTCACCACAGCCTTACCAACATTTGTTATTATTTGATATTTGGTGGTTGCCATTGTTTCTGGCTTTAGATGAAATCTCAGTGTGGTTTTCATTTGCATTTTTCTAATGGACAATGATAGAGAATATTTTTTCACGTATTTCTGGCCACTTGTATTTCTTCTCATGTGTCTACTCAATTTAGTTTCCCATTTTTTGATTGGGTCTTTTATTTTGGAAGGTCTAACAATTTTGAGTTCTTTGTGTATTCTAGATATTAATCCTCTGTCCAAGGAGCAGCTGGCAAAACTTCTTCTCACTCTGTAGGTCCAACTCATTTTGTTCTGACGGAGTCTAGATGTTGCAAATGAAGCAACATATCAAAGTAGCCATCTACTATGAAAAAAAGACAAAATCTTTCAAAACCATGAGTACTAAAATAAATTTTATTAACTACATTATAAAAAAATAAATCCTCTTTCTCTTCTATTTATAAAGTTATTGACATAGGAAGAAGTATAAAGTCAAAACTACTTTATTTTAAGTGTAGTATTTTAGAGGAGATATTAGATAGCTGGTGAATAGAAATATTTTTCTTGATATTGTGGTGTTTGTCATGCTTGTCAGTCTTTAATGTTTATAAATTTCTGTAAAGTCTGTCTTACCTTAAAGAAAGATTTCGAGCCCGAGCTGACATCCAACGTTGTTTTTACAGATAGCCTGCCTCCCAGGCCACATGCGCTTCAGGCATCCCAAGACCTGGATTCATCCTTGGACGGTACTGGACAGCCTCTCAGTAATGAATGTGGGTTCTGGGGAAGCAAAACAAAAGATTTAAAGGTGAAAAGAAGTCTAGGGAGTGTGTGAGAGACTATCTCATTGACTCCTGTAACTTCCCTCTGTAAATCATTGGATGAGCTCCCTATTTGGCAGCTAGAGAAAGTAGACTCTCACACAGGCGCGTCCAAGGTGTGAGCCACCTATTCCTTGCCCTTCTTACTTTTGAGTAAAGAGGTACTGTTTAGGGTCACATATTATATACAATTGATAATATATATATTTCGTATAAGTAATAAAACTTCAAAATATTTTTATCATAACACAAAAAAGAGGGAAAACCAAAAAAAGGCAAGGCATCGGTTGCAATATAGAAGACATACTGCATTATGTGCCTGAAGTTTACATCTGAGGCTGTTGATTACATTCAATGACAACAATGAGATTAGACAGCTACCCTTCATGGAGAAATGAAGCAATAAGATCATGGCTAGTGAGGGAGACAGGGAGAGAGAGAGAGAAGGAGGGAGAGAGAGAGAGTGGTAGGGCAGAGAGGCTGAGTGAGAGAGGGCAAAAAGAGAGGTGAAGGGAAGAAATTAACACTGATTGAGGGGCTTACTCTTCACCAAGTCCTGCATTCCTCCCCCACACCTAATTATCTTAGTTAAGAAATCTTCAAATGTCTGTACTATATAAAGAAGTATCTGTGATGCATTACATTCTTACTGTCTGACTTTATGACTTTGTCAGAACTGTCTGGGCTGCTCATAATCTGACAGGGAATGAGTGCTCTAGAGTCACACTCAGAAAGTTCAGAGGAATGGAATCCTGAAAAAAATTCTCCCATCACATGGAATGACACTGCAGAGATCTTTCCCTTCAGAGTACAGATACTTTCTACTCTGAGGAAGCACCATCTACCAGGCTTAAGACCTGTAGTTAGTCACTACAGTGTATGATATGTGATCCACGTTTCCAAAAGCAACTCTTTTCCACTCACTGAAGAAAGCAGCTTAGGAGATTTTGAAATAGGTGTCCTGTTAATCACAGTGGTGTGGAGCAATACCCATGATGTGTGTTTCTTGATTTATTTTTCATATCTATGAATGTAACATCAAACACTGGGAGCTACAAATGATTTTTTTTTTTTAAATAACTACCAATCATGTTTCCTAGGAACCAGGAACCCAGGTCACCCAAGGATGATCTATAATTCTGGATCAGTTATTTCCTTATTGTGACCTTTGTATTCAGAGACTGTTTGTACTAGGCAGGTCTGCCTACCTGCATAATGTCATCCTGAGTGAGAAGGAGCTCCCAGGAAACTCCCAGCCTCAGGAACCTGTCTCCCAGTAAACTACTTTCATCTGGGGGGCCATCATCAAGGCATCCTCTGGGCGCCAGAAACAGAACTGGCACCAGACGGCTGTGCTCGACTGTGCAACACGCAGCCTCAAAGACGTGTGAGAGGTGAGTAGCCCGGTGGAACTAGATACCTTGAAAAAATACTTTATACCTGCAGTAGAGTGCATTTCTGACATTGCAATGTCTTTCAAGAAGAAAGCAATTTTTAAAAATCTATTCTATAAATACCTTTTCTGTAAGATGTCCTGCAAAATAACTGTAATAGATTTAATCAAGTCTTAACTCCCTGGATAGAAACTTTTAATTCAGGTACTTGGGTGGTTTGCTATCCAGAACTGTCCAGGAATAATTAATCAGTGAAAGGTGAGGTCCCAGGAACTTGATCAATGAAAAGTGTACAGGAGCTGTTTCGGCCAAGGAGTTGAAGTCCTAAAATAGTGTCATTACTGCATGTTCAGTCTCTTATTATGAAAGTCATTCATTGCCAAGATAAATTAAATGACTGGAAATTTTTTCCACTAGCAGTAGAATGGAGGCAGACACTGGAGAGCACTCTGAACATTTACTAAATTAAGTATCAGTGTGCAGCATTTCATACAGTTTCAAATAATGTCTTTCAACCCCAGCCAGTTTTAGAGTTTTAAACACTGAGAAAAATAATTACATATTGTTAATTTGCATCTAAGTAAATTATGTGGAAATTGAAGTATTTTGAATTTTTTCATTTCTCAATTTTGTCCCTAAAATGAAAAGTTTAAACAAGCTCAGCTAGACACGGTCTCATCTTGTTCTGTGACAGCCCACTCTGGGTTATTGACTGGAATTAAAATCTTCTGCTCGGGGTGCTTGCCTACCGTCATGCAGGCCTCAGAACTGCTCATGGTGGCCCTGTCTTACTGATACGGCCTTTTCTCACACTTGGGAGTGTTACTTACACTTAGTTTTGTGGACATAGCATTTAATAAATTTTTATTTAATTTATAAAAGGAGAAGAAGTTTAAAAACCAAAACCAACAAACAAAAAACACCTTTTAGTATACATCGTCATATTTTGAATAGTAAGACCCGCACAGTAAAATGACTTGAATTTGGGCAAGCAGATCATTCTTAAGAACATACTGTCTTAAAAAAAAAAAAAAAAAAAAAAAGAATATACTGTCTTCATTTATACATTCACTTCCAGTGTAGCTCCTGTTCAACTCCTGTGTTTGGAGCTCCATCGTGGGCGGAAACTAAGCCATGCTGTCACAGTAAATAGTAAATGTTCATATGTGTAAAGAAGAAAGAAATGCATTTGTTGGCACGTGTCTTCATGACATGCTACTAAAGTTTTTTTTCATTTTTTTAATCACAATTGCTAAATAATCAGATCAACATTTCTTACCTGATGTGACTCTCTAATAGTTATTGAGTATTTTTTGTGAACTCTGTATATTGAGCATTGAAAGAAATTAAAATCCATACCAGCTATGTCTAAGTTTACAACCTTGCATCTGCCATTTACTTGAGATTGGCCCTACCAGAGTTGAAACCAGATCCCTCTGTCTGGGAGCCAGTTTACTGCTCTGTGTTCTTGTTTGAAATGGAGGGAATTAAGTGCAATGGGTTTGCTGGACTTTTTTTTTTTTTTTTTTTTTATTTTAGAAACATAAAAGTACAAAAACATATTGACAAACAGACACCCATTATCATAGAAAATAGTACAATCACAACTAATCTATAGACAAGGTGATATGGTCTCAACAGTAGTTGTTGCTTTATCCATTGATATCTTCGAATTGTAGTGCTGGACTTTTGAAAGAGCTGGTCTTATCAACTTTCCGAACCTCTTGTTTCTAATCTCTAGGCATTTAAATAACTGGAACTATTGATCAGGGGATTTGACTCATAGGTAGGGACACTCAGGCAGCATTTTATTTTATCAGACTAGTGAAAATAAAACAATACTTGGAGTTACACTTTGCAATTCACTTAAAAACAGTAGACTGAGCTTAACTTAAAGACATTTTCCCAGTGATTTGTTCATCACTGATGCTCAGAAAATATTAACCACTACACTCAACTCCTTTTTTACTTTACTGTTTATTTAGAAGAATTTTGCTTGTTACTATTTGATAGGAATTACTTTCCCATGAGCAAATTATTATAGATTTATTTAAGTTAAATCTCATTCTACTTACATTTTTCCACGTAAAAGTCTTCTATTGTGCTCACAGTTCTTTCTGTTTTGATATGCTCATAGCTATTTACTTTCTCCATCAGAGCATTAATTGGGACATTTCATTTAGCCTACTTCTAGCTCTGTCCCTACAGAACTCCACTGTCCCCAACTTAATGATGCATTACTAATAGCTGCTATTATTTATAGACTTTCAGTCAATTTGAGAATAGTCTTAATGTTACTTAGTCTTACCAATGTCTCTGTTTTTATTTTTTCCAGTAGGAATCTTAACAATGTAAGGGAGCCTCTTATAATGATCTTTATTAAGTAGTTTTCATGGTAGGTTTTAGCAAGAAGATGGCATATTTGTGCCGTTTTTACTTGTCTAGTATAAAATTAGAATACTTTAAAGTCTCAACAAAGTATATGCTAGTCCAAAGTAGGGGAGGATCTGGCATCCTATTTTGGAGAGATTACTACAGTCTTTATTACCTTGTATGCCATTTAAACTTTTCTTTGTCTTACTCATCTCCAGACCAGTTCTCCACCCTACCCAATTCTGTAGAAATTGGGGAAAGTCGTAACCCAGTGTTAACATGGAATAACATATATGAATGAGTTTATAAAACCAAAATCACACACATGCAGTTCTTTCACAGGGTGATGACTTGTCAAATCCACTTTTTGGAAGAATATGCATTTAAGATCTCTTATGCCTCTTATGTGCTTGGTTCTTTGTAAAATGAGTATTAATTTAACACAAAACTCATTGTTAGCAATGCCATATGTTAAGCTTCAGAGTTCAGAGTTCCTCGAGCCTCTTCAGAGGGGAGTACTGGGTGGAGGACCCCCTTGTCTCTGGGGGAACATGCCTCCAGAGCTGTACGCTGGTTCTCTAGTATGTTTAAACTCTCCCTCCTCCCCCATCTTGGTACCTGCCATATCCCAGTAAGTGAAAGTTTCCTCCTTTTCAAGAAGTGTTGATTTGATCTTCCTGTTCGCAACATGTACAACTTTGAATATCTGATCTGGAATTACTAATATTCTTTCCCTGCTACAACCTTTTATCTTGTTTGTGGTTTGTACCATTTTTGAGAATTGGATCTTGTACAAATATCTTATAGTTTTTATGGGTGTAGTATGGGGAGGTAGATACAAAGGAGTTCAGCTTCTGCAAAGCCACAAGAACGCATCCTTTCTTTAGGACTGGGCTGACATCCCTCAGGGGTGCTACCTTCCTCCTCCCAGTTGGAGCACGGGAGATACTGCTGCAGATTGTCTGACATACTGCTGCTCAAAAAGATCCTAGGGTACAACATCACCTCTAAAGTCTAGAGTTCTTCAAAGCAGATCTATTTTACGGATTCATGTACCAAAAATGGTGAGGCTCTGAGCGGAGGTATAAATATCCTGACTCAATAGCCCAAAAGTCCTCTGCCTTTTGGTATCAACTAGAGAAGCAATAAATGAATTGGTTTTCTTATGCATTCTACAATTTAGGGAGATTCTTAGCTTTAAGAGAAATCCAGAGGAAATTACAATGACCCCTGGGCTTTGAGAATTTGCACTGTCTTTCTAGTCTCCATGTACTAGAGGTCATTCTTTACCCTCCACTTTGGGGGAATAAGACAAGTACCAGTAGGACCTTTAAGTTACTCAACAACGTGAAAACTATTTGAATAAGCAGTTTCTTTTAGAACTTCTGAGAAAAATGAGAAATATTTTGAGGAATGCAAACATTTACTAAATTAAAAGAATAAAATATTTGTATTTATGTACAAAGCATGAATCTCAGAAAAGGACCACAGGGATGGTTAAAGATACAGGAGATTCTACAGGTCATGGAAGGTAGCCAGAGAAGACAGAGAAATTGAAAGTAACTTGATGGAAATCTTCAGTTTTTTGAAGGCTGTAGTGAAATCTGCCATCTAATAGGAGAATAGGACGTCACACTGTGAAATTAATAGCTAGTAAATCTAGAACAAATAAAACAGAAATGTTTTTGCACAGCATTTAAGCAGCCTGTGGCACTGACAACTGCAGGAGGTCAGGGAGTTAAACGCTGCCGAGCTAGAATTAAAGCAGAGCAGGGTAGCATTGTTCTCGCCATCGTCATGTGCAGTTGGTTGCATGTTGATGCGGCCAACTTCATCCTTTGCTTTGGGATTTAATTATGACTGCACTTTGTGGAAAGCTAACATGGATGTAAGACAAACAGCAAGACTAGACGTAGATAAAAGCCCCTTTCTGTGAGCCTACACTTCAGATTTAACACAGAAAAAGTAATAGATGATACCGGCAACTGCAAAATTCCAAAATCTCTCTAGCTATGTGGGTAGTCCAAATCTGGAGAAATGTTTTCTCTTTCAAACATCCCGTCTTCAGGCAGGGCAACACGATATTCTTTTGTGCGAGTCCTCTGTCTGTGACTGTAACAGATACCCGAGATGATCAGCTTATGAACATGGAAGGCTTACGCAGGGTTACAGCCTTAAGTTGTTGCTCTTGTTTCTGAGCCTGTGAGGAAGTGGCACAGGATGGAGGCACTTCCATCCTCCTTGTGACTGGGAGGTGAAAGAAGGAAAGAGGGCTGGCTCCCACAACCCTCGTTAAGGACACACCCCTCATGGGCAGAAACTGTCTCACTAGGACACCCCTTTTTTCAAGGTACAACCTCTTTCCAGTGGTGCCACAGGCTGGGTGTCAACTCTTTAATACAGCACATAGGCCTTGGGAGAACTGTCCAGTTCTAAACTATGGTGCTTGTTAAATTAGAATTTCTTTCAGTTTGTAAGAAAGATCTGAATCCAAGGGGAGATCTTTAAAATTACCCTTCTCTCCTTAGGTCAAATATTTATAGATCTTTGTTTTCTTTGGATTTGCTAACCCTAGCTGGGACACTACCAACAGTACTCTGACAAGGGCAGGGCTTGATGATGCAGCACTGGTTGCCAATGATACCTTGTCTTTTCCCATAACCCAGGAGCAGTAGCATCTGAGGTGGGCAGAAAATGGTCCACCTAAGATCATTGTTAGTATTAGAGCAGCTGGCACCAGCGCCAGTCCAAAAAGGAGTGCCTTCCCCAAATAAGTCTTTAGCGTGACGTTTTGCTTTCTTCCACCTATAGTCAAAGTGATACCCATTTGATTATCATTTCTTCTTGTGCAGAGGTGAAGAACAGATGTATCTCTGGGCCTCCCTGCTTATTTCCCAGCTCAGTCTATTATTGTCAGGTTGAGTTAATGTTCCACTAGGAATTACGTGGTGTGATGGGGAGGTAAAATGATAGGGACATTTAATTCTTCATTAATCTCTTCCTTGCCATAATTAGCAAAGGTGTAAATATTAACACCTCTGTTTTTAGACACAAGTTGAAACTATCATGCCTAAACTCACTGCCATGGAGGTCACATTCTTTAAAAACAATAACACTCAGTATCTTAATTTGTTCATATTTTGGCTGCTAAGTACTCTGCTTTTCCATTACAGTAATCTAAACAACTGAGCTCTGACAGTTTGTACTGTTTTTTTTTAATCAATATTAAACTTGTTAGATTGAAATATAAAAATATATTTTTTCCCTTTGTTTTTGTTTTAAATGCAGCTGTCCTCCCCTCCAATAAATGTATTTT
The DNA here is from genome assembly GCA_004027595.1 of Dinomys branickii. Taxonomy (NCBI): domain Eukaryota; kingdom Metazoa; phylum Chordata; class Mammalia; order Rodentia; family Dinomyidae; genus Dinomys; species Dinomys branickii. The sequence goes on along the minus strand of PVLD010000288.1, from coordinate 29,023 downwards.
TTAAATTTCAGCATTTTCATTGTAATCACAGTTATAATTGACAGCTTTATAATACCAAGGGGCACAGTTGAGGTCTTTTTCTCTTTGCAAATGCTCTTTTCGATCCACAGCAATGGCTGTTTTCTTTGTTTCTTTGCTGTCTGAGAAGAGCAGAAGATCAGAGCGAGTTCCCGGCTGTGGTAGAATATTACATTCCATTGTAGCTAGCAGTTTACATAGACTGTGCAACTAAGTGTTCTGGGAAAACAATTGAAAATGACTTTTCCTTTTCTTGTGCAAATCCAGTGTTTTCATAAAACTTGGGGAAACCTTACGGTTTTGCAAACCTGGAATATTTGTATCCACTTTTAATTGTTGATGTGCTGATGTCAAACCACCACGCTGGATATTTTTAGTTTCTATCCCCATGACTGATGGCATGTGTAGAAATCAGAAGTAAGGGCATCACTCCTGGCAGAACTGGAGTGAATTAGAAATTCTGTTTTCAAGATATTTTAAAATATTCACTTTTTAACCTCCTTTAAAAGCTACTCCTGGCTGTATTTTGTGAGGGTGGGGATTTAATGCATGATGCCTACACATGTGTACATAATATTCTCTACCTTTTGTCTTTAATATTCCTTGGTTTTTAATTATTAAAGATAAGTATTTGAATTATAAATATTCTAGTTATACAGGAATAGGCAAAGCAGGCATATACCCTCAGGCAAAATTCTTCCATTATCCATAATCCTTCTGCCTCCTGCCTGCATTTCTCTGCTTCCTATCTTTATGTCGCCTCAAAGAACACACAGAGGCATTCTTTTAAACCAAGCACTCCTCCCCACTTAAACCACAGAAATCCCTTCTCAATATGTATAGGGGCCTCTTCCTTGAAGTGGGATGTCATGCTTGTCCTAATATAATAAAGTGCTATCTTCAAGGCACTTCTGCATCCCAAACACTCCCCAGAAACCTGCCGAGCCCTCCTACCTAACCAGTCTGAATGTCACAAATCATAGCCCAGAAACTGCTTTATAGTGAATCATTAACATTGTCAGGAATGACTTGGCAGAGAAAAAAAGCTTTCCATTAGAGAACTGAGGGGGAATATACAAATGCCAGCATTGTCTTTCCACTCCTATTGTTTTAGAAAGCTCAGAACTGATTAGGAAGAGTTTATTACAGAGGGATAGGACCGTAATATACTGTACTATACTTTCAATATACAGTATGTGTTGTGGTAGGAAGTTTTACACATTTCCTGCCTTTCATTTTGGAGCTTCATGATTGATTTTAAGTGAGTTTTGTTTTCAAAATGATACAGGGCTGAGGGAAGTTTTGTAGGGTAAATGCAGGTGGCACAAAATGGAAACACAGATGCATATATGCAACTGATTATTTGTAAGTAAAAAGTCTTTTGTGGCTGCTTCTCTGGGAGTTGAGTCTTTGTAATTCCTTTGTCCAATTAAAAAGTACAGGACGCAGCATTGAAGATGGGCAAGAATGAGATTGGATGGGTGTGCTCTGTCTTCGAAAGTGTGTGCTGTTTTCTAGAGTGGGAGGAAAGTAGAATTTGGAGTTATTGTATCCACTTGAGTGTACATTCTGCAACATTAGAAGAGCCAACAAACACTCCATTACTTCTCTTGACCCCTTGCTTTGTGTTATCACGTGTAGCGGACATGACGGCATAGATTCTCACTCTTTTCCCCAGGGGCGAGTGTTTGACTTTGCAGTGGCTTCCAGTCAAGTTCTTCCTCAGTATTAGCCAAAGGAAGCTATCTTATTGTACCTCGAGGCCAGCAGAGGTACATCTAATGAGTAAACCATGCCTCAATTGAGCTATTTCTGATGGGTTTTCCTAGCTCAGGAGTTCCGCATGGTATTGGCTTAGTTCTCTGTTGTGACTACATTACAGTCCAGCATCTCTCTGGTAAATCTTGATTCTTTCACTCTTTCTCACAGATCATATGTGAGTATTCCTTTGTAAACTACTTATATACAGAGCCTAAGCTCACAGTTAATGTTATAGTAAATTGAAACTGACAGTTGATGCGAATGGTCCAAGGAGGCGGGCTAAAATGGAACTTGAGAGTCAAATTTCTCCTGACTGGTTGGAATACCCCCCCACAGTGGTGTGGAGGGGGATTCATAGCCCTGGAATGCTGTAGTGATGCAACTTAAAATTTGCACTGATGTTGGATCCTGGGGTCTATCAGCAGAAAGGGATGCAGCTCAGGTGTTTGAGGATTTGGGGGTAAATTGTAGTTAAAGAACTATGGAATTGGATAGCTGTTGTTGCAAGCTGTCCATGTATTAGGTAAGACATGAAAGGCCAGAGTGATTAATCACCCAACTAAGGTGAAGTATAAAAGTCACAAAACCTCACTGGCAGCGAATAAAGAGGCTCCCATCTCTTGCAATTGGAGAGGAAAAAGCCCAGGGTCTGGTTCAGGACTTAATAACATGAGTGAGTTATCTCCAAAGAAGGTCAAATTTTTAACCTCCAACTTGTCTCTGCCAAGATTTAGGCCTTGATTGGAAGAAATTGGACCCTGGGTCAATCTTGACTTCTTTGATTTTTCTGAACTTTTTAAGTCTACAGAACTGGACCACTCCTCTCTTAAAAGTGAATGCTTCTTCCTTCCTGAAGAAACACAGAAGCCTTTGACAAGCAAGATAACATGTTCCTCTTCCTGTAGAATCTACTCCTACCTCCCCTTCTGGTCATCAGACCAATGCCTGGGATTAATCACAGCATGGTCCAGCTGGGGAAGTGCTGGACCTTATGCATTACAAGTCCTGGTCAATATGCACTTGTGAGGCCCAGGAGGCTATATCTAGTAGTGGTGGTGAACCTATGGTACACATGCCACAGTGTGCTCCTTGTACCACTGAAAGCTCTAAAAGGTTCACCATCATTGAAGTAGGGAAACCATACTTTGGTTGAAGAAAGGACCTTGAAGGTGGTGAATTAAGGGGACAGAACATAAAAAGGAGAGAATTTATTGATACGGGGACTCCATTCTGTGAGAAGGACATAGTGTCCTGCCTAAGATTCCAAAAGAAGCAGCTAACGTGTTTTTTTAAAATTGTTCTTTGAGACTTAAAAGAGTGATGACCCTCACCAAATACACTAGAATGTGCCATGGCAGATGGAAAAAGAAGAAAGCAATGGATCCAGAGAAGTGGGACTATTACAGCACATGTATGTATGTATCTTTCTATCTATGTATCATCTATCTATAAGCCATCCCAATGTATCCCAAGGAAGAGTCTAGAGGAAACTCTGTTTACCAAAATGACAAGCAATGGTTTGATGAGGGAGACGTAAGTAATGAAATACTCAGTGCTATAGTTAGGCCACGACACGTAGTAGAGGATGCCCTATATAAATAGATTTCTTGTTAGTAATAGGGATGATAAGATACAGAAATAATAGAGGCCATCTGGTGGCACATTAATAGCAGCAGAAAAAAGTCTGCAATGATCGTGAGTGACAAGACTGGACTACTAGCCAGTGGATCCTTCCCTGAGGAGAGTTATGGACATGGTTATCAGATCCCCAGTCACTAGGGGCAAGGTAGATAGGCAGGTGGAATTCTCAATGTATGAAACAAAGGAATCCAGGAGTCGATGAAGGTAATGCTATGAGCCACTCCCTCAGTGAAAAGTCTTGATCAATTGCCCAGATTCTGGACCTGAGCCAGATTTCAGGCCCAGAAGTCATATGAGAGAACCCTGCCACAACCCAAAAATACATCCAGTAATGATTCTCTTACTCTTTTCCCAAAGGAACCTCTGGCCCATTTACTTGGGTAACTGTTCACTGGGGAAGGGTGATGACCAGATATTTTAAGTGCTGTTGACCTAAAGATCCAAAGCATTGATATGACCCCCTTAGCCAGGAGGGTATCTAGGACCTGGAAATAAACACACTTCTGGCTGAAATCCCAGCTCAGAATGGGTCCACTGGGTACATGAGCCAACTCAGGGGTCATTTTTCCAGTCCGCAAATCTATCCTAGGAATGGACAGCTCCTGGTATTTGGTAGTACCCCTTGGATTTGCTCCTTGGTCTATGAGCTTAGCCATCATAGTGGGGAAAGCCATCTGGATGCCTCTGAAACTATCTTTTCTGTCAAACGATGTAGCAAATAAGAACCAATAATATATACAAGGGTGAATGGCTGAAATTAGGGCCATCCTTAAAGACCTAAAGGATCCAGGAATGGGATTACCCATCATATCCTTATTTGATTTGGTATTCTGGGACTTATAAATACCAAGCAGACTGGAATATGACATTGGGCTACTACACACACGACCAGATCAAGTATATTACAGTATGTACCTGTATCTTGGCCAGATCAGATGTACCTGGCATTCAGTGACTGACCTGGTAAATGTGATCTGAAACTATACCATGTCACCTAGAAGATGATGGCCAGATGGGGCAATGAAACAGCCTTTTAAAACTACACCCAAAGGTACCAGTTTAGAGATGAGGGTATGAGGGAATGTGCATCCAAATTCCAGGACACAGTGTAAAACCAAATCAGTAACTATTTTACGATACTAGGTACCCAAAAGTTAAAATATATTGGTCTGAAAAGTAAAGGTAGAATAAGAAGCAAACTTTCTTTTTTAACCATCAATCCAAGGAACAGACTCAACTCACAGGAATCTGTGTTTTCTGTCCTTACATGGGCGGGAGGCACTGTCATTAGAGTGTCCAACAAGAGTCTCAGGAAACTGTGATTTACATTTGCCACCTGGTCACTTCGTACTCTGTGGCGGGAGGGTGCAGGCGTCTTGGAGCAGTGCGCTGATTATCTGAAGCAAGTGAGTCTGGATGGTGAAAGAGCTGAGCAGCTCGGCTGTGTGGTGCTGCTGAGCCCACTTTGGGGCAGAGGCACTCACACCCAAGTTGCCAGGTGTGCTGCCTGCTGACTGGCCACTGCATTTACTCTGGAGCTCGTGCTCTGTACAAGCAACCACTTTGCCTCTGGTAGCACTTTCTTTCTGGGGCCTAGGACTGGTCAGTACAGGGTCTCAAATCCCTGGGCCTCTTGACTCAGTCTGAGCATTTATAAAGGGCCATCCTGGGGTGAGAGCGTCTGTGGGGTCACCTAAATTTCCTAATTGTGCAATCTAAGCACAATTCAAATCTCCCCTTCATGTACTCCCTGACAGGTATTTTACTGCAGAGTAAGACCCAGCAAACCAACTTGCGTGCAAATTCCCTCTTTCTGACAAACCTGACTGACAGCAATGTGGAACTCTGGAGGGAAAGTTTTGATAGGATGAACCGGATTGTTCAGCAAAAACAAGTTGGCCAACTATTCCCCTCTCTTCATTGATTTGATTGGTTATTGTTCTGGGACCTCAAAGACACATTCTGGACACAAAGTCATCCTAAGGATATTGTCACAAATTATTGAGGATACTCTAGGTGCTACTTTTTTAAAAAATGTTTTTGTTAGTACATGTTTATAGTATATTCCTTGTGTGGAGTTGGTACATGTACATAACACATCTTAATTCCTTTTTTTAAAATCCCCATTCCCTCCCTCCTTCCATCTCTTGACCCCATTCCCATTTGGGAAAGAGCTATCTCTCTACTTCATATATCTATCTTTTGTTTTGCTTTTTATTTATTCTCTTATATGAGAAATGTTGTGCTATTTGAGCTTGTATGCCTGATTTATTTCACTTAACATTATAGTCCCAAGTTGATTAAAAACTCAGAGTATTATTTTTCTCTTCATTTTGTTTGAGTGAGACAACATACATTAATGCTAAGAAATGTTGCAGTCTCTCTGCATATTGAGGGTAGTAAAGGAAGCTGCTTTGATCAATATATTTTCTACAAACATGCACATTATGTCTATATTGTAAATTAAATTTATCACCTCCATAAAAGGCAATTACACCACATTTTGCATATCTAGCTGTCCTTGAAGATAGAAACATATCGAACCACAAGTGGTTAAACACAATAAAAGAGTACTACCCTGTGTAGCAATCAGCTAGGCAGAGGAAGACACAACTAATCCGATCTGACACCACTGAGTTCCACTTCACCATCTTGCTCTTGGCAGAATTCCCACTGAAGTTCGTATGAGTTCTGCTAGAACAAGGACCCTTGGACACAGCTCACAGCTTTCTTCCAGTGGGAATCTGTGTAAGTCAGACTCTATTCCTAGGTTTTGCTTCATCCTTGAGCCTGAGATTTTCAAAAAAATTCTAGGTAGCTAGAGGTTGAGCCTGGAAGAATACAAAGGAAGGTGAAATGCATCCCAACAAAGGGACTGTTCTCTGCTGGTAATCTACTGTGTTCCACCAGCATATTTTGGATAGAGTTTTCAACAGTGATATAGAGTATGTGGAAAACTCTGTATGTACAGAAAATGATCATTCAGCTTTATTCAACCTAGAAACTATTTTAGTCAGAGAAATCTCTCTGCAACATTCTGATTTTTTAGCAAAAAATCAAATAAAGTTATTTATTCCTCCTGATATTTCCAAAACTATTTGAGCTATTCTTATAGTTAGAACCAAATCATTCTGGGATATCATCTATCTATCTATCTATCTATCTATCTATCATCTATCTATCTATCATTTATCTCTCTATCTTTTATTTGTTATTGATCCAGAATTTTTCCGGAAATATTGCACATACACACTGGAGAGAGTTTTTGCACAAAAAATTACACTGAATAAAAGGAAAAGCAAGCATTTTCCCGAAACCTTACCTTTCTTAAATCAGGAGCAAACTGTCTTAATTTTATGCCGTATATATTTTATTCCTCTTTGAGAAGGCAATGCTTTGTATTGAGAATTATAAAATATGCTCCACTGAAAGGAATAAAATGAGTAAAACAAATAAGCTCTCCAACCCATGATTTAGGCACAAAATTCTCAGTGACCCTTTACTCTAATCATTGAGTGAATGCATCACTGTCAGTGAAGGCAACCCGATGGAATAAGGAGAAAGTAGGTAAGGGCTGATGGTTGGAAATTGTGACTTTGAGTTGGTCTTGAAACATAACAGGAAGAAATTAAGGGGACAAGAGATAGAAAACTAAAAAGCTCATTGAGTGCTCAGAAGCTGCAATTTGCTGTGTTGCCTTTGGTTTGCCATGCATAAACTTAAATCCCTTTTCCCAATGTTCTGCTACTTTCTAGACTGAACATGACTATTATATCCAGTTCAGCATGAGAATAGGTCTACATCTTAGACTAAAGCCAACTCTCAGAAACGCACATATTTTCCCACTGACATATTTGCCATGTGTTCCTAAATTACCAACTCCGTTTGAGCCACCAACACAATCACACGTCAGTGCTTTACCTAGGGTGTGTTTCCAGGAGACTGTTGCATTTATGCATTGACACACACTTTGTTTCTATGTGCTAATTCTATCATTTAAATAATAAAATCTTGGAATGAAATGAGTTTGGAAATTTCATATTCTATAGGTATAAACCTGGTACTTCATACATTGTTTTGTGTGGCACAGAGGAGTTGCAAAAACTGAAGCACTGACCAACTAATTTTGGTAATCATAAATACCCTGGATCTTCTACTTAGAGCTGGTTTTTAGTTTTTATTCAGTAATTCAGTTTGGTGGGTTACTGTTATGGTTGATACATTGTGTCAACTTGGGGAGTCTAGAGGTTTGGCTGAGTGACTCAGCAGGAAGCCAGGGTGCTTACTTTGTACACATCCTGAGCCTGTGGAAGAGGAGGGCATGGAGATGGTGTGAGTGCTACACCGACCCCTGGGTAGGGGTAGCCTGTTTACAATACAAGGGAAGGAAAGAGGCTGCTTGCAGCCATTCCTCCCTTTTGCTGTTTTTTTTTTTTCCTGTGCTCTGCTACCATAAACGTTTGCCCTCTGCCATGTGCCACTCTGTCTCTGAACCAGCCAAGTATGGAATGAAGTCTCCACAAACTGTAAGCTAAATAAACCTTTCCAGCCAAGTATTGAATGAAATCTCCACAAACTGTAAGCTAACTAAACCTTTCCTTCCTTCATTTTTGGCATTGGGTATTTTGTCTCAGCAACGAGAAAAAAGTAACCAAGACAGTTACCACGTATTTCATGAGTGAAACTTGTAGGAGTGGAGAAAGGATGCTATGGTGTCATCCCTGTAGACAACAGAAGTACGCCATGACTGTGCCATGCAAACAAGGGCATACTGTCATCCTGTTTGTAGACACAAGGAGGTTTATTACCAGGACTGGATACATAACTGTAGACCCAGTGCAAACTGATAATGCAGAGCTCATATTTATTAAGAATTTCAAGATGGTGAAGCAGACTAGCAACCAAGTGTTGGTGCTCTGTGGGATTTCAGGATCGCACAGGTCACACATTTATAAACCTCCATCTCACTAGTGCCACTGTCAAAACACTTGGTTTCCAGGACTTTTCTCTCCTCTCTAAAAAAAGTCAACACATTTTCATCTTGTATTATGAACTTTTTAGCCTTATGAACTTTTTAGTTTTAAAGGAATCTGTGATAATTTTACATCTTTAAAGACAATAAAGTAAAATTCAGTGATTTAATGCTCTCTGCTAGCAATTGCTATTATTCTGACACAGGGCTTAGACTGGAAGGTTAGAGAAATGAATTCCAGGAAGCTTTCATTGAAAGAGCTGTCCTGAAGTAGTCAAGTGGCTGTCAGGTGTTACTGCCTTTGAGGAGCTTAGGGAGCCACAAAAATCAGAAGTCACCTGGAATTTGAAACTCTGTCACTAAGAGCTGCTAGACATGAGTCCATTAATTAAGAAGGAGGATCACTTTCTCTGTTTTTCTCTCCATATTTATAAACAAGGTCCGAAACAAAGAAGCACGCAGCCTAGGGTGCATCTTTGAGGGAAAACAGTGGTATTTCTTTTTAACAGTGTCATATGTGGCAGTCTCTCTGATGACTATGGATCATACTTCTTGAGTTAATACTGATTTTCTTGCCAGATTATTCTTCACACACAGTGCTGTATGAGGAAAGAACTTACTCAGATCAGGTCAGACATGTTCAGGGTGGTATGGTCAGCCTTATGTCAGAGGTCAACATAGCCCTACCCTCTGGCAGCTTGATTTTCATGGGACTGGAGAGGCTCACTGACATCTAAGGCCTCAATTATATAATATTTCAAGTCTGGAATTCCCCACAGACAGTTAATTTCCTTAGAGTTCATGTTCTAGAGTTGGAGACAGTGTAGGTTTAATATACGCTTGAAGGAAAGGAAATGTCTCTATTTATTCTCTCTGCTAGTTTGACTGTAATCTATTTATTTATTAAAGACCCTGTGTCAAAGCGAAAAATAAGAAGAGGTCTGGAGAAGTGGCTCAGTGGTAGAGTGTTTACCTAGAATATATGAGGTCTTGGGTTCAACCCCTAGCATCGTTAGATTAAATCTATTTGAATTATATAACTCTGCTTTGATACTCACAGTGAAATGATTTTTGCGTCATGCAGATCAACATCTTCATCCTCTTACGTAGTTATCTTGATCCTGGAATTTTAAAATACAAATATGAAATAGAAGGTAAGGGGATATTAAGTATTTTTTTAAAAGAAGAATTCCTCATGATCAAACTATTTTTTCTGTAATGCCTAGACAGTATCTGGCACATAGTGTCTACTCAATAAATGTTTAATGAATGGAATGTTAAGTTCTTGGGCACCACTTGTAAACATACCCAGGAGTTAAACCTAAAAACAAATTCAAATGTGAACTGGAATTATTTTACATATGGAAATACTGACATAAGTGAATTGGGTGACCTGTTTAATGATCAATTAATTTTTAACAGGAGATCCCATGTGAAAAGTATATTTTTTAAAAAAATCAGAAATACTGAAAGATAGCAGTACTCTTCGGGTGCCTACTATAGTTCATGAAACACTAGGTGTTTGTTTTCTTTGCCTACTTTGACAAAGGTACTTGGACTTGTTAAAGTTATATTACCTTATGTTGAAGTAAACACACATTCCCAGCATGTCGGGGCAAGCCATGAACAACCCATTTACAATAATAAGTCTTCTCAGAGCAAAAGTGGAAACTGTCTGTTACGATTTAAATCTGTCCCAGAGCAGTTTCCATGAGTTAACACAGCTAAATTGTAAACCCAGGAACAAATAAATAAACAAATACCCATGTGGCTTTGAACAACTGAACCATTGCATGGTTTGCAGGGGTGCACCCTTCTTCAGAAGCCTGCATTCTAATTAAGAGGTTCCAGTGGAAAGAAACCTGGGACAATGGCATGGGAGGCAATGGTAAAATACTGATGAGAGGAAAACTCAGGACAAACTGTTTAACAATGTCATCGCCATCGTTAACATCAGAGTGACAAACAGAACACTGTAGTAAGGCTCTGTGTCCTCTGGCAGCTCCGCGATGCCTCCACGTGTCTTTCCTGTGCCACAACGACTTAGCTTCTGTTTCAGTCCTCACACACATTAAATGGACAAGGGACGGAGAAAGCCTGCCACGGCAGAGCACAGCAAACAGGAGAGTGACAAGAACTGGGTCACACCAGTCAAGGGGCAAAGATGAGCCTTGATTACTCCTCGAAGGGGCCAGAAAGATATGTGGTGCAAAGCTCAGACATTTGATATTATGCATAAACAATACTTAATGTTATTAGTTCTGGTTTATTTTTTCCTCCCAAGTTCCAGTCTATAATATTGTTGCCACTATTGTTTTAATCTCCCTTTTGGAATCCATTGATTCCAAGTATTTGAGGCAATAGAAACAAATGCACCAGGAGAGATGGTTAAAAATTCTATCAAAGTGCAGATTTTAAGGTATGGCTTTTGATAAGGGTGCAAAGTTATACTGAAGGAGGCTGAAGGGTCGAAGGGCAGAGCCCTTGACATCTTTTTACCAAAAGGTGTGTTATTCCGAGTCAGGAGCTCTCTCACTGAATTGGTCACAAAGACCAGGGATCAACACACTACTTGCCTGAATGGCACAAGAGTGATGTGCAAACACATACACTTGGCCAGGCATGAAATGAAAGGAAATCCATTTCCCTTCCGAAAGGGATTTTGCTTCTATCTGTGACAGACTAATCATCCCATAGAGGATAAAGGATAAATTAAAATAACACACCACACACACACACACACACACACACACACACACATGAAACAAACATTTGAGGGTATGAGAGTGAAGCATCTAGAATAGAGGGGAAGCCCTTTAGGTGACCAGACACATCTGATCTTACCGTGTTCCTTACGTTAGTGATAGAGCTAGCATTATTTTAGGGCTAGAGAGCCTGCTAACTCCAAGCATAGAAATCATTCAAGTTTGAAGTAGCATCAGTGGGCTGGGGATACAAAAGTAAGGATTTAGAGTTATAGAGAGAGCTAGGACTTAAGGAGCCACATCTGAAAGAAAAGGGAATTGCAAAGAAATTATTGCAATGATTTGTGTGAAACTTAGAAGCAATTGTAACTCTTAAACTGTACTGGAGCAAAGTCAAATACTAAGAGTCTAGGAAACTGAATAGAAAACTATCGAGTCAAATGCCAAGCAAAAAATTGGAGAGACACAGCCTGGAGCTTTGTGTGGACCAGGAACTGTGAAACCCACAGGGCTTCAGCTGGTCCCCTTAAAAGGACCGTGTTCTAGTATTGAGAATGAACATAAAGACACAGGGTCAAATGGGTCAGTGCAAGCTTTGCCTGCCCTACCTGTGGGAAGAAGGTTAATTCCTCATGGAAGATAACAACATTCGGAGTCTTTATATTTTTGCTACACAGTATTTGACACACAATTAAAATTACTAACCATCCTAGAAACAGCAAAACGTGACCAAAACTCAAATATAAAACCATACAAGAGAAATGGGACAAGTGGGACATGAAGATACTGGAATTTGCGGGTTGGTGATAAAATACCTGTCATTAACACAACTAAGAAAATAAGTGAAAACACGGGAAATTCCCTACAAAATGGAAATTGTAAACAAATGAAGAGAAAATTTTAGAACTGAAAAATATAATAGTTGAAACCAGACACTTGTATTTCTCAGCAAATTTGAGGGAAGAGAAAAGAAATCAAAATAGAAAGGTTGAAGTGTGAAATGTAACAAGAACAGAAAAATGGAAGAGAGGGACATGTGAGATTTGGTGGAGAAAGGCTGTGCACGTGCAAGTGCAGCACCATAGTGAGATAAGATTTAAAAAATGGAGCAAGATACTTGAGGATATATTAGGTCAAAATTTCCCAAAGTGCTGGAAGACATTGAGCTATACATACAAGAAACTCCACAAACTCCAAAAAGAGTAATACAGAAAAGTCATATTTGGATATGTTAGAGTAAAAGTATTAAAACTCAGAGATTAAAAATACTGTTTTAGAAGCAGCCCCCTCAAAAAAAGTTCTGATAATATTCAGGGACATGATACTGACTTTCTAATGAAAATCAAGAAAATCAGAGGAAAAGATATCTTCAAAGTGCTGAAAAAATTTACTAATCTCAAGTTTCCATAGCCAGGAACAGCATTATTTGAAAATTAAGGTAAAATAGATATATTTTTAGGCAAGCTGAAAGGAAAGTCTTCATTGTGAGAAAAGTGCACACTGAAAGATACTAGATTTGGGGCAACTACTTTGAAGATAACAGTATATAATACAACAGCCGTTGTTTATTTCTTATCATCTTGTTTTAAAATTCTGTATTGTTCTTAATTGTTTTTTTATTTTGTTTTTGTTCTTTTCTTTTTAAAATAACGTTGTAAAAAAGATATATTAAAGGGAGCTTTCTTGGCATGTGAAAAAGAAACAGAGATGAATGAGAATTCAAGAAGAAAGGAAAACACTAGGAAAGCCAAGCCAGAAGGGCTAAACAAATATTGACTTTTAGAAGTTTAAGCAATATTATGTGACCTTTAAAACTGAAGCAGATTTATAACACATAATCACTATAGCAAAAAAGAGCAAAGGATAAGTAGAGTTCACAGTGTTTTTTTTTTTAACAATAAAAAATACTTGCATTATCTAAAACAAGGGAAGAAACAAAAAATAAAAGTAAGGAAAATAAACAAGCAAGCAAGAGGCACATGTAACAAATATTTAGTTGGTGCATTGAAACACCAAAGTGTCTGTGATTACACTTCTGAAAGGAAGTGGGCTTCACCCCCTTGATCCAGGTACCTAAATTTAAAAAGACTAAGGTAGACTGGAGTAAACAAAAAGCAAACACAACCTGCTCCAAAGACGGTTGTTATGTTTGATACATTGTGTCAACTTGGGGAGTCTAGAGGTTTGGGTGAGTGATTCAGCAGGAAGCCAGGGTGCTTACTTTGTATACATCCTGAGCCTGTGGAAGAGGAGGGCATGGAGACTGTGTGAGCGCTACAGGCCCCCTGGGCGGGGGTAGGCTGTTTACAATGTAGGGGAAGGAGAGAGGCTGCTGGCAGCCATTCCTCCCTTTTGCTGGTTGTTTTTGCTGTGTGCTGCCGCCCTGAACAGTTTGCCCTCTGCCATGTGCCACTCGGCCTCAGAACCAGCCAAGTATGGACTGAAACCTCTACAAACTGTAAGCTAAATAAACCTTTCTTTCCTTCATTTTGGGTGTTGGGTATTTTGTCTCAGCAACAAGAAAAAAGTAACCAAGACAGACGTGTTTTAAATATAAGAACTTGGGAATGTTAAATGTAAAAGGATAAAGAAATATACCATTTTAATAGTAACCAAGTTGGTGTAGTTCTAATATTAGATAAACTGGATATAGTTACGTTTACATTACTGATTTCTAGATTTATTGTACTCTGGTCAGAAAAACAGTGTTCTAGAATTTTGACATTTGTTGAAGCTTGCATTATGATTAAGTACATTCTTAGTGTTTGTGCATGTACCTGTGTTCATGTGTGTGTTTGATAAATCTTGTTTAATTCTTCTCCACAATTTCCTTCTCCTTTTTCTCTTTTACAGAAATAACTGTTAAAATCCCCCAACTATAGTTGTGGATCTCTTTGTCTTTTTATTTCTGTATTTGTCTTTTGCTTTATGTATTTTGAAGGCTACTCTCTTAGGTGCGCACAAATGTAAAGCTATCATATCTTCTAGTGAAGTTGATCAGTGCACGGTGATAAAATATATCTGCTTATTTATAGTAATAACATGCATGCCTTTCACAGAGAAAATTATAAATTACTCCTGGAGAAATATTTTAAAAGTCAAAGAAATGAAAATTATAACGTTTGTGGATTGGAAAACTTAACAGAAAAGATATCAGTCCCATGCAGAATGCATCTTTGTGTACATTTGTGTTTGCATATATGCACAAGTTTACACATTAGAAAGTGCAGTCGCCACTGAGCATAGTGGCTGTAATCCCAGCTACTTGGGAGGTTGACGTAGAGGATTGCAAGCTTAACGTTTGTTTGGGCAACTTAGTGAGACAAATAAAAAATTATAAAGGATTAGAAGAGCAGCTTAGTGGTGGGGTACTTATCTAGCTCAGAAACTGCAAACAGTGAAAAAGTCAGTCTCAATAAAAATTCTAACAGGTTGTGTGTGTGTGTGTGTGTGTGTATATGTGTGAAAAGAAAAACATTGTTACTAAAATTTGAAATGAGAAGGGCCAAGGGCAGTAAAGAAAAATTTGAAATCGAAGGTTTATGACAGGGGCTGGGGATATAGCTCCGTGGAATAAGCGCCTGCCTAGCAGGCGCAGGGCCCTGAGTTCGATCCCCAGTACCGCCAACGAAGGTTTATGACAAAATTATCGCTATAATGCAATAGGGAAAGAGGATTTTTTCTAGTGTGACACTGGATTAGTTTTTATGAAAAATATGTTACACATATATACAATGGTAAAATTATAGTTCTCCTACATATTACCAAACACAAAAATACATTTCAGACAGATTTTAGATGTAATTGTGAAAGAATGAACAATAAAGCTTCTCAAGGAGAACAGGGGGTCAGAAAAATAATGGTTTGTAGACCAGTCACTTTTGTAGATAAAGTTTTATTGGAATATAAACACATCCACATATTTACCTATTGTCCTTTGCTTCTGTACTACAATGTTAGATTAGAGTGGTTGCTGCAGGGCTTGCATTTTGGAAATACTTACTTTGCAGCAGAAGTTGACCGCCCTCTGATGCAGAAGGCTGTTAGACAACTTAATATGGATTTTTCATTGATGTAAAAATGATAGCAGGCTTGAAAGCAAGATAATACAGAAAATTTATAATATCTTTTGTTTTGTATTCAAATCTTATATTTTAAGGGAGAGGTTATTATTTTACTGTTTGCAGTGTTGAGGATCAAATCACACATCATAGGCAAATACTCTTGACTAGTGAACTCTATCCCTCAAGCCCTAGAAAGATTTCTTATATTGGATAAAAAGGAAAAATCTTAAAGGACAAGGTTTTTGTTTGTTTTGTTTGTTTTTTGTTGTTTGGTCTTTTTGAGACAGGGTCTCACTGTGGAGTTCAGGCTGGCCTTGAGCTCACTTTGTAGCCCAGGCTGGTATCTAACTTGCAACGATCCTCCTGCCTCAGCCTCCCGAGTGCTGGGATTACAGGCAAGAGCTACCACATCTGGCTAGGAAAAAGTTGTTAAATTGTACATCATTATTAATAAGAGTTTCTGTTCTTTTGTCAGAGATTATTGACAGAGATTGGAGAAAGTACTTGCAATATATGTATTCAACTGTGGTAGATTATACTCTTTGTTCACTTTTATGTCCACTCCTCTATCCATTCTTCCTTCTAAGAAGGATGTATTATTCTATTCCCTTGACTTTAGGATTGATATGGCAATTGTTTTTTTTTTTTGATTTTTTTATTTTAAAGAGAGTAGTAAATGACACATACACAAACAAGAAAATAGAACAATAGCAGCATGCAAGTATCACAAACATAAACAAACCAAAGCAAGAACATTTAAAATGATACAGGGTTTCAAGACAAAATAATATGAATTAACAGTGGTTGTTATATTACATACCACTGTCCCTAACTATGTTGCTCAGACTACCAGATATAAGAATGGAAGATTGTTCAAATCATGAAAGAGAATAAGAAAATAATTATTAGATTAAACATTAGAGATCATACAGAGTTTCACTAGATAAGATGGTAGGAATTCACCATGGTAATTCCATTGCATAATGTTACCTTCAAATAAGCTGCCCAGATTACCAGACACAAGCATGCAAAATTGATCAGAACATAAAAAAATTTAAGCATTAACTGCTCCTTTCAATATACCATCAGACATCAGCAATACAGTTATTGCAGCTATTCATACACATGTTTATATTTTGATGCTGTTGCATGGAACACTCTGTAAAGGTCTACTAAGTCCATATGTTTATAAGTTTGGCTAAGTTCTGTTATTTCTTCCCCAATTTTTTAATCTAGTTGATCTGTCTCTTTGTGAAAATGGTGTGTTAAAGTCCCCTGTTATGATTGTATTGCTGCTTATTTCATTTTTCACGTCTGTTAAAATTTGTCTTATATAGTTGGGTGCTCCTATATTTGGTGTGTAGATGTTTATGATTGTTATCTTTTCCTCTTGCAGTTTTCCCCTAACAAATATGTAGTGGCCGTCGTTATCTATTTTGATTGTTCTTGGTTTCAAATTCACATTGTATGCAAACAGAATAGCTATATCTACTGTTTTTTCTGGCCTCTTGTCACATGGAGTATTGTTTTCCATCCTTTAATTTTTAGTCTATGAATTTCCTTTTTTTTTTTTTTTTTGCGGTACTGGGGATCGAACTCAGGACCCTGCGCTTGCTAGGCAAGCGCTTATTCCACTGAGCTATATCCCCAGCCCCTATGAATTTCCTTTTGAGTTAAATGTGTTTCTTGTATACAACATATAGTTGGATTTTGTTTGCTGATCCACTCTGCTAGTCTGCTTCTTTTGGTTGGTGCATTGAGACTATTTACATTGATGGTTATAACTGATACGTACTGGCTTATCTTTGTCATGTTATTTCCAGCTATTGGATCCTCTTTTTCCCTCCGTTTAATTACTTTCCTTGTTTGGTGGTTCTCTTCTGCTGTTGTTCTTGAGGTTGTGGTCTGTTTTATCTCTTTCTAGAATATTTTTTAGTACTATTTGTAGCATTGGTTTGGCGCTCAAGAATTTCTTCAGTTGTTCTTTATCGTGAAAATGTTTTATTTCTCTATTAAATTTGAAGGATAGTTTTGCAGGGTACATTAATTTGAGTTGGAAGTTGTTTTCTTTCAGTACCTGAAATACTTCACTCCAAGCTCTTCTTGCCTTGATGGTTTGTGTTCAAAAATTTGCTGTGATTCTTATGGGCTTTCTTTTATAGGTGATCTGTTTGTTTTCTCTAACAGCTTTTAATATTCTGATCTTTTGTTGAGCTTCTGGAATCTTGATCACTTTATCTAGGTGTAGATTTAGTTTGGTTAAGATTAACTGGAGTTCTATATGCTTCACTTACCTCTTTGTCTGATTTCTTTTCCATGCCTGGGAAATTTTCTACTATTATTTTTGCAAATAATCTTTTTATGTCATTTGTGTTGACACCTGCTGTTTCATTGATACCTATTAATCTGACATTGTTTTTCTTTGCTTTGTCTTACAGTTGTTGAATTATTATTTCCTGGTTCCTTGTTGTTTTTAAGATGGTTCTACTATTGTATTATATCACTTAATGCTAAGGAATAATTGATGATGGGTTATTTGATCAATGTTGTATGTCTGTGTGTATTAGCCTGAACACACACCTCGAAGATATCAATATGCAAAGCAGCAACTATTGGTGTTTTTTTTTTGCCTGTTTTGTTTTCTGTCTTTGGATGTTTGGTTTTTGTGTTTCTATGTTGTTGAGAGGATTAATGGTCTGACCAATTTTGCATGTCTGTATATGGGTTCATATATTTACACTTCGAAGATATCAATGGATAAAGCAATAACCACTGTTGAGACCATGTCACCTTGTCTACAGATCAGTTGTGATTGTACTATTTTTTATGCTAATTGGTGTCTGTTTGTTAATATGTTTTTGTACTTTTATTTAAAAAAAAAAAGATGTCCCTCTTTTCACGTTCATTAGTGGCAATGCTATCTTCAAGGTCTGAAAGTCTATCTTCAGCTTTGTTCAGGTGGTTTTGCCAGCTTTCAATGGAATTTTTAATTTCCTGGATATCGGTTTGAATCTGTTCCATATATTCTAGTTCTTTTCTATATTGTTCACTCAAGGTTTCCATGAGTTGTCTATGCTCTTCTGTTTTCTTTTCAATGTCGTCTTTGGATGTGCTGAACACTTCTTTCATTATTGTTGTCATTTCCTTTTTTTAACCGGAGACATTATTTCTGATGTGATGCCTTCTGTGGCCTGATGGAGTTGTTTCTTTACTTCAGTTGCTATCCTTTTAGGGATTTCAGGTGTATGACTTCTAGGCTGTTCTGTGTTGATATCTTGTGGACTTGTTTTGGGTGGTGCGGAGGTCTGGGATTGCATTTTGCTCCTTCATTTTGTCATTGTTGAATATCCAGAGGTTCTCTGGAGCACAGCCTCACTCTCCTGATTGTGTGTGAGTGGCAGGGTGAGTGTCTGAAAATCCACAGCGCTCAGTGCAGCTCCTGTTCTGGTGAGTGGTGGCCAGGTGGGGTCCCAGATGCTCCCAAATTTCTTACATTTAGTTGGCTCCCAGGCATGTGTAGGAAGGGCAAGGGAGGCTCACAGGAGTTCCTGAAGCTGTCTGGGGTTCAGCCCAGCTACTGTAAGAGTAGTGGGGGATGCAGATCGTGTTTTCCAAGGCTTCAGATATTGCCCAGGACAGACCCTGCGTGCCACACTGGCAGATAGTGGTGAGGATGGACTCCCCAAGGTCACTGACTCTGTCCAGGTTTAAGCTGAGTGCCCAGGGGGGTGCTGGTTTTTCTGGGAGCAACCATCAAGGCCTCAGAAGTTGTTTAGGGATCCATGTGCCTCGCACACTAGTGAGGGAGGCACCGGAGTGGCTTACCAGGGATCATAAAGATGTCCAGAATTCAGCCAAACACCCACAGACACACTATATATGTGAGGAGTAGCCACCAAGGCCCCAGAGGGTGCCTCAGTTTCCACCTACCTCACACACTCATCAAGGTGGCACAGTGGTGACTCGCTGGGCTTCCTGCAGATGTCCAGGGCTCAGCTCAGCCCCGGCAGACACATTACTGGTGTGGCGAGTAGCCACTGAGGCCCCAGAGGGTGCCTCGGGTTCCATTTGCCTTGCCCACTGGTGAGGGAGGTGCAGCAGTGACTCACCAGAGTTCCTGAAGATGTCCAGGGTTCAGCCCCAATCTTGCAATTGTTTTGAGCAGTGGTATGCAAACATGCAATATATTTCATGAGTAGATATCGGTGTCTTTGTAGGCATAGCTAGTTTCTGCTATACCATTCTCTTGCTCTGACTTTCAGCTGTGAGTTAGGATATCTCAGTTGATGCATCCATCAAGTAGTTAGGCTCCTAGAAGGAGAAAACTCATGAACCCACGCTGAGACGAGAAGAACTGAGCCCAGTGTTACCCATCGGAGTCCAGTAGGCTGTAAATAAACTGAAACAAAAATAAAGTGAGACTGAAGTATATATTTGTTGCCAATAATCAGTGGGATTTTATTTATTTATTTAGTTTTAAAAATCAAGTGGTGTGACCTTGTGAAAGTTTACCACACACAAAGAAAATATCTGGAAAAAACTTTGCAACTTAGAAAACTTAAATCAACCCAATATGCAAGGCTAAAACCTTCCCAAGGAAGGATCTCAAAATGCCTAATAAGTATAAAACAAATTGCTCAAAACTCAATTTAAAAGCAAAGTAAAACTACAAAGCCCTACTGCCATTACATACCCACAAGAATGGCTAAAGTAAAAGAAAAAAGCTTGACAATACCAAGTGCTGACAGGGATGTGCAGCAGCTCTAACAAGTGATGCTAGTTAGAGAACGTAGTGGTAGAATCACTTTCAAAACTTACTTAGCAATGTTTACATTAGCACACATATTGCCCTATAATTCAATAATTCCACTCCTGGAAATACACCTTATAGAAATGAATAAAAAAGCTGAATAAAATGCATTTATAAGATTATTCATTGTTGTTTTATTTTATATAGTCCTAAATTGGAAATGTCCTGACAGTCATGGCTAGTATTATATATATTACATTGTATATATGCACAGAATTATACATGTATATAATATTTATTCAAGGAAATACTACACCGTGACAATAAATAAGAAATTACTATTAAGTACATCAATACAGAAGCTTCTCCTAGTTGTAATTTTGAGCAAGAGAACACAGATGCAAAAACATATATCCTGTATTGTACATTTTTCATTCAAAAACAGGTAGGTTGATCTTGTGGGACAGACGTTAGAAGTTAGGTTAGTGGTTAATTTTGGATACAAGGAGTTCTGAGAGGCAACATAAAAAGTGTTGTGGGCTATGGGTGATATTTTAATTTGGATAGTTAAATGTATTTATGTAAGAGTTGTCACTTTACACTAGCCATCAATAAAATACCTACAAAAAAGAAATGCATGGGCCTGAATGTATAGTGTTTCAGGAGTAGCTGTGTGCACACATGTGTACATGTGCACAAACACACATCTTGAAGGAATTCAAATTGAACAAAACAAAAATGTTTTGAGAGATAAAACCAGCTTACATACTTCCTACTGAAGGAATTTTACTTTATTTTGTACTAACTAAAAATTGAAGATGACTTTTTTATTCATATAAAAATAGTATTAGGCATGAGGGTGAGATGATATGTAAATAATTTATAATGCCTTCTATTTTATATTCAAATCTTACATTCTAAGAAAACTATTCAATGGTAATAGGTCTCTAGTGATACTAACAATTGAATGTGAGTACCATTTTATTCTAGCACTATATTTCCATTAAACATACAGTAAAATCTACTTTAAAATATAGAAGGCAAATATTTAAGATCCACAAGAACTGGCACTGTGCCCTATTTTATTTCCTATTAAATGCCAAATTCCCAGAAATTTGCCTTATATGTGGTAAAGCTTATTAAAT
Source organism: Dinomys branickii (assembly GCA_004027595.1). NCBI lineage: Eukaryota > Metazoa > Chordata > Mammalia > Rodentia > Dinomyidae > Dinomys > Dinomys branickii. Next base: position 7,967 of record PVLD010000288.1, on the reverse strand, counting down.
ATTTATTGAATTAAAATAAAATTAGATAGTTCCTTTATTTAGCATGGAAAATTTAAATACCATAATGTAATTGTATATTTATATCCCTATGCTTCTTAAATTTCCAGTTAAAAGAATGACATAGAGATACTAACTTTTGCTAATAGAATAATTTAATGGTCTAGAAATATTTTCATTGTTCTAGGCCTTGCAATGATTATTATTTGATTTTTGAAAAAATTATCTCAAATGAATCTGTCTGAGTTACTTTCTCATTTCTGGAATACAATATCTGACACCTATAACCAAAAGGAAGAAAAATTTACTTGGCTCCCAGTTTGTAGAGGTTTCAATCCATAGTTGGCTGGTGCCAAGGCAGGGTGACATGACTGGAACATGGCAGAGGAGACGCAGCCCACAGCACGGCAGAGGGAGGCGGAGAGAGCATTGAAAGGAATAGGATGTGAAATAGATCCTCTAGGCCACACTCACAGTGGTCCACCTCTTCCCCCCGGACTTCATCCTAGCAACATCACATTTAGCTGTGAATTCATCAGTGGACTAATAATCCACAATCCAGCAATATCTTATTTAAGCACTGAATTTGTGAGTAATCCTGAATAGAAACTACATGATATAGTATCTGTAGTGTTTTTGTGGGAACACATTTATGTATGAAACCATCAGATATAAAATGAAGACAATGGTCCATCATACTGTGGTAGATTGAATAAAATTAAGTGCCAGCGTATCTGGTATAAAGACTCAGTGTCAGGAAAAAGAGTACTGTCAGTGAGATGCTTCATTAGAAAAAGCTGTTCTAGAGATAGAGTGTGAAGCAATAGTAAAATCTGGACACCAGTGTAGATAAGGGGCCATGGTAGACTAATCGTGAACTAAAGGGCAAGGATGCCTCTTTTGAAGCATGTGAAAAAGCACAGAATTGGAAGGACTCTCAAGATCAGTTTCCTTTTATGAGAAGGCACAGGTGGGGAATAGCAAAAGACTGGAGCAAGCGAAGTGATGGCAACTACCAGGGAGTGAGCTCAGTGTGGTTTTCAGGGCAGAGCACCTACAAATCGTGTGTTAAAGTGTGTAGTCTAATTCTGCAGGTCTGCTTTGGGCCTGAGACCCTATATTTACAATATGCTGTCAGGCCACACTGATGCTGCTGGCCCTGTACATACAGTTTGAGTGGCAAGGTCCAGAGTGCATAAAAAGAAGATTTTGAGTTTGAAAAACAGAAACCTTTATAGGGCTGGAAAGGGAAGAATAAAGATAAGACTATGGTCAGAAGAAAATAAAGATAATAAATATAATTATTTATTGATTTTTTAAACCTAAATTATCTCCAGCTCTTAACGAGGTTGGTTATAGAAGCAACCACCAAGAAGCCAAGAATATCAGTGTTAAAAAATAGGGCTGAAGAGAGTGATGAGGACTTTACTAAGGTAAAGTAGATTGAAGAGGACCAACAAAGCAACGCAGATACAATACGCGGTGGTATGATGTGGTGCCATCTTGGAATCCTGTATTAATATTAGACCGTTGATGGCGCAAATTTGTCTTGGTGGTCTGGAATTGCTTTCAGTAATCAAGGAGACTGCCTCACAAACTTGCATTATTTGTCTTTATATGCAGAAAACTTCAGGTCACACATTGACTTCCTACAGCAAAGTGCTGAGGCTGCTTTTTCTTCTTCCAGTTGTTTGCCAGCTTTATCCCCCTAGTAGATTTGCTACTGGCTTGTAGTTACCCCTTTTAATAGTCAGGCTTCTTGCCTGATGGCAAAATACTTTGAAAATTGCAAATAGTATAAGAAGGGTGGAGAAATTTAAATACAAAAATCAGGAAAGCATCTGCTAGGTCTGGTTGTGGTGACCAGTAACTTGGCAGTGACTGAGATGGTTGAGTGTGATGTGCTGCTACAGGACACCTTACTCCTGCATGAGTTTAAGGGACATGATGGTGGTAGGGTTATCCAGGGTCCACGACCTTCTCTGTCAATAGTAGTCAAAGATCATTGTCCTTTAGGAAGAGGACCTTAGGCCAGATGCATGTACTTTTTGCCTCTGCTTAATGTTCTATAGCTAATATCTGAATTTTATAATATATGTATTTCAACAGCAGTCTAAATTTGAACACTTTGTATTCGAAAGTGGCAAAAAACCACTCTCAAAATTAGACAAAAAAATTCATATCCCATTAGTCTGCTTTACAAAAACACTTTAACGTTGGCTATAGTATTTGTTTTGCTTATCTTAAAACATTGTCATTGTCAAATGCATAAAACTTTTAGATAAAGAGCTATAAAGGGCAATGAGAAATCTATTCATCTTTTCATCTGCATTTAAAGTTAGAAATAATTTTTAGTTGTTTTAATAAAAAACAATACATTACTATTATAGAATCTTTGTGATATACCAGTATGTAGAAGAGAAAATAATCTTCCATAGTTTCACAAGATGAACATTTTTCTGTGTGCTTTCAGTCTCTTTTCTATTCATATTTTTCTTGTTTATTTGATACCATTGTCAATGGCAGTATTAATTTGAACCCTGCTTTGGAAAATTAACATTATACTAATTCTGATTTTTCATCTTTTAAATATTTTTATAGTATCTTATCATTTTTCTGATTTACACAATTTTAAAGAAGTCTTTGATAAGAAAGGTGCCAAACAGAGAGGCATTAAACACTCACCTGTTGCTCCAAAGAGAATCAAAGCAACATCTACAGCTTGAAGTAAATGATCATGGGAAAACCCTAAAAATCAGCAGGGGAAAGTTTGTAAGATTCAGAGACCTAGAAAAACAGTATAGTAGGAAAAAAACAATCCTAGCACCTGATTCCATAGCTTGGGGAGGGAGAGTCACTTCCTGATGGGTAAGGGTTGAAAAGATCTCCCCAGCAAACTCTCTCAATGTATACACTGCCAACTCCAGTTATGGGAGAATGTCGGCATTTTTCTGGGCTTGCAGCTTACCTGGGGAAGTCAATGAAAATATGTAGAGCAGCCTTGCTTTGGAGAAGGACTGCACATCATCTCCCAGTGACACCCACCTACCTCAGGTGCTGAAGCCAGGAGCCACTTTGAGATGAGAGCAACCATCTGAACGTGGATTGTTCTAGGGACACTCTACTGCACTAGCTTAGCTGGTGGCTGCTTTCAAAACCAAACTTGGCTCAGTAGAGTGCCTGACTCAAACTCTCTGATAGCACTGCACTGTAGAGAATGGGTGTTGTGACATGAATGGGGTGTGCTGTCCCCAAGAACTAGGGCATCAAGACTCTGTCTGCCAAGACCAGCGACATAGCCAGTCGTGTGCAGATTCAGGCCAGGCCCAGCACTAAAGTCAGTCATGCGGTTTTTCCTACCCTTCCCCAAGGCCATGCATGGGAGTTTCTCATTAGTGGGGTAACTCTGTGGTTACTATGGCTGCTCTCACAGTGGCAAGCTGAGGCAGTGTTGAGTACTGCAGCAGCTCTGGTTGCTGTTTACTAAGAAGATCATGTGATAAAGGTGGTAAAGATATCTGGTTCACTATGTGTACAAGTTTCAACAAAGGAACTCAAGAAATACAGAAACCCCAAGGCATTATGACACCTCTAATTGGACAAAACTCTGCAGTAATGGCATTCAAGGAACATGAAATGGATGAAATGCCTGGTTAAAAAAATTCAAAAGAGTTATTCGAAAAATAATCTCAAGAGAACCAAGAGAATATAAATAAACAGTTAAAATAAACTAGGAATACAATGCAGCATATGCGTGAGAGATTCAATAGAGAAAGGTACTTTTTGAAAAAGAACCAATAAGAAATCTTGTACATGAAAGTTCAAAAAATCAAATAAAAGTAGGTGAAACAGACTAGATGAAACGAAAGAAGACTATCAGCACTTGAAGACAAGTCCTTAAAAATATCGCATTCAGATAGCAAAAAAGAAGAAAATGCTGAATACAGCATTCAAGATCTTGGGAACAGCACGAAATGACCAAAGACCTGCATCATTAGCATATCCATATGGGAGGAAATGAAGGTTAAGGACTACAAAACCAAGTCAATGAAATGATAGAAGAAACCTTCCCTAATACTGGGAAAGACATACAAAGACATCCATATACAGCACATTTATAGACTCCCCAACAAGGTATGACCAGAAAAAATCTTCAACACTATATGTTATAGTTAAACTACAAAACTACAATAACTTATGAATGAGTTCCATTCTGGGAGAATGTTCCATTCTGTGTGGAGTGTACCTAAATTGAATTCATTCGTATCCAACAAAGTGAGTCTTATATGGTACACTTGTGAAAGTTCACAACTAGAATATTATAAATTGGTGATTTACTATATAGGACAAAGAAAATTTTAAAATAAAAAAGATATTGAAAAGTATATTTAAAGAGCAACCACATTAGACTAACAGAAAATTTCTTAGTAGAAACTATAAGCCAGTAGGAAATGGAATGATATAGTCCAGGTCCTAAAAGAAAATAACTGTCAGTCAAGATTACTATACTCAGCAAGACTATCTTTTACAAGAGAATAAAAGATCTCCCATAGTAAGCAAAAATAGGCAATTCATGATCAGTGGACCAGCCTTTACAAAAGTTGCTTAAAGAAATCCTGCACCTAGGAATGAAAGATGACAACTACCTTCATGACAGCATGTAAAAATATGAATCTCACTTGCAAAGTAGATACTGAAAAGACAAATAGAACAATAGTACAGGATTGGTACAATATTATATGATAGTTAAGAAATCAACAAATGAGTAAAGAATATTTAAAAAAACTAAAAGAAAATCAACAAAATAGCAGATATAAATACATACCTTTAATGACAAGTCTAAATATAAATATTTTAAATTGTCCACTTAAAATATAGAAAATTGTTGAACATATAAAACAAAATGAAACGAATAACCAAGACCCAATAATATGCTGCCTACAACAAACTCACTTTGTGAGTAAACACACACACACAAACACACACACAAATCAAAAATGAAAGGAAGGAAAATGATATTCCAAGTAAATGAATACTAAAATGAGCAGGAATAGGTCTATTTCTATCTGACAAAACAGATTTTAAGACAAAAACTGTAAGAGGAGACAAATAAGGTACTATATAATGTTGAATCAAATCAAGAAGATAAAACAATTATAAATTTATATGCACTGATGTCAAATCATCCAGTTTTCTAAAACAAACACTATTCTACATAAAGAGATTGATAGGCTCCAATACAATAATAGTAGGTTTCAATTCCCCCCTCAAGCCAATGGGTAGATCATCTAGACAAAATATCAACAAAGATTAGATAAACTATAGTATAGATCAAGCAAACATTTAAGAACATTCCTTCTAACAGTTGCAGAATACACATCCTCAGTGCATGCCATTTTCTCTAGACCAAGCCACATATGGGGTCACTATACAAGTTTTAACAAATTTTACACTTGGAGTCATAGTCATGTCTTTTCTGATCACAATGGATTGAAACTAGGAGTCAATAATAAGAGAAACTTTAGAAGTTTTATAAGTACCTGGAAGCTTAACAATACTTTTTGAATATGCAGTGAGTCATTGAGGAAGTCAGAAGAAAAAATTTGCTGGACATGGTGGCACACATCTGTAATCCCAGCACTCGGGAGGCTGAGGCAGGAGAATTACTGCCAGTTCTTTTTTTTTTTTTTTTTTTTTTGCGGTACTAGGGATCGAACTCAGGACCTTGTGCTTGCCAGGCAAGCACTTATTCCACTGAGCTATATCCCCAGCCCCTACTGCCAGTTCTGGTCCAGACTGGGCTGCAAAGTCAGTTTGAGACCAGCCTGAACTGCTTTGTGAAATCCTATCTCAAAAAGAGGGAAAAAAAAGAGGAAAAAATTTTTAAAATTTCTTAAAATGAATGAAAATGGAAATATGACATACTAAAATCTGTGCGATACAGCAAAAGCACAACTAAGATGGAAGTGTGTGGCAACCAGTGTCCACAAAAGAGAGAAAAAAGAAAAGGAAAAGAAAGATTTCAAGTAAACAACATTACCATGCCTTCTAAGGACTTACACAAGCTCCAAACAAAAACAAATCAAAATTAATAGAAGAAAAGAAATAAATAAAGATCAGAACAGATATAAACGAAAAAGTCCAGAAATACTAAGTATCATAATACAAAGTGTTTGTTCTTTGGAAGTGTAATTAAAATGGGCAAACGTTTAGTTTTACTGAAAAAGAGAGAAGAGCCAAATAAATAAAATTAGAGATGAAAAAGAAGGAACTACAACTAAATCCAGGTAAGTACAGAGTATCATTAGAGATAATGTTGAAAAGCTACATGTTAACACACTGGAAAAATCTAGAAGAAAAAGACAAAAGTTGTGGGCACATGTGACCTACCAGTACTGAACCAAGAAGATATTAAAAAATAAAGCCATGAACAGACCTATCACAAGTAATGAAACTGAATCATTAAGAAAATTCTCTCAAAAACGGAAGCCCAGGACTGAGAGGCTTCACTGCTGAATTTTAACAAATTTTCAAAGAAGAGATAATACCAATGCTTCTCAAACTAATCCACAGAACTGAAAGAGAGGGAACACTTCAAAACTCATCCTCTGAAGCCACAATATCCTGTAAGCAAAATTTGATGAGGTTACAGTCATAACACCACCACCAAGAGCTATAGACCAACATCCCTGGTGAGTAGAGATGAAAGAACCTTCTACAAAATACTAGTCACTTGAATTCCACAGCACATTAAAAAGATAAGATGTCATGATCAAACTGGTTTCATTTAGGGATACAAGGAGGGTTTAAGAAATACAAATTCATAAATGTAATACATTGTTAAATAAAATGGAGGATAAAAATCATATGTTCATCTCAATAGATATCAAGAAAAAATTGATGAAATTCAACATCTCTTTATGACAAAAGTCTGAAAAAATTAGGATGATACTGCAAAATAATGAAGCTGATATATGATAAACCTATAGGAAGCATCATATAACCTGCAGAAAAACTGAAAGGATTTCCTCTAAGATTAGCAAAAGGATAAGAATGCCCACTCTTACTCAGTATAATAGAAATTTTAACCAGCGCAATTAGTGAAGAGAAAGAAATAAAAGACATACACATAGAGAAGGAATTATCCCTGTTGGCAGATATAATGCTCTACATAGCTTGCTATGGTTTGTATCTAGATGTTCTGCCAAACCCTCACATGCTCATAGGTAGAGATTTTCAGAGGGGGCTGGATTTAGGGTGTGTAAGTGTAGACTAAGGGTGTGTGATAAATATATTAATCCACTCATTAGTTTAGCATAGTTCTGGGTGTGAATAATGGGAAGGGGTATGGAGATGGGTGACGCAACCAACAGGCTCATAGCATGGATGGTACAAAAGAAAGAGAAAGGAAGACTCCATGCTGCTGCTTGTTCTTTTCTGCCTGCCCTGACTAGGCCTGTTTCTTCCCTGCTACGCCACCCTACCCTGGAGCCAGCTGACCGTGGACTGAAGCCTCTACAAACTTTGAAGTAATACAAACCTTTCCTCCTTTAACTTTTTTTTTTTATTTAAAAAAATAAAAGTACAAAAACATATTGACAAACAGACACCAATTAGCATAAAAAATAGTACAATCACAACTAATCTATAGACAAGGTGATATGATCACAACAGTGGTCATTGCTTTATCCATTGATATCTTCGAAGTGTAAATACATAAACCCATATACAGACATGCAAATTTAGTCAGACAATCAATTCTCTCAACAACAGAAAAAACACAAAAACCAAAAATCCAAAGACAAAAAACAAAACAGGCAAACATCAACAACAGCAACAACAACAATAACAAAAAAAACACCAATAGTTGCTGCTTTACATATTGATATCTTCGAAGTGTGTGTTCAGGACAACACATACAGACATACAAGATTGATCAAATAACCCGTCATCGATTATTGCTTAGCATT